>CM021781.1:7702768-7824686 GCA_011076525.1 Nettapus auritus | reverse complement strand
GGGCCGATGCGGCGCGCCTAGCCCCGGCGGTGGGGCCGCAGCGGGGGCAGGGGCAGCCCTCCGCCGGAAAACTCGGCGCCGTCCCCCGCCTCCCCTTCCTCCTCCTTCCTCCTCTTCCTCCTCCTCCTCCCCGCCGATGCTTCCCCGGGCGGCGGGCGGCGATGGAGCGGGGCGGTAGCGCGGCGGCGCGGTGCGGAGCAGCCCCTCGGGCAGCCGCCCGCTGCCCCTAAGCAGGGAGGAGGAGGAGGAAGAGGAGAAGGAGGAAGGCTGCGGCCATGGAGGAGTGGCGGCAATGCGGCCGCTGGCTCATCGACTGCAAAGTTTTGCCCCCCAACCACCGGGTGGTCTGGCCCTCGGCGGTGGTCTTCGACCTGGCGCAGGCACTGCGGGACGGGGTGCTGCTGTGCCAGCTGCTCCACAACCTCTCCCCCGGCTCCATCGACCTCAAGGACATCAACTTCAGGCCCCAGATGTCCCAGGTATTATTTATTATTATTATTTTTGGGGGGGGGGGCTGCGTGGGGGTCTTTGTGTTCTCGCAAAACTTCATGGTATGAGTGAGTGCGGATGCGTGTGCTTGGGGAAAGCTCTTTTTCAGCCCCCTACAGCTGCCCTTTGCCCCCTGCCCCCCTATTTTAGCTCCCGGCCCCGTATCCCCACCACCCCGAGGCTCAGCCCCAGCGCCAGGGTTCAGCGCTGGGAAGCCGGCAGCGGCCGCACAGAGGGGGTTGAGGGGGGAAGAAATCCCCCCGGGGAAGAAGGCAATGTGTTCCCCCCACGTTTATAGCCCTCTCGAAACAAAAGCAGCCAGCACGGCCGGGATGAGGCTGCCGCGGTTACTTCCAGGGCTTTTCTGGAGGCTTAAGTTTGGCTTTGATGCGCTGCAGGAGCGGCTCTCTGAGCGCTGTCCTGGCAGGGTGCTGGCCCGAAGGGCAAAAGTTTGCCCCAAAAGATCAAAACCAAGAAGAAAACATTCCCCATGTGCTCTGCGAGCCTCCCCCGGAGCTGCGGGGCTGGGCTCAGCGCTCCCCACCACCAGGATTTGGGGTTGGGAGACCCTAAGGCTTTAGGGTTCCCTCCCTGGACGCGTTTCCATCTCTGATTGTTTTGGAGGAAGGATGCTTGAACAACAAATCAGCTCTGCTGGCTGGCTTGCAGCGCTCTGCGTTTCCGCGTGCCGAGCCGCGCGGCATTTGCATGGGAATCGGGAAATGAAAATCGATGAGAAACGAACGGAACCCGGCCGTGTGTCCCCAGCCCCGCAGCTGCCGTGCTGACGGGCAGGTGGCAAGCTGCTGTCCTGTTTGAACAGCCCAGGGCTTTCTCGGTTCAAAAAAAAGGGAGGGGAAATTTCCTGGTCGCGAGGGCATGTGAGAATCTGGGTGTCAAAGTATTCACAGATAAAATAACGTGTAGTGTTATCTTGAGTTCTGCTGTGCATTGGGCAAGCATGCTGCTTATCTGTAAGTACATTTCCGTGGTTTTCCCGGAGTTTTGTTCAGGATAACAGTGGGGTTTGTGGCCCTTGTGCCTCCCCAGCCAGTAAAGCACAGCCACGTGTGCTGGGGGAGCTGCCGTGGCTGAGGACTGCTTGCCTGCGGGGTGCTGGGGCCCCAAACTGAGCGGTGTTTTGGGGCCCAAAGCATGTTTTGCTGCATGCATGGGAGCAGAGAGGATGTAGCCAAGGCAGAGACCTTGATCCCACTGCCGGCCAGGGTGGAAAACCCCAACCATGTGGATAAAAGGGCAGCTCTGTCCATTAGCGCTCCTGCTGACACATGAACCTGATGGTAAAGGGGAAATAGCGCACACCTATGGCTCTTCCCGGGGTGGAACAGCGCTGTGAGGCTTCCTCTGGGCTCACCAGGCTGTAAACTGATCAAACTGCCTTCTGCTGATGTTACCAAGTGCAAATCATCTCGCTGGAGCCGCAGTTGTGCGGGGACTGATATGGGCAGTGAACATGCCACCGGTGACACACTGTGCTTTTCTCCTAGGGAGATATTAGAGCCCTACAACCTAACTTCAGTTTAATGTTTGCCCTGTGCGGAAGTAAGCAGGGATTTAAGGACGGGGCAGGTCCCCATGGCAGCCCAGGAAGGAGCCTTGTGGTCCTGAGGCAGGTGTTGCTTGTTGGAGGTGAGGGTTTACAGCCCAGCTGGTACTGAAATCGCTGCACCACCAGCTGCCTTGCTGGCTTGAGGAAGAGCATGAAGTGAGCTCGGGGGTCAGCTGGCTTTGGGCAGCCCGTTTGTGGTCAGCCAAGCCCATGGGGTGAGCAGAGCCTGGCGAAGTGGCTGCTACAGTGAGGTTCAGCTCGTGCTAATCCACCTAGACCCCAGCCTTTACACGTGCTCTTAGGCACTTGATGTTTCTCCTGGTTCCTGAAGCTGAGATTTCTCCCTCAGGGCAGCTAAAGGCAGAGCACCTAGCTGCTCTTGGCCTTGTGTTTGCAGCCTGAGGGGGCAGGAGGGTGCTGAGCCCTGCGCAGGGGTTCGGCACAGCCGGTGGTGCCCCACTGCAGCCATCAGGGTTTGGTTTCTCTGGGCTGAATCTCAAAAGAAGAGGGCAGGAGCTGATTCTTGTCAAACAGCTGCGATGCGTTTAGACGCCGGGGCTGGGATGTGCAAGACAGAGTGAGCCTTGAAACTTTGGGGGTTGTTCTTGATTATAAAGGCACATTTTGCCTGACTGGCTGGGCTGGCTAACCAGCTGTCTGCCTTGCTGCAGAGGCTTTTTTTTTTTTTTTTTTTTTTTTTTTTTTTCTTTTAATTCACTGGAAATGCCAGGGGACAAGATACTTGTGCTAGACTCGGAATACCCAGTGATGTTCTGTCGTCCACCTTTCCGAGTGAATTAAATGGGGTTGTGCAGGTGTGTAATGAGAAACAGCTTTCTGCCGGAGGTGAGCATCTCTTCAAAGGCCAGAGGTGAAATCTCATCTCTGCAAAGAATTGCTCCAAGACCCAGACGCTGTTGTGTGTTTTCTTTTCTTCCCCACTCTGCACTGATTTGCAGGGCTCTTATTTTCGCTCTCAGCCATCAAAGGTGGTGCAGTCACCGTGTGGCCCTGGCTGTGCAGCATGGTGAGGCCAGCGAGGAGCAGGCTGCAGGGGTTTGCTTCCCTGCTGTGGGGCTACGCTGGCATCCCCTTCCTCCTGAAGCCTTGCTGTACGTGCACACCACACTGGTGTTGTGCTCAGGCTGGGGGCACAGCAGTGGTTTTCTCCTTGATGCTAGGCTGTGTTCATTTAACTCATTGATTTAGCTCCTTGGGTTTAATGAATAATTTCAGCAGGCTGTGACCTTAGGTTTGCTTTTTGCTTGATTCCAGAGGCAGGATGCCTTGTCTCAGCAGGGCAGGATGACTGCTCACCAGCCCAGACTTGTTGAACCTTCACTGAGATCTGCAGAAAGAGCACGAAGAGCAGCGCTAAAACCCAGCTCTGTTCTGAGAGCCAGTGGGTGTGAGGCCACTTCTGATGAGCCTGGAGTAAAACTTCATTTCTGCTAATTGCTTTTGCTGTCGAGGCTGTTTGTGGCGAGGCGGGGAGTAGACTGGTGTGCTTGCCCTCAGTACTTATTGATCGTTATGTCTATTACTGTGATTGGGATCGGGGGTAATTCGAGCTGGCTTCTCAGCCAGCTGAGAGCGATGCGAGGCCCTTTGCATTCACAAAGGGGAGCAGATGGAGCACCCCTCAAACCTACAGTCCCCATCCCCTGTCCCTGCAGAGCCCTGCTTCTCTCCCCCCTTCCCTTCTGGGGTACCTCTGGCACCGTGAAGTTCAGCTGCGCTCATGTTCCATGAGCGAGGTGGGGAGCTCCAAGCTTCAGATCCCCATCAATAATCAACTCTGAATCATCATTTCATTAAATCTCTGGTCAAATACAAATTAAATGGCTTTTCACTTGCGTCCAGCATGGCTGGGTGAGGCTGCTTTTGTTTTCCTTGGATAAAATCGATCCTAGGAGGGCCATGGATGCCCACGGATGCTGGTGGGGAAGCCCTGCTGCAGTCTGCTCCAGGCAGGTGGGAGCACAGGCAGAGAGACCCTGCAGGGGCTGGACCAGCTCCTCCAGACATCTTTGCAGCTCAAACCAGCTTCCCTGGTTATCTGAGCACCCTGTGGCAGTGTTATTGGCTGTGGTGCTGACACCCCGATGTGTATTTAGGCTGCTGAAAGTTCATTCTTCAAACAAAGCAGCCGTGCCCTTCTAGGGTCTGATCATGCAGTTTGCTGTAAGGTGAAAACTCTCCTTCATATGTTGCATTTGCCCTTCATTTGAGGTTGTCTTGGATGCTTAAATGTCTCCCAGATACTTGAAATCAAGCAACCATATATATTTAATGTGCACATTTGTGTGCGTGGAGACGTCAAGCTGGCAGTAATGGTCAGCTCATTAAGAATTGGTTGTTGCTGTTGCATATTGACATCTCTCTGTGGATAATCCATCTTGGTCTGCAGTGCCTGGAGGTTTTATTAGGGCTCCTGAGACTGATGAGACACAGCAGACCTAATTGGCGTGATGACTTGGCTGCCCACTGCTCTGTTTCGCTGTCATTAGGGAAGGACACAGACAACTGCCTCCCCACGACGGATGCGTGTGACACCGTGCACCTGCCTGAGCTGTCAGAGGCATCGAGGCTGGTTTGTTTTCCCGAGGATGGGAATAATTCGGTATCGAAGTCCTGTTTATTGATGATGTGGGCGTTCATTTGCCACGACAAGTGGGAGCAGGTGGCTTGTAGCAACTGCTTCCCCCCAGGTGTACGGAGATGGTGTGTTGGTGCACGGGGCACCAGCAATTATCCACGAGGCTCTGGGACCTCCAACAAGGCTTTATAACTACGCTGCTTGTAATTGCTTCCATGAACCCTGATCGTAGCTATCTATAAGGCAATATTATCAGGGCTGGGTGGGATGTTTGAGCAGGGGCTGCCTCAAAGCACGAGTTATCGCCACTGCTCCAGGAATGTCCAGTGTTTTCTGCAGATCAGAGAGTAATTCCCCTGAAGAAAATCAGTATCCTGGGCTTCTGGGTCTTTCCTAGCCAAAAGAAACCCTAAACACCTTCAGCTTTCCCCTCTCCCAGCTCCTTGGTGCAGCTACCCTGAGGCTTACCCTGCTCAGGTCCTCTTGCTCTTTATTTACCCTCTGCTTCTTGAAGCTGAGTTCTGTTCCAAAAGCAGCTATAAAAAACAGCCTCATTACATCTCGCTGTTTACTGTGTCTCAGTGACTTCCCGTTCGGATGTGCTGAGCTTTACAAAGGGGGGAAAAAAGGTGCTCTGTTTTGTACGGCCAAATTCATGAGCGCCTTGCAAATAGGAACCGATTGTAGTCCTCCTTCCCAGCCTCCCCTTCGTGCCTCCTGCTCTATTTCTGGGAGGAGATGTCAGACAGTGCCTTAAAACCTTGCGGTACCCCCTCTTTGCTGTTTGGTGAGGTTGTGAGGTAAAAGTTAACCTGGGGCTGAAGGCCTGTGTGTATTCTGCAGGGGCAGAAGGTGACAGAGTGTTGGATGGATGCTGCTGGCTGTGCCAAGAAGCAGAAAGAGCATGGAAATCTCCCATCTCTCTCGAGTGATTGATGAGGGTTAAATACCTGCGTTCAATATTGCAGGAACAGCGTCTTGAATGAACAGCTGCCTTTCAAAGCACAAAGTCAAAAAGCAGTCATGTCAGTCTCTCTTGGGAGCCTCCTATCCCTACAGCATGGCGGTGAGCTGTACAAAACGCTCGGCTCGTGTGTCCTTGGTGGTGGCCCTTTGTGCTGGGGACACCACCAGGGAGAGGGGTACCTTGGTGCTGGTTCCTCAGGGCAAAAATGAGCAATTTTTCAGCGATGGCACTTACCTTACCTAACTGCTCGGCTGAGATTGGGTGAGGAATTAGGTTGCATGCTCCAGCAGAAGTTCTGCAAGGTGTGTGCTGGGGTTTTGGTTATATCACAGGTGAGGGTAGTGTGAGGAGCAGAGCATCGCAGGGTGGTGGGGTGTGGGTGCGGAGCCACAGCCTTTGCTTGTTTCAGCTCCTCGGGAGCCAGAAGGGACCCGGCTTTTTGGCTGGGACAGAAGTGTTGCTTCAGACTGACCTCAGGGCAAATTTTTGATCTGCTGCTTTGTCCGTTCTTAAAGAGACAAACCTTCTTCTCCAGTGTTTGAGTATTTGTGCTTCTCCACTTGCATTCCCTGCAGCCTGCTTTAAGCAGCCTCTCAGATTTTCTAATCCCACTGGGTTGATTTTATTTTAATTTTTGAAACCTTGCAGTCTTCCTCCTGTGCATGAGCACTGAAGGTGCTAGGGCTGGGAACGTGGCTGGGCTCAGGGTGGGAGCATTGGGGTTGGGTCTGCTTTGTGGGATGTGTGTGCTGGTGGGGAGGTATGGGGAGCTTGGCAACACCTCTGAGGATTGAAGACTTTATTTTAAAAGCATGGTTGCACCTCCTTTAAACATTTTTTTTTTTTTTTGCTGTTCCTCATGCCAGCCCTGACCTCGGTTGGATCCATTGGATCCAGCTTGAGATGTGTCCCTGTGGCTGCTCTCCTGGCAGCCAGCACAGCTTCTCTGATCCCACCCCAAGTGCATGGTCAGTGCCACTGCCAGGTGACCCGTTCTTGTGTGAATGGATGCCTGTGCCCTGCCCAGCACCTTGCTTAGAACCCCTGGACTGTCCCTGGCAAAGCCTCAGCCCTGGGATGCTGCTGGTTCTCACCCTGACTGCCTCTGCTTGTCCCCGCTGCCAGCAAGCTGTGAGTCAGCCCCGCTGTTCTCTGGGGTTGGTATTAGCCTGAGGAGATGAACTGGAGCATTTTATTGGGGTGACTCACATGTTACCACGCTGCAGCCCCCAAGTCCTCACCCTTCTGGCCATGCTGCAGAGAGGTGGCAGTGCCCTGTGATACCGGGAACAGCTCTGGTCTCCGTCCCAAAACTTTGGGGTTTGGCTGCCCAGGTGGGTGTGCAGACACCTTGCAGAGCTCTCCCCATGGCCCCTGGGTCCCAGTCCCCAGCTGAGCCCCACTGTATGTGCTGCTGTTTGCTGTCCTGCCCCTCCTCATACCCTGCTCTTATCCAAAGCTGTTCCCTGATGTTCCTTCTGTAAGGAGAGGAAAATACTTCCCTTTTTCTTTAGAGCAACTGCTAATAAAAATCAGCATTTAACAACTTCAAACCCAGCTTTAATTAAATGACTCTTCCCAGCGTTGTCTTTCCCCTTCAAGAATGAGACAGCCTGAAAAAGGTCTGTTTCTAATAAAAACGACTTTTTTTTTTTTCCTTTTTTTTTTTTCCCTCCTCTCCTGTTTTCTTTGGTTGCAGCTCAGGGCTGTGCTTCATCCGATGACACAACCCGAGCACGGCCGCTCCTTGTCCCCCACCCTCCGTGACTGCTCTCGACCGGGGCTCTGCCAAAGCAGCGAGCAGAGCACATTGCTGCGTGCGGTGCTGCTGGGGCACTGCCTGCACAGGTCCCCTATAGCTGGGGTTTGTCAGTGGCCCTGCAACTGCTGAGCCCTGCGAGTGTGAGCTGCTCTTTCTCAGAGCATGGGTGTTGTGTATGGGTAGCAAACCTTTCCCTGCAGGTGTGAGGGGTTTTTTCTTTTTCCTTTGTTATTTTGATTTCATACTGAAGTGACTTGTGTTTACTGCTGCAAACACAGAATTAGCTGTTAAAGTGTGGGGCTATCACAGGCATCTTCTTTATTTCTGGATGATTCTGCTTCTCCTTCTGGGAATGTTTGTCCAGGACCCTGTTCTGGACTAGCCCAGCCTCATGGATTTGGTCTTTGTTATTGGAAAAGTTTAGCTAAGGAAGCTGTTACAGATGTGTCCCTGCAAAAAGCTTTCAGCTTAGGGTAAGTGGAGTATCTGACCATCTTCTGTGTCAGAGGGTGTTCTTGCACAAGTCTGAATGGCTCCATCCTAGAAAGAACTGGTCAAATACGTGTTCAGACAGGATCAGGATGCTATTCTGTGTTCAGGAGTAAAGCCAGGTTGCTCTGGAAGAAAAAGTCCTGTGGGAGAAGTCACTGAGGAGTGGTACATCAGCCATCGAAATTCCCAGGCTAAGAAGCCCCATGGAAGGCGTTTTGGAACACCTCTGCTTTTCAGGGTCATTCTCCTTCTGAAGTGCCAGAAAGCAGTTGTCTTGACCTGATTTGAGGGCTGACAGCCTTTCCTGTCCCAAAACAAAGGATGCGGCCTTCCCATTGTCTCTCTTCCGCCTAATGCTGTCGCTTGGGTGGCAAGAGATAACGCGGGGTCTATTCTTGTTTCGCAACCCGTGGGACTGCCCTGTCTGGACAGCAAGCCTTCGGCTGGAAGATCCTCCTTCGCCTTCTTGGAAAGCCACCAACCTGAGTCATATCCTGACTTGCTCCGCTCGTTTGGCTCCTTGGTGCTGTGATCCAGCGAGCTCCCCCCACAACGGGCTGTGCAGCCTTGTCTGTGGCAGAGACCCAGCTGGAAATCAGCCTTTATTTGCCATGACACCGCTCAATGTCTCTGGATTGGGTTTGCCAGCTCTGCTGGACCTGGGCAGCATCCCTGATTTCGCACAGTGCCCTGTGTGCCCCACTCGGGAGCAATATCGGCCTGTGCTGATGGCTGACCCGGGGCTGAACTTGGATGCAGATGCTGAGAGCTGTGCTGGGATGCAATAAGAGTGGTGTGGGGTCAGTGGGATTCGTGCCCCCCCGGGCTCAGCTGTCAGCCCTGCCCAAGTCCCCACGCTCACCTGCAGCAGGGCCTAGCCCTGCCTTGATGGATGGGAGAGGTTAAGGAGTTCCTATAGAGGGAATTTGCTCTTTCTCTTCGAGCATATGCTTTAATGCTGATGGAGGGGGGAGTAAATTGGCCTTTTTATAGCGTTCATATCTTTTGCTGTGTTTTATAGTGGTTTACTGCTAAATGGAACATCTGGTCTTTGAAAGGGGCTGAGCGGGGAGCAGAGCAGGCTGCAGATCGAGAAGGGGAGGAGCGGGAGAAGTGATTTGTGTTTGCTGCTGCACACACAGAATTAGCCATTAAATCCCAAGAACTCATGTGCATGACAAAAGTATCTGGCCACATGGAAAACAGGCGTATGGCCAAGCCTTGGGCACAGTATCCATCCCTGCTCTGGGACCCGCGGATGGGGCGAGCTCCCTGGTCTCCCTCTGAGGAAGCCTCATTGCGGCGCCTTGTGCAGGATCAGCAGCACCCTGTCTGAGCATGCATTCCCCAAGCTGCTCTGAACCGAGACCCGCATTAGAAGCTGTTTTTGTTTTCTAGGACAGGCTGTTTGGCTACTTTGGGTTTATCAGGTACTTGGAGTGTTCACAGCTGTGCTGGGAGCATCCGAGTTCATGCAAGGATACAGCATTTCCTTAGAGCAGACAGACCCCTGCTCCTGAGAGGCTGGGCTCATCTTGCCGGCAGACACAACAAGAATGGGGAAGATTATATCCATATATATATCTTATATATCCATGTAACTTCTTTTGAAGAGCCAGAGTGTGTTAAACGCTGCAAACCCCGTGCTGAATGGCATGTCCCCAGGACAGGAAATGTGTACAGCATCTGGGGCAGGCTTATGTGCATATCAGGACCCTTTGTGTTTATGGGAAGCACTTTCACATGTGAGTGATCTTCCAGGAAAGTTGTTGGTAAGACTCAGGGAGGGGGGTGGGGTGATCACAAGTCTCATCTCAAAGAGCTGTGGGAGAATTGTGACTTTAAAGAGAGAATAGAATCAAACTTAGAGTGAATTTATATATATATATATATATATATATATATATATATATATATATAAAAATAAACTTCCGTCTTCCTTTTCTGTTGCTGCTGCAAAGCTTTGAGCTGTTTTCTGGGAACTGCTGCTGAGCTGGGCACAGCCCTGAGGTGCTGGCCAGCAAGGATTTATTTTTTGAGCCTGCTCGGTGCTGGCTGGGCTGCTGGCGAGGAGCAGGGCTTTCCCTGCATGCCTCTTCTGTACCTGGGTGCCCGCTCTGCGCAGTGAAACCTGGCTTTGTAACTGGTGCTGGCAGTGATAGGGAGCCTGGGCGTGAGATCTCTGCCCAGCTCTGGGCTCCCTCCACAAGGGTGGATTTTGTCCACATGGAGTTGCAGGATGTGAAATGTGAGCGTGGTGTGAGGTTTGCTGGGGCTGGAGCAGGGAGCCAGGAGGTGATGTTCCCAGGGCAGCCTCCCTGCACCACCTGCCCCTGCTCATCTCATCTCTCCCTGCCACCAGCGTGATTCACCCAGCGTCTGCTTGCGAAACCAGCTGGAGATGCAGGAGCCTGTCCCCCTTCAGAGCAAACATTCTTTGTAAAACCGGAGTCAGAAGCTTTAAAACAAAATACAGCATCTCGCCAGCTGCGAATCGCCCTGTGTGCTCAGGCAGCAGCGAGGGTGTGAAGGCTGGGAGCTTGGTGGCATGGCACATCTCTTGTTTAACTTTGTGCACATCAGTTGAGTTTTGGTTTCTCCAGCGGTGGAGGTGCTCATACCGATGGAGTCAGGACGTTTCCCACGTTTATTCCCTGCTGCTTCCCACCTGCTTGGCATGGCATTGATCTACGTGGTGCAACCAGCATCTCCTGATAGGAACCTGGTCCAAGAGGAGGCCAACTTGGTCAAATGTCCTCTGCGCTTGGTAGCAAAACCTGTTTCTTGCAACATGAACAGCGGCGGTGGTCAGAGGCTGTGAAGGAGAAGAGATAAAGCCATGATAAGGCAGCCCTGGCTGGGAGAGCGGGGCTGGAGGGAGGTTTTTGCTCAGCCCTTGCTGGAAGGCTCTGCAGTGTTGTGCGTGTCTGGGTGCACGTCACCAAGCTTTACCCACACAGAGAAACATTTTTCTTAGGGGTTGCAAAGGTTAGAGGTAAAATTCCCTTGTATTGATGGCTCAGTTATCTCAGAAAGCATAATGAGGAAGCTTTAATGAAACTAGAGTCTGCTTGAGTCTTTTTTTTTAGCCAGGTTGTTGCAATAAGCATTTCTAATTAGAGAGATTTAATTCCAGATTTTTGTCCCCCCCCTCCAACTCCCCCGTACTTCTTAATTATATTTGCTAACATGTTTAACAGCTTTCCCTTCAGAAAAGAACAATTTATTCAAAGGTCATAAACAGATTCTGGCATTAATTACTCCAGGAGCCACACTGGGCTGCACTGGAGAAACCAACTCCGTGGGGAGCGCTAAACCTTTGGTGGCTGGATTTATCTGCGGTTGAAACGATTTTGTTTGCACACGCACAGAAGACAGGCACCTCCAGAAAATAAAAGTCATTGTATCCATGTTAGAGCCCAAGTTTTTAAAACCCATGGGGATCTTGCAGGTAATTTCCCTGAGTTTTGGAACAAGCGGATAAATCACATCTGCTTTGATCTGCTCGTCTCTGCCTTACAGACAACATCCAAGGTGCTTCCATCAATGAGTTTTGATCCCATCACTGCTGTTGGGGTGCTGGAGCGGAGGAGACTCAGCAGCAGGATGGGGCTGAGCCCTTCCCCTTGTCACCAAGCACCAGCTGCAGCCGCTGGCTGCCCAGCCTGGCTGCTGGGCTAGGTTAATGGTTTTTGTAACCTCCCCATTTCGGAGCGGCTGCAACATCTGTTCCAAGTGATAATCAAGCAGTGCTGTGGGGAAATTAGCATACAGCTGCCAGGGTGGGTGAAAGTCTATAGAAAAAAAAAAAGATTTTATTGATGGAAGATGAAGCCTCATTGCATTTTCATATTTCCTGGTGGTTTTGGCAGCACGAACAAAATCTGCTCCTTTGTGATGGAAAAGGCCAGTGCTGTTCTGTAGGCTCCTGATGTAAATTTAGGATCGAATTGTCCTTTGTTCCAGTTCTTCTAAGAGTACTTCTGCCTGCTTTTGGTTCTTCCTGAGGTCTCCACATCTCCCTGGTGTGGTTGAACCCACCCTTGGTGCTGTCCTCCCAGTGCGGAGCCGTGGCTTGGCTCCTTCCCTCCTGCCTGCTGAGCTCGCCGCTGAGGACGGGCTCAATGCACGCAATTAAACCATGGCTCTGTGACTTTTCCTCCCTGGTGCTCTTCCAGAAGAGCCAGCTCCCGACGTCCTGTGATGCGAGGATTTATTTTTTCCTTAAGGGAAGGCAGACAAACAGGCGCTGACGTTGTTGCTTTCACTAATTTGGGGGAAACGCATGAAAACGCGATTGAAGTGCTCTCTGAAGTCTCATAAACTTGAAAGCCAATTTAAAACAAGCAAGTTTTAAAATTTATAAAGCAGGATGATTACTGAACAAGGGGTGGTGCTGTGCTGAATTCCGCTCCTTGTAAGATTAAAATAAAGGGGGGGAGGAAGGAGATCAACTTCAGCTTTGGGGTCTGCCACCAAAAGCTGGTGAAACGAGAACTCTTCTCTCCTATAAGCATGGAGAAAAATAACCTTAAGGGGGATGAACTGCGAGATGTCTGGTTGGAGTTGGTGTGAATAGAATGAGCGAGAATAAAGCTTTGAGCGGTGCAAAGCAGCATTGTAATTCCATCAAGGAAGGAACTTGCCAAAAACTAGGCTTTTTATTCGCATGGGTATTAAACCTCCTGGGCTGGAGCGCAGGAAAGGACCTCTCCAAGCAGGCGAGGAAGGAGGAACTGTTCAAATAGACTTTTTTTTTTTTTTTTTTTTTTTTTTTTTGAGACAGTTCTTCTAATAACAGTGTGATGGTGTGAAGCTCTGGTATGATAAAGGCAAGGCATCGGGTGGTGTTATTGTTCACAGAAACCTGTTATTCACCGTGCAGGGCTGCGATCTGTGTGATTCGTGTGCCGCTGTGGCAGGAGGAGCTTCCACGCCGCAGTAGGCAGGCGGCAATGGTACAGGTGTCTGCAGTAAGGGGTATTTAACTTGTCGTTGTGCTGAAGGCAGCTTAATAACTGCTTGGGTTTGCCTTTGTCACGTTAGCAGCCTGCCTCTGTCATGTGTTTGAGCGCTTAAGAATAAACTGAGAGCTTCTCCTCACCCTGCCCGCTTGGTGTTTTACTCAGAAAAATGTAAAAATGAAAGAAAATAGTAGATACGGATAAAACCACTTGGGGACTCGCCTCACTTCATTGGAGTTGTGCCTGGGCTGTTTGTGCCCTGGAAGTGGCAGCGTGCATCCTCTAGGTACCAGCTGTGGTGACACTGAGGGCCCCATCCTGGTGGCAGTGCCAGGTTCCATGGGCTGTCCTGAAACCCTTAGGGTGACCTCAGGCTTTGGTAGGAATACTTCAAGGGATCTAAGCTCTTTTTTTTCCCCCTTAGGTCCTCTGAGTGCTGTGGTTGTGTTGCTCCTGCTGCTAATGGGGGCTTTCCTTTGCCAGGTTTCTTCCCCTCCTGTCTGTAAATAGAAGCACGAGGAGCAAGAGGAAGGGCTGCCGGCCATCTCCTCTCTCTAAGGAGACTCCCCAGCTTGAGGGACACTCACTGTGACTTCTGAAAGCTGCCACAGGGTTCATGCTTTGCTTTTACAAGGGAAAGGTGCTGCTCCTAGGGTCTGGTGGTACTGGCTTTGGCACTGCCACCCGTACAGGAACGAAGCAGGAAGATGAGTGCACAGATTATCCCAATCGTACTCTGTAAATGCTTCAGGGGTCGACGTAATCATTGTAATAAAATAAAATGAAAGATGAATTGGTTTATGTTGAGGCTGGGTCCCCAAACCTGCATGGAGGAGGAAGAGGAGGAGAAGGGTCTGCACACCTCTCCTGATGTGTCACGTGTAGGGTGCGTGCTGTCACCATGCTGGCGTGTCCCACAGCATCTGGGTCTGGCAGCAAAGCTCCTTCTGTTGACTGTCTTTGAGGTTTAATGTCTTTAGTTTCCATTAGGTAGGACATTTGTTTCTGTTTCTCTCCATCTTGCCTTGTTCTCCTTGGCTTGCTGGCTTGGAGATCCTTATGGCTATGCTCTGGGAGATGACAGCGTAATTAGCACTGACGGAGCTGATGAGAAGTGTGGGCTTTGTGCTGCTGCAAGGTGCTGAGCTCCCCCCAGATATCTCGGCATTGTTTTTCCTGGTGTTCTGTGGGAAGAAAACTTTTTGCAGAAATTTTCTGTGGGTGGCTTGCAAAGAAATCCTCCATGCACTGAAGAGGTGTTGATAATGCAGTTTGGTGGGTTTAAGGCAATTGTTCTGTTTTTTTTAATTATTATTATTATTATTTTTTTTTTTTAAAAAAAGCAGCTGCAGGGCTTCATGTGGCTGTGGTCTGCTCGCAGACTCTGGTTCTGCAGAAATCTTTCAAAGTGGATGTGAGTGCTGTGGGGAAAAAGGGCTGTTTGGAGGAGTCACTGTTTGCATCAGTTTTGTTGAATTGTGGGCTTACAGGTCCAAGCTCTTCCTGGCCCTTTACAAGCAGGGGCCCTAATCCTGGGCAGCAGGTTACTCAGACATACACCGCGGACTGGCTTGAGGTGGCCCACTTGGGTCAAAAAAAAAAAAAAGTCACAAAGCAGAAGGTGGAAGGGCTCTGTTCCTGGTAGGGCTCCGTCACTCCTCCGATGGGAAGGGAGGCTGTGCACTGCCCTGATTTTCTTCCCCTCCCCGAGACATGAGCCCCTCACCAGATGTGTCAGACACACGTTGGTCACTCCTTGAGTCCTGGAGGGGAAACAAGAGGATGGGAGGATTTTTTAATAATAAAGAAAAAAAAAGTTGCGTTTTACTTTTTGATTGCGGCCAGAAGTGATGGCCATGATGACTTTACGTGGAATGTTATTTATTCTCCCCTCCCTAAAAGGCACTCAGCACTTGGAAAGCCTTTTCTCCGTGGAGATGAGGAAGGGCTGTTTTGAATAAGAGCTTTTTGTATTGGAAGCTACACCTTAGAGAAAGATGTTTTATTTCCCCTGGTGTTTATGGCCGTGTAAAATACTGCGTAGCCTTCATTTTTTTTCCTGTATGGTCTCAATTGCAGTATGCAGAGAAGCAATTTACTCCTAACAGCTCAGCCTAATATGTGCCATAGCGATTTTCACAGAAGCCAGACCCGTCTTAATGTTTGCTGTATGACTTCTAAAAAGCACCGTGCTTGCTTCTAACCATTCTTAATAACTTCTGCTTGGGGCTCTGCAGAGCCCAATGCATCTTAGTCTGATAAAAATATCTGTGGCTGTTCTCCTGCCTTAATTCTGTGCTTAAAGTGGATTTGGAAGAGAAGAGTGTGCGAGCAGGGCCAGGTCATTGTTGCAAATTAGTGCATGACAAATTTAAAGCAAATTGTGACATCTTCTGCATAAACACAGGTCTTGAGTAGCAAATCTTACTCCTGCGATGTTTTCTTATGCGTGGTCTAGTTGAGTTCTCTGTACGTTTGACACCTTGGATGTGTTGCTTGAAGTAGTCCCTAAGAAAGGGGTTAATTTAAAGCATAAGATTGCTTTTTCTTTAGTTATGTATGTGGTTTGATGAAAATCAATTTATATTGGGTGGCTCTAGAAAAATAGTTCAGGCTTGCTGTCAAAAAAGGGGAAACTGAGTCCATATTCAGCTGCATGTTGATGCTTTCATAGCTGTATCAATAAAATAACTTCAATTTGCAGTTGGGGAGCTGGCATGTTTCGGGACACTGCCTCTCTGGAGGTATTGATCGACTCCCAGTTGAAGCTCTGAGCATTGTGCTCCGTGTCCAGCTGATGGCCAGCCCTGAAGTGGCTCTGGGATGAGCCGGGGTTAATGGCCATGCGGAAGAAGGAGGGAGCTGGGGATCAGATGCGGCTTCCAGCTCCCCCCAACTCCTTGGGCTGGAACACGACATTAATGGGCCAGCCCAACAGGTCCCTGGGGCCTCATCTCCCTGCTCAACTCGTACCAAATTAATTAGACCAGCGCAGCAAAATGCACCCTTCCCTATCGCTCCCTGCTCTGCAAATGCAATTACGCCTTTACGCGGAGTTTATTTTAGATATTCCAATTAGGAGAATAAGCTTTGCTCTTATGTGCTGTCTGCTGTAACTGTTTATGTCTGACTGGTAAATACATCATTAAATTCTGTTTCCAGGGGAAATACTTGTCCTAGTAAAACACCTGCACCTTGTTTGCAGTTCGACTGCACCCAAGTCAGTGCAGGGAGGGGGAGAGTGGGTGCCAGAAGACAGCTGCCCACAGAAATTCTTTTTTTTTTTTTTCCTAAATGAGTGTAAATTGGGGATAACTGCAGCACTGCAAGTGTTAGTGTTTGTGATTACATGTACCTGTTAAACTTTCTGCTAAATTATTTAACAGAGCATTGTTTGTGGTAGACTGCAATTAATCCTTGGCCTCTCCTAGTCTGGTCAGAAAGGAGGACTTGCCTTAAAATGGTGAGCCAACGCTGGAAGCTATTTGGTCAAAACATTGGAGACTTTGGGCAAAAAAGTCAGAATCTGCCCCTCTCCCTTTCCACCCAAAATTAACGTCAGGGTAGGGGCAGCGTGTCAGATTTGCTGGAAAGTGCCGGATTTCTGCATTCCTCATCATCCCTTTAAGTGCAGGGGAGATTTCTAAAACCGTCTCTAACCTTAAAACCCTCTCTAACTGATGCTGACTGTGAATACCCCCCTGTCGTGTTAATGCGGTGGATAAGCAAGTGTTACGGGCCGGGAAGAGTGAGATGTGGATATTAGATTAGAGGGTTACGCTGATCTTGTTACACTCCCAAGGTATTAATTTATATAAATATCCAGAGCCTTATTTCCTGTAATCTGTGGGATCTGTTCTTGGTGGTGGTTCTTTGAGCCGGGGATCCGACCTTTTTAAGCAGCTTTACAAATGAAGTAGCTGCTAGATTAATTTTCCATAGCCCGTTTCCATCACGCACGGGGGTGCCTGTACCAAGGAGCTGTGTTGGGACAGAACATTTTGCCTTGTGAGTGCGGGCAGGAGGGACAAATATTCCAGGTAAGGTAGATCAGACACATCCAGGGAGAGATTTAAAATGATGTGGGTCAGGTGTGGAGCTCCACAATGTTTCCTTCCCCTTAGGACAGCCATGGATGGGGATGTATCCAAATCCAGAAGGGCTTGGGGCTTGTGCTGCAACTTGCTGCAAACACGCCTCTGAAACGTTAGGCGCTTAGTCACAGCACAAAGATGAGTTCATTTTGGTACCACGTCTTTTTACACTTTGGGGAACTTCACAGCCCAGTGTTAATTTTGGCTGGAATCTCTCATTAAATTCCACTCTGCAAAAATAACTGGGAATGGAGAGTAAGTTTTTTTTTCTTGTAGCATGTTTTTTCCCCTTGGTGTGAATTGGGGTAATTGACAAGCTGTAAAACTAAAGCAAAATGAAATAGGGCTTTTGTGGCACTTGCCCTCTATTTTTCCTCCGAGTTCTGTATGGCACATGGAAATCCATCGCTGAGCCCCCCCAGTGCCCAGATAGGCACTGAAATTGGGGTGTTACCGCACGGCTGCCTGCCCCCCTGAGCCTCCTGGACATGGGGGGGATGTTCTGGGGTCCCACTGGGGTGATCCCTTCTGTCTGGGGGCAATGACAGGGCCTGAGGAAACAGCATGGAGCTGGGACAGGGGAGGATCATGTCAGGTATCAGGGAAAAAAAAAAAAGCCCTCACAGTCTCAGACATGGTTTGAGATGGTGATGGCTTTTCTTCTGCTTTTCACCTTAGGTTTTGTTGCAGTGCTCGGGTGATTTGGAGTGATGCTTGATCTAACGTATTAATAAGGGGTTGCACTCCTCTCTTCTCTCCAGAAATGAGAAAAATACTTGATTGAAATAATGAAGATAAAATAAGTTCTAATCTTTAAAAAAACAACCGACCCCACAGTGATGCCTGTGGCTTTCCCGTTCTTCCCTTGATTGAAGTTCCTTCTGATTTTTATCTCCTGTACATTAAATATGGTGGTTAACCTTCAGATTTCCTGTCTTGGCCTCCCAAGCTTTGTGATACTTACAGTTACTAGTCAGTTAATTAATTTCCTTGCCGTGTTGAAAAGGAGAGGAACTGATACCCTGAATGCAAATGACAAAGGCGGTGAGCGCGCTTTGCGTGGCAAGAAAAACGTCTGCTAACGCCTGTGTTTGTGGAGGGCTTTCCTTCCCTCATACAGAGAAATGGATTTGGAGCTGGTAGGAGAAAGCCAGGCAGGATTTGGGGGCCTGGTCTGAAGTTGTTGAAGGCTCATGTGAGGCTTTTCCTGGTGCCTGGGAATTTGAGTTTTAACACTGAGCTCTTATTGTTTGACAACATTTTCTTCTTGTTACTGGAGGGGACTTCATCCCAGTTGGTTTCTCTCCATCCCCGCTCTCCCTGTACATCCTGAACCAGGCAATTTGTTCTCCCAGGCACGGCTGACAGACCTGTGGGAGTCGTGCACTTCCTTTACGGAGGGGAGTGGTGAGGTACATCGCATCGCTGCTCCGAGCCTCGTCTGTCTAGCTGATTGTCTCCTTGTAGAAAGCAATTGGGTTGGACAAGCAACGCTTGCTCTGCTAAATGTGTGCTGACTGCTCCTGATTTACCTCCTTGTCCTCGCAGAAGGGATCCCGAGCGGGGCATGCTCCAGGTCGGAGGTGGGGCTGATCAATCAGCCTTGGCTTCCCTGGGTCTCCCTCCTTGTTCTTAAAGATGGGCATAATGTTGTAGGCTGTGTGCTAGTGAGTATCTAAAGCAAAGGCTTAGTCACAAGCAGCTGTAGTGTGCATGAAGCTGGAGGTGTCTTTTTCAATCTCATCTCATTTTGTCCATGACAGAGGCTTTGTGTAAGCCAAGCGAGCTGCTTGGGTTCCTGTCTGAGCTGGACTGGAATCACTGATGTGTGCTGATGCTACCAAAAGTTCCCAGTCCTTGTTGGGGATGTCCTGCCTTTCGTCTCGCTGGTGTTGCAGGAATTGATCGTTACAGGGACCATGTGTTTGCCCACCGTGCAGACGGGTGCTCACTGCAGAGCAGCCACAGCTTGATCTGCAGCTCTGCAACAAAACAGCTAAAGCTGTTGGATTATAAAAACCTTTTATTTTCCTTCCATTAAGATTTTTTTTTAATAACCTAACTGATGCAAGTGTCTTCGCATCGTGCATGTGTTCGAACCGCCCTTGGTGCGTTGTCACTTTGCATATAGGGGGTACTCCCTGTTCCTGCCCTTACCGCTCTGCCTTAGCTTAATCTGCACAAGAAATGTGGAGCTAGAAAACTTCATGAGCCTCAGTTAAACCACTGGTAAAAACAGAAGTCACTTGGTTCACATTCTTGGCCCTTCCCAGCATCAAAATGCAACACAACGCTTATTTAAAACCAAGGCAAGGAAGAAGCCCCAGGTGACTCCGTGGGCATTGGGCTGTCTGTCCATTCTCCATCCCTGGGGATGGAGAGTTTCAGAGTTTCTGCAGAGTTTCTGCACTCTCAGGGACCCTTATCTCAGCTCTGGCAGCATCAGGACCAGCTCCAGCTGCTGCCTGTAACAGTAGACGTGCTGCTCGCCTCCACCAATTTATCCAGGAGGCAGGGAACAGCTGTGTGGAGGAGCGGTGCATGTCCCTGGGGCACCCTTATAACTGCATTTGTCCCTTCTAGGGGTGACGAGGGTGCTGGGCTGCTCCGAGGCTGGCCCACCTGTGCAGCCAGGAGCTGGGTGCTTTGCACAGACCCTCGTACTGCTGTGACCAGAGGCCTATTAAAAGCACGTCGTGGGCTTAATCTTGCACAGTGCAGCTTAATCTCATATGCAGGCCCACATCGGCCGTCTGTAATGCGAAAAGTAGGGTTCTGGTTTTAATTACTTCTTTGGGAAGAAGCTGGGGGATATCTTTCAGCATCATTACCCGGTGCCATTAAGCTGAGCTTTGAGTGTTTGTCGTCTGCTTCTAATAATGCCATCCCAGTCCCCAGCGTGGCATTTAGGAAGAGTTTTTCCACCAAACCTGCTGCCAGTCAGTGAGTTGGCAGCCTGGTTTCAGCGAGGACGTGCAGGTAAGAGCGGGCTTGGGCGAAGTCCAGAAACCTCTGCACAGCCCAGGCATAGCAGCAGGTGCTCTCCATCTCTCCTGCTGGGACAAACCAGAGCTTCGTGTATTTCTGCACCGATCCTGATGCTGAAATATGATCTCCAGATCTTGACAGGCCCCGGCAAGACTGGGCAAATCATTGACCATTAGAGCATTTCAGCTTCCCAGCACTGCCATCCCCCGAGTCATCAGGGAGAACAGCGTTTGCTGTGTATCCAATTTCTGAGGTTTCTTGCTGACACTTGTATCGAAATGACAGAATTTTGCAATTGTTCTAGGCCATTATTTCCTCTGTCACCGATTTAAAAGGTAAAAGCTGCAACGAATGCAGCGTTATAAATATTTTTCATGGCTGCCTTCTCGCCTTTCAATCACGCTTTCTCTGGGTGTGCTGCACTGCTTTGGCTCAGTGGGACGAATGCATCGGGAGATTGGTTTGTTCAGCGCGTCTGATTCCTGGCAGGTAACCTGGCACTTCTCACAGCGAGGAAAATAGCACATTTGGTCGTAATTCCTGAAACTCTGCAAAGGGGAAGCAAATCTAATTGGAAGTGGGTCACCCAAAATCATGACTTTATGGAGAAATGATGCTTGAATAACGTGATGGCAGTTCATACAGGCTCTTGCCAGAAAAGTCTGTTGGATGTTGAGAGATTACATGCTGCTGGTCTGATATCAGAGCTGTTGGAATAAAAATTCCTGGGAGGTTTGGAAACAAAAGCCTGCAGTGCTTGCAGTGAGACAGGGGTGTGCCTCTGATGGCATGGTCAACAGAGGGGTGGTCTGCAGATAGCAATGGGCATGTAAAATGGGGCTCATGTGGGACTCAGAATTATAAAGGTCTCGAATTCAACATAGATGTCTGGTAATTACGTAATATGTCTGTTTTGACAATTTAGCAAAGCGATGTTGGAGTTGGCTGTTGCAGACACCTAATTCCATTCCCACCCCGCAGTGTACTTCCAAAGTCAGAACTTGTCTGTTCAGCATTTATAAGGCAGCTTAGTACTAAAAAGAAGAATAACAGTTCTCTGAGCTTCATGAGCTAGCCCAGACCTGCACGCTACCGCCTGGAGCTCCCTCTCTCAGGTCTGGCCCCAATACTTGACGTGACAAGGTCTGATTTCCTGACTTGGCTGCTATTTGCTCCTCTCGGAGCGTACTGTGGCTGTTCCCATCCCTGTCCTGTCAAGAGTTCATCATGGGCTGGTTCCCTGCGCCAGCCTGAAGAGCAGGAAAACAATGACTGCTTGGAAAGCTGCGTACGAGCGTATCGTTACGGTGTAATGCTATATACGGTGACGTAATGATCCATTTTCTTTAACAGCAGCTGAATTCTCTGTTATAATTTGATTGTCATGGCTCAGGTCAAGTCCTGTCTTAATGCTCTGGGTTGGCCAAAATGTTTTGAATTTTCTTTGCTGCAAACTCAGTGCGTGGGAAGGTATCTGATTTCTCGATTGGCTATAGCCGTAATTTCTTCCTTACATATCTCATCTATTTTGTTTTTCTACCTATGGCCACGTTTTATGCCTGATGAAGTGTGAGCCCCAGCAAGACAAACACGATTTTAGGACTTTGTGTCAATAGGAAAAGCCAAGGCAATTCCTCTTTTTATTTTCTTGAACCAAGCTCCCCTGATGGAGCTGCATGTCTCCAGCTAGAGGAGAAACGAGCTGGATTTAATGAGCACAGGAGGGGGCTCTCTGCTGGAGGTGCCAGACGCGGGCAAGTTGAGCAATCCCTCCAAGCTCATGAGGTCTCAGACCTTGTGTCTCACTTGGTCCAAGCTGGGATTTGGCAGACTGCTGGTAACTGTGCTTCAGAGACAGCCCCAAGCTGGCCTAACCCTGGACTGCGTGGGAACGTCTAAAGGAGGTGTTTCTGCATTTGCCTGCGATCCTGGTGCTGAAGAGCCTCAGAAGACCCAGCTGGATTTCTCATTTAGGGCACGGTGCTGGTGCCATGAGTTTTCCCCATGCTCAGCTGCAGCTCTGGGTGCACACAGCTCTGGGGCAGGCCAGGACCTTGAGACAAAACTTCTTTGCTGCTTTTTTTGTTTTCAGTCTTGATGTATGTGGCTATGTGGAGGGCGTCTGGGAAAGCAGGCACGTGTCCTGGCTCTGGTTGCCGTGCCATTGCTGTTTGGTGTCCCCAGAAGGATGAGGACAGGAATACAAGCTTCTGGTCCATGAAGGATATGGCTCATCATTACTGTATAAACAGGTCTTGCACTGGAGCAGGAAAGAGGCTGAGAAGGGATTTTCACACGAGAGATGCTGATTTGGGAGTAACACAAGGGCAGCTTTCAGCCCAGGGTTTTCCAGGGTGGTTCGGGATGTGAATTCTCTTTATTCAGCAAACAGGGCTTCCTCTTTCCTGGCTTCCTAGCAGCAAGGAGGCACGTTGCTCAAAGCAGTGTTGTCCTTCATACAAAGAAGCCTGAAATTCCTTCCCTCAGGAGCTGCTGGGGCCTTCAGAGAGGGTTGGACCCAGCTGATTTTGCAAGAAGCTCGTGTTATTCCTGGGAATTTGCAGATTTCTTCTGTAGAGACATCCTAAAACATCGATCTCTGAAGTCTAATCAGCTGCCAGATGCAGTGCAGGGAATCTGATTAGGGTTTTCTAAAACCTCAGTGGCAAAGATTTTGGTTTCCTAAACCTCAAAGCTGTGGTTGGGGGTTTGCACCCATGCTTGGGATTTTGGGTGGCCGGGCAGGAGGCAGAGAATTGCAGACCCTGTAAGTGTCCCTGATAGAAATGCTCCAGGTGTTACAGATAAATCCCTTCCCTTATCCTAGTGACTGCTCATTCTCCAGCAGATCCCTACGTCTGTAGACCCGGGCGGGCTTCACAAAGGGGGGAAGTATTGTCCTCAGCTGCAGTGCGGCTGTTCTCGCTGGGAAGTTGCAGCTTCCTTCCGCTCATTTAGAGCCCCCGTGCTTTGCTCTGACCCCACCGTGGCAGGATGGCCCTGGCAGCTCCCCCACATACTTCTAAACAAACCTGCTGGGAACGGCTCAGCTTGTCAATAAGCATAGGAGAAAAGTATTGATGGCTGTCAAAACTTTCCCCCTGAGGATGTGAGGATCAGGGATTTCTGTGACTTTTTCCATGCTCCAAACCAGGGGACGTCACCCCATCCCATCCTCCAGCATTGCATTATCATCTTGGACTCAGCAGCTGCCTGTAGGATTTTTTTATCCATGCTTCTGGATTTTTTTATTTTTTCACTTCTTTCTCTGAAGGAGCACATGTAGCAGAGGAAATGAGCCTGTTGTCCCAGACTGTGGCAGCCCTCAGGTTTGGGGTCAGCTTCAATAAGGATGCACCCGCAGTGCTGGCTTGGCCCTCGCAGGGCTTCTTGGCGGGGTGACAGCAGCCCCAGGGGGACACTGCTGCAGCCCTGGGTATATTTGTACCTCTCTGTATCTTCTCTGTATGCTTCAGTATGTCCCCGTTTCCTCTGTGTCTCTTGAGTAACTCGGATTTAATCGTTCAACCCCATGCTATCTCTCTCGCTCTTCCCACGTCCTCTGCACATTGGCCACCTCGGAGGTGTTTGCCTCGAGCTCTCTCCTTATTTCAGTAATTGATGTTTTGTATGAAATCCAGGGGCTCTGGCTAATGTTTTTGCCAGCTCTGACTCAAGCAGTGCTGAAAGCTGTTCCTGTGTCTACAGCTGAGTTCTGTGAGTTCAGAGGATTTAGTAGGTTACTCCAGGACCTCCCACTGTTGTTGTTTTTTTGTCTTTTATATTGATTTTATAATTTTGTGTGTATTCTATCCCGGTGAGAAGCCAACTGTGAACTCTGCCTGCTTTATCTGAGCCAGGAGCACGGGAGGCAGCAGGGCTGGTGGTGGCTTTGCCATCAGACGCTGCGGTGCCGCCTGGTTGCTCAGTGCTGGGACCCTGCTGCATGCAGTAGGTGCTGCTGATGATTTCATGTCCCTGGAAAATGAGGCCCCAAAATGATGACTGTGACATCTCAAGAGCTGATGCTCCTGGCTGGGAGGTGCCTCGGCTTGCTGTAGCTCTGGGCTTGCTCCCCTCCTTCCTTCCAGTAGTGAGGAGCTGGTGGGGTTTGCTCAAATAAATGATTGCTCTCCCTCAGGTGTTCTTCTAGGGCTAATCAGGGCTTGTGGGTGGATGTGAGGAGAAGGAGAAGCTGCAGTGAGGTCAGTGCTCATCAGTGTTTTGGGCTCATTAATCAGCCTTGCTAAGTGGAGTTTGCCCAGCCTGTGAGGCTCTGCAGCAGGAATGCCTTTGAAATGGGGAGAAATAATAAGACTAAATTGTTGGAGAAATAATTTCATTCTCCACTTCTCAGTAGATAAATTTCCTGTCCAACAACCCGAAATTTAATCTGTCCATCCAAAGTAATTGATGAGTTGTGACTTGAATCCAAATGTAAATGGGAAGGGAGGTTTTCTGCAGCTAGATGTTTTTGAATCATTTTCGTGGTGGCTGCTTTCTGCTGGAGGCAATGGCCCGAAGTGGGAGAAGCCCCAAAGCTGCAGAAGGTCTGGGGCTGCTGCTGGAGGGTGGCATGAGCTTCGATCGCCTTTGACTTTAATTACTGCTCCTGAAATTCACCGGCAGTGCCTTGATGGGGAGCTGAGCTAGCTCCGGCAGAGCCATTTGGAGAGATGAGCAGGTAAAGGTCGTGGTTTAATGTGCAGTTCGAAATGCACAGTTCCATTAGCTCCAGCCCTGTGGTTCCTGCTGGATGCTCAGATGCTTTCAGACTTCCTCACTGCCTCTTGACTTCAAAGCAAGCAAAGGGAGCTCCAGGAGCTCTGCTTGGTGTCATTTGCAGGCCTGCTTGTTCCCCCTCCTGCGTGGTGCTCATCTGGGCTTGTGCCACTTGTGGTGCCCCTCTGCAGTGCTGGAGTAGCACAGGGGGAATCCAGCATGACTCGGATGTCCTTTGGTGCTCTTAAGAGATTTACACCAGAGCACACCCATTTCACCACCCATCATTGCAAATCCCTTGTTTTCTCAATGAAAGGCCTTCCCTTCCCTATTTGTGGAGGCTGTGATAAGCAGATGCTCGCAGCTCCCCGCCGGGGGCTTGCTTTTTGCCTGGTGCATGTGAGTTGTGTTGGCAGCCAGATAAGAGGAAATCTTACATCACGGGCAGGAAGTGCTAAAGAAAGTTACTTTCGTCATTTGTCAATGGGTTATCTAAAACGGTAAAGCTGCAGCATTCCTTGCATGCTGCAGGGTCCATTTAAAGCCCACGGCTTTGGACGAGGTTCAGCAGCGTGGCTTCGTGCCCGGTCACCCAGAACTGTTGCATGTGGCTCCAGTCCTCCCTGAAGAGCTAACCCAGCCCCCTGCCGTCACTGCCTCCCTCTTAGGTCGGCTCTGAAAGGCTGTGGGCTTTTGCATGATCCTGCCCTGGATAAACCACCTTCCCTGCTTCCTTCCTCTCCCTATCATCCAGTTTCCCCTGGAGACCCTGAGCCTTGCACTAGCCCCCTAAGCAGGGATGCTTTGCGCCGTCCCGAATGCTGGGACTGGGGACTCCTGCGATGCTCATGTGAGCATCCTCCAAATCTACCTCAGGCAGTTTGGTTGTTGGGCTGCCGCCTTCACAGGCTCCTTGTGTCCCGTTAACAAAGCAGGCTCCAGTGGGAGCCAGAAATGCATGTGGCTTTCCGGCCTGGGAAGCATGTGATTATCTCTGCTGTTTGCTCTCTCTGTCCGAGCCGAGGCTGGGGGATGGTTTCCAGCCTAAATCAGGCATGCTTGAGCTGCTGGAGCTGTTTCTAAAGAATTGACTTGGGAAGCTGCTGCTGTCTGGTTCATACAGGTGCTGCTGGGTGCCCTGTCCCTGGGACTTCAGCAGTCGTGGCTGGAGGGGGGGGGTTGCATGGAGGTGGCTGCCCTGCTTTGCACAGCAGATTTCTGCAGGGCTGAGGCGGGATGAGTTGGGGCTGGCAGCAGTTTGTTCACCTTACTGTGCTGCAGGGGGGTTAAAAATAAGCAAAGCTGTTCTGAAACTGGGTGTACACAGGTGCTGGGGCCCTTCTGCTGCCAGGGTGGCTCAGCGGGGCAGGGGCTGGGCTGTGGCGGTTGCCTTCTGCATAGCAATAGCTTGTTACAACCATCAGGATCTGTTCAAGATACTTAGTTTCACCAGATGTGTCCTGCTCAGCTCCATCCCTGACCCTGTTGCCACTTCATTTTGACTTTAAAAGCTCCACTGTCCAGAGCACCCTGGATGGAGGTGGTCACTTTTGGAGCCTGGACAGCGGTACAAAGGGAGCTGCTGGCAGCAGCAGATGCTGTGTTCTCTGGGGTCTGGTTCCAGGACTGAGCATCCTGGTTGCTGGTGGTGTTTTCCCCTGAGAAGTGACAGCTCAAGGGGGCTGAGCTCATTCTGGGTGCAGAGGAGGGTGACGGCCAGGCTCAGGGCATGACCCTGCACCAGGAGACCCCAGGACCCCGCTTCAGGTCTCGTCTTGCTCGAAGCTGTATAAATGACAACATTGATTTGGGGCCTGGCAGGTGGTGAATGAGCCCCACGGAGAACATTGATTTCTCTTTCTCCTGTGGATTGTTTACGAGTCCTAAGTTGTGATTGACTGGTAAATAAAATGGCCTCGGCACAGCTCACATTCAATTGTAGCTAACTTTAACATGGGGCCCTTGAATAACGTTACTGAGCCAATAACTCATAATCCTCCATCACAGCCTCAAAATGCTTGTGAGCAAAAGCACGAAGAATGTACTTTGTGGATCAATGAGACAGAAATAGTGCAGGAGGGAACTGTGCCCCTACATTTAGCTGCAGTTGACACCCCAAGCAGTGCCTGTGGGCTGGTGCAGTGGCCTTGCTCTGCTGCCACATCCCTGGTGGCAGAGCAGGACTGTGATGCTCTGGACACATGGGTTTGGTGGCCTGGCTGGCTTTCTGGGGGATGCTTTTAGGATTTGCTGCTGCCTGCCTGTTTTGTGCTTTATGTTGGGCCTTTTCAGCATCTCTTTAAACAGATTATGGGATTCTTCCTTGATGTAGTCGTCATTTTTGTAGTCATCACTTTTGTAGTCATCACCTGGAACTGCGGGAAGGGCAGTGGCACTGCTGCGGGGCAGCTTCTGCTAATTTAGCAGCTGGTGGCCTGATGCCTTCCAGATTTTAATTGGATGAATGAAGACAGTTGGATACAGCTGATGCTGAACAGAATATCTGGTGCTGTCCTTCCTTGCCTATGCCAAGCTGAGATGGGGGGGAGTTCAGTCCAACCCATCCCCATGGCAGCGCTGGTGCTCACTGTCTGGTAGAAGAGCTGTCAGGACGAGACATTTCATCCACTTGGATGTGCGAGTTCTTGGAGATGTCTCAGAAAGTAGTGTGAAGCTGAAGATTTTCAGGGATTTGAACCCAAAATGCATGGTGCGGAGGGTTCAGGCTCTTGTGTCTTTCACACGAGGCTCTTCTTTCGCTTTGCTGAACATAAGTGCTGGAAAAGTCGATCTCACCTGAGCCCCCAAGCATTGTGAGGCAGGGAATGGTCTGCGGAGGAAGGGTGCCTCTTGCTGTGTGTAATTGTGGCTATAACCTGTGCCGTTAGCTTTTAAAACTGGGGGCTTAAAAGGGCTTAAGATAAACACGTGCTAGAAATTTGAATTCAGTGAGACTGCAATGCAACAGAAAATGCAGCCCTGCTGCAGGCAACTGCCCTGCCAGGGATGCAAATCCTTGTGGAGGCCCAGCAGACAAAGTTATGAAATAATCTGTATCAGTGAGAGAGGTTGTAAAGCAATTCCAAAAAAACTTGCAGTCTAGACAGATTATATTTACTGCAGTGTTTATGTGAGATAGAGGAATGCCCTAGAAAAACAGAACTGTTTTCAGTTTCTGCCTCCAGCACTTGCTTGTCTAATGAGAGCACCGATGTGATGGCTGTGCTGGGGAGCTTGGCTCTTGCTTGGTGGCTTTGCATGGACGGGGCTGGAGTGGGGAAGAAGGGTAAAAGGTTATTTCTGCCTTTGTGTAGGTAAATCCTCCTGTTGTTAATGAGATGGTTTTGCTAATCCATCACCACTGACCTTAAATTTAATCCCAAATGCAGCAGTGCCAACGAGCTGCATTGCAGTAATGTTTATGGAGATGTGATGGCCCCAAAGATTGTCTGAATCTTTTAATTAAAAATAAGCTGTTTTATTTTTCTTTGATGGCTGAAGTTTGCTTTTGCATGGTGCTGGTAGATGCTGTTTGAGGAGTACAGGCAAACTCTTCCAAATGCAGCTCGCAGCCCGTCTGGTTTTCGCATGGGGATGATTCACTCCTGATGGGCTGATTTATATAAAAGCTTACGAGTTGTACGTGTTTGTGAGGAATTTGCTGAAAAAGAAGAACAGTATAAAAATGCAGCAATAAATTGAAGAGATTTTTGTGGAATAGCTTGAGGAAGCAGAAAGAAGTAGAATTAATGGCTTGCTCAGCACAGGCGGTCAATCCTGATGATGGACACAGGTGATGCCGCCACACAAGCGAAGCAGATTTTTATGCTTCTCATCCCAGCCCCTGTGCTGCCAGGCGTGTTGGAGCGAGACTGCATCCTTAGGCTTCAAAACCCCCAGTGCTCGCAAAGCACCAACCAGTTATTGCTTTTGTCAAAGATGGGATCTTGGAGGACACAAATGGCACGTTGTCTCGCTGGCTTAGCTACCTGAGTAACTGAGGGTGGTCCTAGAGATGTGAGACTGCTGCTTCTAAACCTGAGATGAGCAGAGCTGGGTGGAAGCAGCCCAGTGACTGCCCTGGGCTTGGGCACGGGCTCTGGGCAGGGTCAGGAGCAGCTCTGCTGGTGTTCCTGGTGCCTACAGTACAGAGCCACAAGGATAGGGGATAAAACATTACTTGAACAAGTTGTTGCTTCAAGCCCCCAAAGCGACAAGCGAGTTTTCAATGTCTCAATCTTTTGGCTTGTTTGGGATGTGTGTGCGTGCACGTGTGTGTTGTACAGCAACAGCTACAGAAAGCAATGCAATGTGTGCAGCTTCTGCAGGGAACCAGTGGGATCGTGCTGGATATGGTTAAAAGTACAACACTGGGCTTCTGTAGAACATCGGCTGTAATTTATATTTGGCTTGAGGCTTGAAAGAGAAACGTCCTGGCTTCAGCTTTCCAGCCTTTCTGCAATGTTACCTTGTGTTTGAACTGTGAAACTTGTTTTTCAAAAGGGCGTTTGTTTCTGGTGTGCAGCTGAGAACACAGAAGTCCTAACAGGGCACCAGGAGGCCGACATCTTCAGGAACAACAAATAAACTAATGCATCGTTTTTCAGTGCAAGTTTCTGAGTTCCTGTTAACTTGTCTCACGTGAATTTAACTGAAGAAATCTCAGTTAAAATTTGTGCATTGCTTATATTTTCTCTCCCTTTCTGTTGTTTCTCCTAGTTCCTCTGCTTGAAGAACATCCGAACCTTCCTAAAAGTGTGCCATGACAAATTTGGGTTAAGAAACAGTGACCTGTTTGATCCCTTTGACCTCTTTGATGTTCGGGATTTTGGAAAGGTAAGAGGTGCTGAGCTCTGGGGAAGCAACGGTTCTGGTTATGGTGTTGGTGGCCTTGAGCTATTCTCTGGACTTGTGCTATAGCTCAAATATGAAGGTTTTCTGTTTTTCTGAGCAACTTCTGCACCCTTAACCCGTGCATTGGGCACCTGTCCCCCTCTGCTTGTGGTAGCCTGCATATCTAGAGGTTGATTGTGCTGTATATTTAATTAGTGAAGGGAGAGAAAGCTTGAAGGCTTGATGTTTTAGATTGCAGAGCCTCCATGATCAGTCTCTCAAGTACATGGGAAGTGTCTATTTTGGGGGAGTCAAATTATCCTTGTATGTGTGTTCAGAAAAGCTGCTGGGAGAAGCGTTAGCCAAAGGACTGGGTGCTGCAGTGGGGTCAGGATTTCAGGTCCCATGCCCAGCTGTAGAGCTGGGGGACGTGCACCATCTCCGTCGTGAAGCCTCCTCCCTGCCCTGTGGGTGCAAACCTTGCACTGTTCTCCCCCAGCTGCTGCCCCTGCCACGCCTGTGAGCAAAATATCTTTACCGAAATCACTGTTGGGTTTGTAACGGGGCCACCGAGTTTCCCTGGCGGTCAGAAAGTTTCAGGCCAAGGCCAAATTAGTCCCCTGAAGTGCTTCTGAAAAATGCATGTGGAGGTTTTTCCTGCCAGCAGCTCCGGGATGCTGGCAGTGTTTGTGCTGCATGTCACCTAGACAAGAGGAGCGAGCAAAGATGTTTTTGTTTTGCTGTAATTGATGGGTGGCACCGCATGCTGAACGAGACCCAGCTGCAAGGGAGGAAAATCCTACACGATTTTGACAAGAGGCTGTCATCCTGATATCCTCGCTTCTGACATGCACAGCATCAGGGCTGTGCTGTTACTCTGATGGATACTGGGCTCAGGGAGGCTATTACGCAGGACAATTGCTATATTCTGCGGTGGAAGCAGCGTTAAAAGATTTATTAAAGCTCTCTATTGTTTTACCTGCTTTTGAGCTACCAAGCACGAGCTGCTTGAAGGCATCTTCTCTTCTGATTACCCAACGAGTAGATTTTCGCTGCTGATGGGGATATATTATTTGATATTTATTGCCTAATTTATTTCTGGACCATTATCTGGAATGTGCAATTGCAGGGGCTTGTTTTATGAGTTTTTTTGATTTATGAAATACAAGAAGGCTTTTGTTGTTCTGGGAATATGAATGCACAGAGGGAACCTTTTGGGCTGGGGAAAGAACCGCTGCTAATTAAAACGCTGCTTTATCGTCATGTTCTCTCTTGCTTTGTGCTGTTTCAAATTGCCACAGAAGCCTGCTAATCGAGCTTGGTGCTAAACACTTCTGGAACATGTCAGCTGAGCGCGGTTTGGTTTCCTTTGTGTTCTGGTTAGGGAGCAGCCATTCCTGACTCCTCCTGTTTACTTTTTGGAGGTCATTCAGAGCTGCGCGGGCCTTTGGGCTCTGACTTGGGGAGGAGGCAATTTGCCGTTTGCTCTTAACCCGTGGCAGCTGGGTGTTTTAAGAGATTTCAAAAGGAAACTTAACGCAAACTTCTGAGAAATCCTGGTATACTTTATTGCCTGGGTCTTGCTTATTTTTGTGTGCATTGTCGTCTTAAAACAGTCTTACGAGGTTTGTGAGGCACGGATCCTGTACACGAAAGCCTCGCTGATCTCTTCCTGATGTGCTTTTTATGAATTTGGTGGGGATATCAACTGTTCAGATTTGCACTGCCCTAAGTCCCTCTGGAAGCCTTTCAAAATGTCCCCATTGTCTTTGCCACCTTTCATTCCCACTTTATCCTCAGATCTGTTTTCAACAGTGGCAAAGCAAACAAACAGGGAAAAATCTGCTGCTGACAAGAGTGCCTTTCCGTTTGAGTCACAGTCCTGCAGCCCTGAGAGCAAAAGGAGCCTTTAATTCATGCTCCAACTGGCCAAATACAGACTTCACACACCAAAAATTCTTCCTGAAGCTGTTCATTATTTAGGTCAATAGCACTTTTGGCTACCAGACACTTATGCCGTGTCAGAGACTTTCTGATCAGCACACAGCAATAGCTGACCATTTAATGACACAGGAACCTCAGTGGAGTGTTGCTGGGTGGTTCCTTTCTGGGCACTGTTAAAGTAGTTATTTCTCTCCTCCAAACCAGCCAGGCAGTTAGACAGCAATTACCAACAGCACTTGGATTTGCTGGAGTATAATTACGAGGCAGAAAGGCAGCGGATTGCATTTGTGTGGTGCCAGCCTGTACGTAACGGGACCTGACCTGAAAGAAGGAAGATGCTGCTGCTTTAGAAGAAGAAGAAAAATCAGATCTGCCTTGCCTTGACTGGCAGTTATTCTGAAAATGAGGGTTTTCCACAGATACTGTTTACTTCCCAAGGCAGGACATGAGCACAGAAGAGCTGCTTTAGGCTCCACAGAGCCCCCTTGGAGGCAGCAAGCGGGGTTGGGACATAGATTTTCATCCCTGGTTTTACAGCTTCCTTGAGGTTTAAGCTCGGGAAGTTACTGCTTTCCTGCTGTCACTGGGATAACAGCTAGAGAAACGGGATTGTGGTCCACTCAGGCTTCTCTGGCCCCAGTCCCTGTAGAACTGAACAGACCCATCCCTGCCTTCGTGGGACATTGGGTAATTGGCAAACCCAGGCTTTTGCCAAGTAGATGCGTCATGGTTCTCGTAATTTGGGTTGTAGTGTTTCCCAGTTACCCAAGGGAGCTGAAAGGCCAGTTTAAATTGCTCACGGCCAGTTTTTTTCCAACGTCCAGTTGTTTAGCAATCCTGCCGTGACAAGGGACAGGCTGTGTTTCATGGCAGAGGGTGCCAAAAGTGACCTGAGAAGCTGACTGTCTACATTTCTAGCTGGGCCCCTTCTAGAAACCTTAAAGCACTGCTTTCTTCAAGTTGGATCTCCACTTCCTTTTGGTTTGTTTACATCTTTTTCCTTTACAGTGGCTCAAAGCCCTCAGTAAGGACTAGGGGCCTGAAATTAGAGTCTGGTCTCGCATGAGTGGGCGCTGCAGGGGTGCTGTGCCCACCTTTTGCTACTGCAGCCTGGCTCCTGACACAGAAAGAAAACTAAATAAAAACGCAGTGTTCACGTACGTCGTGGTGTTGTGCAGCGCTTCATGCACACTTAATAGCAGTGATATAAAATGCAACTCTTATTGGACTTGCTAATTTATTAGCACTGACTATAATGAGATAAAATGCACATAAATATGGATTAAACTCTTTATCACTCTATTAGTCAGCATGATAGTAGCAAGGTTCATTAAAGGGAGTTACTCATTTTCAATAACTTGTAGTAATGTACGTTTTTTTGGAGAAATATAGTTCAAATATTCATAAACCCGCAGAGCGTGCCATTTATTAGCCTCCTACTCCTCTCTACTCTCCTGATGTGTGTTTAATTGTCCTGACTTTTTCTTTTGAAGTTCCTGGACTGCCAGAAAAAAGGTCTTTTTTTTGCAAGACACAGGTGTTATGTCTTACTGCCCCCAGCAGCCCTGTTTTCAGAGCCTGCAAAATGTTTGAAGCTCCTTGCTGTTGGGACAAGTACTGGGAGAGCGGCGAGGGGACTTGGCCCCAAGCCTCTGAATTGCCCTGCTGCCACTCAGGGAAACAAGATTTCTGCTTGACTTGAGTGTGAGGAGCGTTGTCAGGATTATTTAAGGGATTTTGAGACATTTCTGCTGAGGGCTGGTGGTGTTTTGTGTTGCTCAGACTTTTTGCTGAGAGTTCCCTCCCTCCATCACCTCCAACTTCAAGCACACGTCAGTACCCCCGCGGCAGTGTTTTACAGGGGGGCTTTAAAACTGGGCAGGCACTTTTAACATAGCCTGAGCACTTCATGGGGGGTGGAAAGGGGGAGATTTATGTGAAATAATATATGTAGTTTAAAACTGCGAGGCTCTCAGATAAATGGCTGCGTTTCGGTGCCATAACAAACAACACAAGCTCAACGCCTGCCCTCCCGCAGCTAACCCGCTGGCGGTGGGAGCTGCTTTCCTTTTCCCTTTCTGGATTTTTTTTTATTACTTTATTTTTTATTTCTGTCTTCTCATAGCCAAGAACAAGCTTTCTGCTGCATGGGTGCTGGGAGCAGAGACGGGGGCAGGCCTGTCGCTCGGTGCCCCGTCCCCTGCTGCTGCTGGCCGTGCTGCCCGCGCCTCCTGTCCTGCTTATTTGCAAATCCCCTGGGGGAACGGGCAGCAGCACAGCCCTCCCCTTGTTGTGGTCCTCTGTGCCAGTTATTCAGGCGGCTGCTACGTGGTGGCTGGACTCATGTCAAGAAAAGGGATCCTATCGGAGGCGAAACTGCTTCTAATTGCCCTATAACTCACAAGATGCATGTGCAGCTGGTGGGGAGGGAAGTGAGGAGCCTTCTCCAGAAGAAGGGCGTGTGTATTTTTTAATTCCCAAGGGAGTAGTAGAATAACTGCCTTGCAAAAAGATGTGTGTGTGTGATTGCATGCAAGAAACCAGGAACTTAATTCCTTGCCAGCCCGGTGCTTACAGTGACATTGTCCCAGAGGAACAGGAGCCATGGCTGCGTCCCCAGCCCTTGCCCTCCTTCATGTGCATGTGCTGAGCAGCCAAGCTCTGTTTAGCTCCAACAGGACATTTTGCTTTAATTACATTTGATTTTTATATTTTCACGCTGTTGTGCTTTTCAGAAGTGACCAAAGAGCTTTACCAAGAAGCTAAAAATCCATGTGCAGTGTGGATGCTGCTGATGGGATTTTGCCCGGCACCATGGGTTCTGTGGATCTTTGCTGCAGGGATAAGCAGCCCTGGCAGAAGCAGGACAGCCTGCTGCAGCTCTCATCCTGCCTACAATCACTGATTAAATCTCTCCCTGCTTGCAGGAGGAGCTGCGGGTGGCATTTGGCCCTCCTGTGCAGGCTGGCACGCTGTTCAGCTGGGGTTATGTTGACTGATGTTCGGCCACCCATGTTCCAAGTAGCTGGAATCGTGCAGGATATCACCATGAACTCTACAAATGGCAAAAGCAGCCTGGAAGAGGATGGTTTGGTTTTCTTCCCCAACTTTTTTTGCAAGCTTATGGGTCCATTTAAGTTGGGTGTTGCTGTTGTGTCAGGGCACCCAAGCTTGGGGCCAGCCGTGCCCAGGGTGATGCTGTCGGGGGGCACCCGGCTGTGGGATGCAGCGAGGGGGAGGCGGCAGGCTGGGTTAGCAGGTGTGGTGCGTCCCACAGATGTTTTCAGCCAGAATGCTAAAAGCAAGCACAGGAAACCCTGACGCTAAACTTCTCTAAAGCACGGGGCAAATGGATTGCGGATTTCTGTGGCTAGCCAAGCGTGCAGCAGGCGGTGCTTTCTGCTCTGCCGTGCACTGGCCTGTTATGGCGTGGTGTTTGCTGTAGGAGATGCAGGGGGTGTTGCCACACGTGTGTTCTTTAGGCTCCGAATCCTGAAAACTTCCCCTGGTATCCTGTTAACATTACCCTGAAACAACTGGTGGATTAAAAATCTCCTAGCTGCCTGCCGCAATTTGCACCTAAAGGACCATGCTGGTTTACTTTGTGGTCTTCAGGGTCCAGTGACAGCGCCGGGGCCTCAAATCATGCACATGCAACAAGCTGCTGGTAAAAGCAGTTGGTCTCTTACTGCACCCTATAACAAACCCCTGGTGTGAAACACCTGGGTGTCACCAGCCCAGGAAGTTAGGCACTGAGCTGTGCCCTGTGCTGGGCTGGAGGAGAGGCTGCTTAAACAGCAGTGCTTTTAGCTGTGAGGTGGCCGGTTATCTCTGCTTTCTCCTTCACATTTCTCCTTTTCCTCCCTCTCCTACTTGCAAATCGGCACTGTTTATAGATGCACAGCTCTTCCGTGGAACTGAAAGAGCCAGAAATGTTCGTTCTGGGAAGCTTTGCCTTTCCTTTTTTTTTTTTTTTTTCCTCCCCTCTTGGCTGCTTTCCCCAGTATTTTTCCAAGGGGTCACATTAAGGGGTATTATGTTTCAGATCAAACAAGCACGGGCAGGATCTTTCCTAACTCCCATAGCATGCATGGGAGAATTGTGCTGTCGGGCCTCAAACTGCAACCCAAGTGTTGTAATGTGCAGGGAGCCGGAGGTATTGATCAGGATGTGGGTAAACACGTTTTCTTAATGTGTATTAAATTGATCTTCCTGCACTTCCGTGATTTGGCTGAGCTCTTCTTGTAGTCATATTAGACAAGATCTGGGAGGTGGGGATAAAGATATTTTTTTTCTTTGAAAAACCTGAGAGCGGTAAAACATTCACCCGTCTGTGCCTCCAAAAAGGGGATGGGGTGCAGTCCGCCTCTTTTCTGTGACCCTACAATTTTTGTCTATTGTTTGAAAAATGCCTGGCTGCTTTTGAACCCCACAAGACTTTTTTTTTTTTCCTTATTTTATCATCAGGCATTTGTGGCTTAGTGATTTGATAGTGGTCATCACAACTGAAAGGTGTCAACAGGCAGAGTCAGTCCTTTGGTGCCTCAGTGCTCCATTAGTGCATCTGGCATCACTTGAGCTCAACTGTTCAGAGTGCTTGTGCTTTGGGAAAGGAAGGAAACACATCCCGTGTGTCATTTAAAGCAGTCTTGGAATAAAAGGAGGTTTTTATTCTGTAACGAGTCAGGGATCTTCTGTTTCTTCACTAAAATCTTCTCCAGATTTCCTAGCCTCTCGGAGTTGCAGCGTCTGATAATGAAACTGTCTCAAGGCCAAATGCTTCAGTTATGAAGAATAATTAACATTTCTTGAAACAGATTAATGTGTGGGTGTAACCATGTTTTAGCAGAACGTGCAAAAAGCGAAACTCTCAGCCTGAAAGCACTGCCATGACCAAACTTCACAAACCCCCGTGCTCAGGGTAATTCTGCTCAGCATCTTCCCTGTGAAACAGATTAAAGAAAAAGAGGAGGAAAAAAAGCCTCTGCAGCAAACCGGTTCCTCTTGGGGCAAAGGAGAGTGAGTACAAGTTAGCATATCAAAGCATCGTGCCCCCAAAACAGGCGCCCTGATGGAGCTGGGGTGCCTGGTGCCTATTCCCCACCCCATTCTGGAAGAAGGGGACAGGGATGGGGTGCATGGGGGGACCTGATTTGGCTAGGTCAGCCTCCTCCTGCACTGACACTTTGCATTCATGCAGTCACCTGTCGAAGCAAAATGTTAATGTTTCACGGCAAATAAACATTGCTCAAAGTGGGGGCAGAAAAATTTTGTGTTGAAACCTTGGCTCTTCAGCAGAGTGTGGTTTCGGTGAGGTTTGCTATTAACACCCAGGTCTCCTGCCATCTCCTGATTCAAGGGGCTTCATGGTGCTGAGGCTATGACTTGGGGGTGCTGCTGCCGGCAGGAGTAGCTCTGTGCACGGGGGCTGCCCTCGTGCCACAGCTCACTGGTGATGAGGTTTCTCCTTTCCATCCCCGCCTTGTTCAAGAGAATTAAAAAAAAAAAAAAGGCATCTCAGGCTGTTTTGTTCCACTCTTTCAAAATGGGCTGCTTGTTTGTTCTTGGAGCACTTCCAGACTTTTTTTACCCTTTTCCTTCAGAAATGAGTTATTTCTTCAAAACTGCTCTGTACTTTCAGGATTCTTCTGGGTGATCCCTCTGCTTACTCCGGCTGTGTGAGCTGGGCTTGGGGGCTGGAGAGCTTGGTGATGGTGTCCCAGACCTGCACTGGGTGCATCAGGGCTCTGACATGGCATCAGGTGGCTTGGATCTGCAGTGCTGGCTGGGAGTGATTTTCTTCGAATGGGTTTTAAATAGTTTCCCTGAGCATTGCAGGTGAAGCCAGGATCACGGAGACATGTGAAAGCCATCTGCATGGGCTGTGTGATGTTCCGAACTATCATTTTCCTGCTGGGAAAGCTGGTGTGTTCCTCCTGGGGACAAGTGCCTCTGCATTTCCCAGCCCTCTCCAACTTTGCCAGGTTTTGAGCTAGGCAAGGAAGAGGAGGAGAGGCACAGTGCCTGCCACCAATGTCGATGTGCAGTTTTTTGCTGTACCTGTGGCTGGACGGCAGCGCTTGCCAGCCCTCGATGCCTTGCAGATTGAGTTAATGAGCCTCAGATGGTGATACTGCAGCTCGCTCATTTATGCTCTCAGTCTTAATGGCATGTGTGTAAGTGAGGCATTCTCCTCTTCAACATTGTTTTCTTCCTACTAATTACATATTAAAGCATAATCACGGTAGCAAGAAAGCAGCCTTAGTGCACCCTGGGTAAAGCTAACGATGTGGGCACACTGTTTAGGGGTGTTTGTCAAAGTTCCCTATCCCAAGCCTGTTGTTAGTGACTTCAGGAATTTCTGAGCCAGCACGGACTTGGTAAATGTTTGCAGTCATTCCTCCTAATGAATAAGGCTTGTGTGGGAGAGGCTGATTGAGCTGCGGTGGAGATTTTTCCCTGCCTAACAGATGGTGGGGATTTCACAGCCTGTTACTGAAGTTTTGAAAAAGGTGGTTCAGGGGAAGGAGCTAAATGCAAATGGGCTGGAAGTCAGGCAGATCAGAGCCAGCAGTGTGTATGTTCTTCTGGGACTTTGGGAGTGGTGCTTCCCTCCCTGATTCTAGGGCAAGAGACTTCATTTTGGTGCCTCAGTACTGATACTACTGCTGCTGGTGTCCGGCACCTTCTCTGCAACCTCTGCTGCGTGGCAGAGCTCGTCTCCATCTCCTGTGTTTGCCACCTTCAGGATCTCTCTGACTTCAGGCAGCTCTGGAGCATGTGTCTAACTTCAAGGCCACAAAGGGGCTCAGCAGTGAGGAAAACTTGCACAATTTGGGTTCTGAGTTGGTACAGATGTGGCCCAAGAAGCAGCGGTTTGCCCAGGCCATGTGGAGTGGTGACGGGGAAGCAGTGATGGAGGTGCAGCAGTTGTGGGTCCCAACCTGGTGCAGTCCCCCAGCCTTTAAGAGCCTCTCGTTGAAGACAGGTGAATTACTCATAGGAGTAGGGACACTGTCGCACAGATATTTGCATTGTATGGTCTTTGAGGATGCAGTGAATGTCCCACAGAGAATAGCAAATATCATACAGTTAAGGGTGTACTTGTCTCACTTTTTTGTGTGTTTAACTTAAAATCTGGAGAGACCAGATGTAAAAGTGGTGTTTTGATAAAGAAAGCAGTTTTCTGAAGGGGGGAAAAAAATAAGAAAAGCCTTCTCCCAGTAAGCAGAACTCTTGGTGTTGGTGCTCCCAGTGTGCAGAGGTAGGGATCCCAGGAGGCTCCTGAGCACGAGTGTGACAGTTTGGGGATTCCTCTGGCTCTTCGGCCTCCTCTGGGTACGTGGAAACACAAAGCCACCAAAGACAGCGCTGGAGCATTGATGTGCAAGAAGTGTTTGGAGAGGCAGGATGCGAGGCAGAGGACTTGGACCCCACGGCGCACCGGAGTCCAGTGGGTGCAGCTCTGCAGTGGGAAAGAGAAATCCAGCCTTCCAGGCCAGCGGACTGTAAAGATTGTTGGAAAAACTGAATATATTTCTCTCATACTGAAATGGTGCTATAGTCCTCGTACGTGGGGATTTATCAAAAGGACCTCTGCTCTCTCAGAGCAGAACTGAGATCACAGTTTGTTGCAGATGGGAATTGAACTGCCTGAGTCCCCCTTTCCTGTGAGTCTGAATGACCATTGTACAGCGGCGGTGTATCTTGAACACCACACGGCAGTCCTGCTCCAAGGCAGCCTTTGCAGATGCTAGACTCGCACAGTAGATTAAAACAAAACTTCTGGCTTCTGGAAATAACATGGCCAAGTTGGCTGTGAGGGCTCTGTGTATGGGCACATGATGTGTGACCCTGGGGAGCAGAGCAAATGGAGCCCATCAGCTCTTCAGATGTTAGAGGCAGATCCACCAGCACGTGGGTCTGTTCGGGTTTGTTTCATTTTTCAGCTGGGATGGTTGATCCCAGTGTGGGAGGTGCTTTAAGTTCTCATCCAGCATTTTCAGCTAACGCAACCGTTTGGGGAGTTCTGATTTTGGAGACCTTAGATGACAGCTTCTCTGAGGGAATTTGATTTTGAGAGCAAGCTGACAGTGGGATTAGATGTTTCTGATGTCTGAGATCATGCACAAAGATTTATTAGTCACTGGGTGATTCTGTGGTAGGACCTTGAACTGAATGTGTCGGGAAAAGCCATTGCCCTGGGTGGTGTTTTCGAGGTAAAGAAGAAAGCTGGGTCAGGGTCAGCAGCCCATGTTTGATCTAAGTACAAAACTTGCTTTAAAAAACATGCACGCGTAGAAAAAGCTGCAGTTGGGAAGTAGATAAACGTCTGGCTTAACTCCAGCCCGTGGGGAGCCCTGTGAAGGGCCCTTGCCCAGGGGCCTTGCTTCGCTCTGTTTGCTCAGCCCGCTTCCTCCATCGGCCAAACCCCAGTGTGTGCTGCCTCCTGCCCGCCCCCTTGCCTTTTTTCATAACATTGTTCTAATTACTGGAGTGTGAAGAATTGACTCTTAAAATGCCTCCTGGCAAATTCCATTTGTGCATTGATGAAATTGCCCCGTGCTGCAGCCTCGCTGTTAGCGCTCGCTGCTCAGCGCCTGCTGGGCTCAGGCCCTCTCTGTCCTTCCCGGGCAAACCAGGACACGGCAGCTATTGCCTAGACTGGGGAGGACTGGGGGGGGATGATGAGGGGTTGACACTTGTATTGGGGCTCCTGCTGGGGTGTTTTCCCAGAGCTGCTTCTCCTCCAGCAGGCTGGCTGCAAAATGTTACTTTGGGGGATGGCTTTTTGGCCATGCGCACATCCCTGCCTCGGTGTGGTAGTGCAAGGATTTACTGGGTAAACTGGGACACTTGGAGAGAAGCCAGAGCTTCACTGGGGTGGCTGCAGGTACAAAGCTCCAGGCCCAGAAGCTCAGCTGGTGGCATGGGGCTTGTGGGGCCGAGGCTTTTGGGGAGGTTAAGCTCTGAACCCTGCATGGAGTGGGGATGTTCGTGGGTGGCACTTTGGCTTTGTCCTCTGCTTTAACTGTGCGTTAAGGTAGGGGCTTGCTGGATCTGTCTGGACCTTCTGTGCCCTGGCTTGGTGTAAGGGTGTGCAGCAGACTCTTAACCCCATTATTTCTAGAGGACTTTTGGTTTTTAAGCAGGCAGGGAGCACTTGAATAATGCATTGGGCTTTTTCTGCAGTTGTGAGGGCTAAAAACTTAAAAATAAAACTGAAAGCTCAGTTAGCAAGTAATTGCGAGGTTCCTGGGACTGAGGCTTTATGGAGAATGCCGAGGAGGTGGTTTTTTCTATAATGTTAGGGAGCGGGCAGCTTTGGACCATGTCCTGATTCCTGAGCACTTGTGGTGGGTCCGTGCAGCAGACTGGGGCTGTAAAATTACAGGTTGCTTCTGTCTGGGTTTCCCTCGTCCCTGCATTTGCAGCATGGAGCTGGGCCAGCAGGTCCTGGGGTGGGGAGGGATGGGTTGGAGGCATTGTTCTCCCTGGGGCCCCCATAGAAAAGGATCTGTGGACTGGGCTGCCCCGAGCTGGGTGCAGGCGTGCAGTGGAAGCGTTCTCCCACCACTATCCGCAGCAGGTGCTTCTGCTGACACCTGGTGCTGCACGAGGGCTCCTGGAGCTGTGTAAAACTGCCGGAGCACATCTCATGTCAGGTCCTTCACTTCTCCCAGACACTTCTCCGGCTCTGCCTCGCCACAAAGAGGCTTGTAAAGAGGTAGCGATCGATTAAAACGAGTGGTAGCGAGTTCCTGGTAGTGAGAGCTGTCTGAAGGACGAGCAGGTCTTTAGATTTTTGTGGTTTTGCTCAGTTCTATTCCAAGCTGCATTAAATCCTTTTTTTTTTTTTTTAACCCTGTTTTCTCCTGAAACATAAACAAGCAAATGCTGTAACGAGGGCACACTTAAGGAAAAATGAAGCATGGCTATAAATATGGGTGACCCTGCTAAAAGCAAGGGCAGGTAGGTGACATTACCTGGCAGTGCTCATTGGGGGTACCAGTGTAATTCAGCTCTCTGGATTACCTGCATGATCAGCAAAGCTGGTCGGAGGGCTGGTGGAGAGAGATAAGAGATACAAGATACGTATACAGATATTTTTTCCCTGTATGTTTGTATTCTGGGCAATAGAAGAGGTGAAATGCAAGAAGGATGTTGATACCCATGATTATCCTTGGTGCACTTGGTCTTTTTTTGGGAAAAAAAAATAAAAACCTTGCCTTAGGGAGAAAGGGAAAGGAAGGATCTGGCCAGCAGCTCTTTGCAGAGCCCCTGGCAGCCTTGCTGTTTGGAGAAGGCAGGGCTGCAGCCAGGCTGTTTGCTTTTCTGCTCCAAGCCATGCACCGAGATATTTGCAAAGTGTTCAAATCCTTTCGTGCTACAGGGCTCGGAGCCTGACCTGGAATTTGGAGGGCAGGTGCTGGGGCTCGGTCTGTACCCTGTGTCCAGTGCTGGATGGGTGGCTTCTGCTGCAGCTCTGTGGGTGCTGAGTGTTGAGATGGGATGTGGTGGAGGTAGGGGCAATGCACAGGACCAGGGCATGGCTGTGCAGCTCTTCCCTGGTGAAGGAGCCAGAAATCTGGTGGAGAGGTGGTAATGGGAGCCACCTTGGAGATGGGGCACTGAAATTACTTTTCCCCCACCTCAGGCTCACAGTTTACCTATATAACATGCTGTGACAAGAAGCAAAACCACTGAGAGTTGGGCATCTGTGTGAAAAGGGAAACTGCCACAGTTAAGAAGGCAGGAATGGTTTGGAGAGGAGCTCACATTCCCACGGCACATCAGAGGCAGTGGTGCCTTTCGTGGCTCTGACACCTCGGGCACCTGCTGTCAGCCACTTCTTGGGCAGCATCTTGTGGAGGTGGGCTACTGTCCATGTGTGGAGGCATTGCCACCACCCCCAGCCTGTTTCTACCCATTTTTGTCTCTGCTCCCACCCGTTTCCATGCCCGAAGCTCTCCAGGTATCCACATGAATGTGGAAGTGCATCAAAGTGATACTGGCAAGAAACAGCACAGCAATAAATCCCTGTTTATGGCTGGAGCCACACTAATGGGGATTTATCTTGGAGATTAACTGAACTCTTTTTATCAGTTTGCTTTTCCTGCCATGAAATTCAGTTCCATGAACTGAATTGCTCTACAGGTCTGCACTATGTTGGGGAGGTATAATAATTATAATAAACCCATTTAAATTCCCCCTTGTATTTGGGAGGGACGGTGATAATTCCCCTGCTCCCAAGACTTCTTTTACGTTGTAAATACCTGGTTTTCAAGTTTCCTTTTTTCCTTTCCTTGCTCATGGCTGTGGTACTGGAAAGCTCTGTTCTCAAAGAGCTTTAGCAAGTGCATATCATGTGAAGTCAACAGGGGCTGCACTTCAAAGCAAAGCGTGTGAATAAATATTATCCTGACTTGAGGCTACTATTTACTCTTTTTCTTCCGAAACAAAACAAATTCATACATGTCTTTTTAAGGCTCAGGATTAATAGTTTTCTGTTTACTGCTGTGGCAGTGCCAGCACTTCAGTGTTTGCTCTGCTCAGATGATGGCTGTGCCAGTGCTGCAGGATTTGTTCTCTGGATGTGTCCCCAGGTGGACTGAAAATACCAGTAAATTTGGGTCTGGACAGCCAAATCTTTGTGGGGTTTGGCTTTCAAAAGGTGATGAGCTCTCTGTCCTCTGAAAATCAGGGTCTCCAGCTCATCAGGTCTTGGGGCAGTATGCAGCAGCCAGGAGTGCTGCTGTGGCATCGCTGTCCCCGATGCTTCTTGCTGCCTGCCTCAGTTCTCACTCGCTGCTCCAGGGGGGAAAACCTCCTCACGTAGGGAAAATAAATAAATAAATAAAATTATGCCATCGAATGTTTTATGTATGAGGAGGCACAGGCTGTCAATAACCTTCTATGTTTTTTAATGCGAACTCTCTCTGTGTTTCTGCTGGTGGCTGATGACACCAATTAATTTTATTGTTTGGAAATAATCTTCTGCGGCGTGCGATTTGCACAGCCCTAGCCTTATGCTTTCTAATGATTTCTCTATTAATTTCACTGCTGCCAATAAGCCGAAGATGCCTTTCAAGTGGAAAGGGAAACATGACCTAATACCATGGATAAAATATTAGCAAGAGCAAATTAAATCTGTTAGTTGTGTTAGGACCCCGGCCGCTAAAGACAGAAGAGGTGCTGGAGCTTAGCAGCAAGCCGCGAGGCTCCTGGGAAGAGGATTTTGGTTTGTGTGCCTTTGGAGCTGGTGGGGATGTGGTGCCTGAAGTTTGACTTCTTGCTCCAGAGTGCTATTCCCTGGTCAAGAAAAGTTGGCCCTGATAGATTTCCACCGGATTTTACAGCTATCTAAAAAAATCTTTTGAGCACCGCTGGGGGCCTTGGGCTAGCTGCAAAGGATGCATGGAGGGGTGCAAGTGGTGCTGTCTGTGCACCAGCACTGCTTTGCTGTCTGTCCCCCTTTCTGGACTGAGGATGGTTCTGGGGTGAAAATGATGATGAAGTCCCATTAAACTGTCTTCCCTCCACCTCTGGCAGATTCTGTATTCACAGAGTGGCTCTTAAGACCTGCGTGGTTAGGCACAGTCTGGGTGTCTGGGTTGGCTCCGTCCGTTCCTTTCTGTAAGGAGAAAAATGTTCCTGTAATGCACGGAAGTATAATCATGTCAGTATTGTTTAAGGGAAGCCACAAAGGGAAAAAATCAATGCAGGTTGTCACCAAAATACTGACACGAGGATTTCTATAAATATACAAAAACACAAACCTACAAATATTGATTGCTTTAATATTGTACTTGCCATGAGTGCTGTGAAGTTACGTTGCTCCTGCACTGAAATATGTGGCAGAAGAGTTGGTAATCGGGGATGTGGGCTGCTGGGTGGTGGTAGCTGGCGTGCCTCTGGTGATGGAGGAAGGAGCCAGGGGGTTGTGTACTGGGAGCACTGGGGAAACTGGGAGCACTGGGGCTGTGTGCGCTGCCCCTGCTGCTGCTGGCGGTGCCTCTGCAGCCTTGGGAGCAGATCAGAGGGCAGGCTTTGGGCAAGGCTGTGAAAGATGTGGACACTTTGGCCAGAGTCATTCCCAGGTATTTTATTTTGAGTGGTAACCTGTGAGGCATTTCAGGAATTTCAGTTTTCCTCGCTTTTAATAGCAAAAGCATACGTAACCACCAAGTTCTCCCGAGACTGAATCTCATAATGGTGTGGGCCAAGAACATTATAACATAATTAACTATGTATATTTAAAAAAAAAATCATCAGAAGCAATGATTGCTGTGACAATGCTATCGTTGTATTAGTGTCCCTGCCTTGACTGGGTTACAGAAGATGCTTCGAGGCACGCCCTGCTCACTGGAGTAGGCAGGAGCCATGGCTGGAGCACAGAGCAGTGCCCAGGCTGGTTAATGCCCGTGGATGCAGCCAGGAGCTGCTTTTGGATGCTTAGTGGTCTTTGAGTCGGTGTTAAAATGCTTATAGCTGGATCAAATCTGAGCGTGAGGCTTCTGCTGGCCTCGGATTCCTTTGCGCTGGGCTCGGGATTGCAGAGTGAAGTCAAGCCCTCCTGTGGGTAAGGACCAGCACGGTTCCAGCTCTGACTTCACTCTTCTCCAATTATGAATAAATAAATAAATAAATAAAGCTTCATAATTAAGGGTAAATAATGCTGTAGTACTCCAGTGGCATTTCCCCCTGGATGCTTTCTTCTCGTCCTTTATCTCATCGAGTCTAATCTTCCGATATTATAAGAAGTGATGAGTAACTTAGCTATTGGCCTTTTTAAATATGTATGAACTTCTTAGGGGAAGCCAGAGAAATGAGGAGCGACTGAGACAGATAACAGATGCGCGATGGTCTCACAGCCATGTCATTTGACATGCTGTTTTTTTCTGCTGTCCTAAGTCATTATTCAGAGGCAAAGCATAATGTATCTGTGCTTTTCATGTACAGATTATTATTATTTTTTAAAAAATGGCGTTATCTGGGACACAGTTGCGATTTTATTGCAGAAAGCTGATATTGCAGTTCTGCCCGTCCTGCCTTTGGCTTGCTGGGCTCTTGCTGCCAGCAGACAAAGATGTTTCTGCCTCTCGTCGGAGTCAGTCTGGGAGAGGACTCAGTAAAACGGGCTCTGTGGGGCAGGATGCTGACCACATCATGGTGATTTTCCTGACAGACCTAAGAACTGGCACTTGTGGTGGTCAGGTTTGACTTCTGACAGGCAGAGGGGTCTGTCCCATCTCCGTCAGCCTCATCCCATAACGCGTGTAACATAACTGGTTTTATTTTTACTGGGGAAGTGAAGCTAGTGTGGATAGGAGCTTGGGAAAGAAGGAAAGCAGGCAGTGGTAGGATAGCATTTGCTTTCCAGGAAAGTGCTCTTTGCCCAGAATGTGACATGTGATGTTCCCTGGTAGTGTGCAACACCACTGCCACCTGCGTATGCAGTGACTGCATTTTATAGGACTGACTTTTAAGCACGTCCTTGGTTTGCTTTTGTTCTCCAGGCTTTCATGGTCTTGGCTATAGGACCGATGGTGGTGGTTGCCCCTCGCCCGAGAGGGAACCAACGTAGCTCCGAGGGGCTGCTCTCGCTGCCTGTGCTCCACAAATTTCCCAGAAAAGACTTGGGGGAAAGATGATGCCATTTAAAGAAAATTACTGCATTGCCTATCAACTGAAAACAAAAGTCTTTTGTCTTGTCAATCATTAGGAGTCTTTATCTTGTCACTCACAAGGAAAACGTCTCCTTTTCACTTCTACCAGACTTTGCCTAGACCCGGCTTCTCCTTCGTTCAAACAAACAAGAACTGGGGCCAGCAGCTGACTCTGGTTTTGGGGTTTATTTTTAAAGAAACAAAGAGTATCTTATCAATATTTGGACTTGAATGACAGAAGTAACGTAAGCTAGTGCGTGTACCCCCTGTCCTGTAGCTGAGCCTACAAGAGGCTTGTCTAATTCTTGCTGTGGAGCTCTGCCCTGCGGCTCTTCTCCAGCAGCTCTGGAGCAGCCCACGGTGCCCCATGTCCCACATTTTGCTGCTGTCACTGCAGGGAACGTCCCCTTAATGTGTGCTCTTTGCTGACCTGGGCCGTGCTCCCCCAGCCTCACAAAACTTGGGGATGCTCTGCAGCCGCTGTCCGGCTGGGCAGGCGTGAGCTCTGGTGGCTTTTTCCTGTAAACATCTCTCTCCTGGGGCACTGTGCGGTGTCAGGAACTGGTATCATTGTTCTCAAGGGCCGCACGTTTCCCTTTGCAGCCAGCTAAATATATGGAGCTGCTAAATATACGCAGCTGCCATATGGAGTTCCCATTTCGCTCTTGGCCCTTCTTGCAGCATGACACCCAAACGCGGCTCTTGCTGCGTGCCAGCGTTTTGATGGTGCACTGATGTTACGTGACATTGGTGCCTTTGGTTGATAGATTGTCCTTTGCCAAGCCAAGATGAAATATTTGGCCCATACAGATGTCTGCTTGTAGCAGGGAAGCGTGAATCATGCCTGGACAGTCTTGGGTTGCACGCTTTGTTCTTTTTCCACTGCCCGGCATCGTTTCTGCTGCTCTGCCCTGTGATGCTGCAGCCACTCTCCGTGGTAGTGCACTTCCTGCAGCAGCCGAGTGTGGGCTGCCTTGTCCCCATGGGATGTGGTAGGAGATAACGGAGCTCGTGGCTTGGGGAATGCTCCCGATCCTTGGGGAAACCCCAGCGTGCTGGTGCTGCTCTGCATCCTGAGACAATGCTCTTTCTCTGCTCCATTTGCTTTTGCTGCCCGATGGCTGCTCCCCTGGGAGTCATCGCTCTCCGGGGTTTTACATCAGCCGTGTGTGCTTTGCCACTCTTCTGTTATTAAAAAAGTTATTTTCAGATCATGGAGGCTGGAGCAGCCTGGACTGGCTCCTGGATGTGCCATGTCTCTGGACCAGCAGTGGTGACAACGTGCCACCTACACTGCATGTCTCTGTTTTAAGCAGCCCATCTAGTTCCCAGAAAGTCTCCGAAGCCCCTTCAGTTCTATCATCTATTCAGGTGAGGCTGGGAGAGCTACAGGGGGTGCGTGAGCCCCCTTCCAGAGCCCCCTCCCAGCTTCTCCTTCAAAGCTGCCTCGTCCCAGCCTGCATGCGAGCGGCTGTCTGCGCTGTGACAAGGACAAATGAGACCTGGCGTCCTCCTTCATTTCTCCGAACGCAGAGAATCTATCTTATCCGGACTTTCTTAAGAGAATATGAATACGAGCCACTCAATTTTCTTTGTGTCAGTCTTTTTTTTGTTTTTCTTTTTCTTTCAGAGCTGTAACAAAAGCTGTAGTGCTCTGAGGCCAGTAACGAGCTCAGTTTCTATTTTCTGAGAATCTCACCTCTGTGTGTGTGTGTGTGTGTGTGTGTGTGTGTGTGTCAGAGGCTCCAGGGCTGCTTACAGGAGATCAACCTTAGGGTCAAATTTGCATTCCTGCTAAATAAATTCAAACTGCTTTCATATGCTAAGAGATTTTACTTATGGAGCATCACTCTGCATGGGACAGGGATATTTTGAGTACAAAGCTCTTCATCTATAGCAGGGCCTTGGGGCCGCGTGGGGGCTTCTTGCTCCTGCTTGGGCTTTGCAAGGGGAAGGATAAACCTCCTAGTACCAGAGCGATGGAAGGGGCTGTTCCTTGCCTCCAGAGAAGCCCCTCATGCAGCAGCTGGGTGGTTTGATGCCCTGCAGTGTGCTTCTGTGGGGCCCTGGGGTGGGAGGCTGTGTGTGCATCTCACCTGGTGCCGCTTTCATCGGTAATTGCAATGCCTTGTTGTTTTATTTGAATAACACATCCCCGTTTTCTTTGAGCACAGCGATGTCTAGCAGTTACCAAGCAATTGATCGCTGTCAGCGTAAGCCTTTAGTGTTGGCTTGTACTCTTTTGTAATAATAATTAATTACCTCTCATCTTTCAAGTATCCTAAGTCTTTTTATGAGTGGCTGATGATAAAGGGAGCGTGCTGTCCGTGCCTGAAGAGGGAAGGGCTGCTCCTGCTTGGTGCTATTGGTGCTCCCGAGCCCCAGGAGATGCTTTGAGGAACTCCCTCAGGTTTTAGGAACAAAGGCTCTCGCTTCTCCCCGTGGAGCTGAGCCAGCATCATAAGGAGACCAGCTGGCACCTGGAGCATCTTGCTTGGTGATTGCCAGCTTTGCTTCAGACCTGGTGAAAACACGAGGTTGCACCTGAGGAGTGTGTGGTTGTCCTGGATTATTTTCAAGCTTTTCAAAGGCCTCCTGTCTTTCTCGGTGCCAAAACTGGGACACTTTTGCACCCATCTCTAGCCTCTTCCCGTGCCACAGGTGCCTGGGTGCCCCCAGCCCCCCCTCTGAGCCCTTTGCCAGCAGCGCTGCCGCTGACCGCTGCGACCAAACTTAATGTGATGTCTTTTGGAGGTTTTTGTTTGCTATGAAAGCATTTCTCACCCGTCCTTGTTTAATGTGAGCTGGCAGAGGGTATCGGCCCTGTCTGAGCTGCTTCTCAAGTGTTTGCTGAAATGTCGCCCGCGCATCGCCTCCCCCGGCAGCTTCACACCTTCCTGCCTAGGTGGAGGGGTGCCAGGAGTCAGCCAAAGGGCAGGGAGCCCCACGGAAAGGCGAGTTAACGCTCCTGTCGCTGCTGTATGAGCACCCCAACTTAAGGGAGCGTTGCAAGCTTTGGTCCTTAGATGGGTGTGCTCTGGTTGGCATGAAGGATGCGGCGTGAAAAAATGACTTAGCTGAAGCCCAGCCATTTCTCTGTGCTTCACCCAGTGCTTTTCTGGTTATTGTACTGGGAAAAGTACACTTCTTCATGCCCCTTACCTCACTTCTTGTTTGTAAGGAGGTAAATGTGGATTTATTGTGGATTTATTTGGTGGTGGAGTGGCACTTGGCTCCTGCAAGCCTCTAGGTAGGGCATCGCACCCCTGGTGAAGGAGATCACCAAGCTAAGACTCACGCAGCTGCAATAATACAGGTCTTTCAGGGCGGAAAATGAAAACAAAAATGGAGGAAACGGTTATCCTTCAGGAAATTGCAGCTTGCAATTTGATAATTGACCCCATGATGGGCTTGTGAGTGATGGCTGCATTAGGAGGTCCGGGTGGCTCTTTGCAGCTGCCTTTCCTCTCCATTTTCAACCCTTGCTAGCACCAGGCTGGCGCTACTCCCCTCCTCCTGCTTTCCAAGAGGATCGCTGCCTTAAATCACTCGGAGCCTCATTACCCACGGTAGGAAGCCGTGGGGCACGGCTCATCCTCCTCCAGCAAGGGATCCCCTCCTGGGGAGCAGCCCCTAATGAGGAGAGGATCATGCATCCCCCGCAATGTCTGGAGGAGGAACATAAAATAAGCAGAGGCAGAAAATCAGCTCCTTGCTCGCATTCTTGGTCTCTTCTACCTTGTCACTTGGGTTTCGGTAATCATTTTAATCTGTGGTTGGGATTGCCTGACAGCATAAGGATTTTTTCAATGACTGTCATTTTCTTTGTTACTTTCAGGCTGGTTGTTTCAAAACTCATTACCCCTGGCATTTATTTACTAAGGCTGGAAGCAGCTTACACCATGGGCGCAAAATGGAAATTGATTTACGGGGATGGTGTGTGATCTAGAAAATGTCGATTTTTTTCCCCTCTTGAGTCCATAAATTAGTTTTGATTCCGATGAGGTTTTATACTATACTTATAAATCAGTTCCAAAGGAACTGTGTGAGCATGGAAATTGAAGCCGTCGAGCGGCAGGCCGGTACTGTGGCATTGCTGATGCAGCTTTATCGCGGCGCTTCCTCTCCTGCACGAGGATGTGCCGGGGCTTGGCGAGCACCGAGGGGTTTATGGAAGGAGGCTTTTGGCTGGAGAGCAGAACCAGCTGCTGAAATACAGCTGTGTCCTCCCAGCTCCGGTTAAAACATGAAATAGGTCAGCTTTTAGGGAGCTAAGGGTCTGCATTCTCTGAAATGACTTGTGATTTAAGGGAACAGCCCCCACACTGAGGGTTTTTTTGAGAATATTGATGCCTCAGCACTCCAAGCTATAGACCTCTGCAAGGACTTGCCTCAGGCTGTGATGTTTTGGGAAATTTGGGGTTGTTTGGACTTGTGATTTCAATGCTTACACTCTCTGAGCACTTAATGCACACAGGCGCTCCCAGGGCACTCTTCAGGACAGTTGATGTGCAAAAGTGCCTGAGGGAGGGTTGGAAGTGAGGGAACCCAGCTTTCACCCAGTGCTTTCACATGTTTTGGTTTGATGTGCTGTTGAGCCAGAGGCAGAGATGTGAACAGGCACAAATCCTGTTATCTCCTTGTTGTTTTCTGGCTGGGCACCGTAAGAAAAAATGTGCCTTCATCTCCTTTTGGTGTGATGGGTGTCGAGCTGGGGGAGCCAGGGCATCCCTTGGCCGTTCAGCAGGAGGCTGGCTGTGCCATGGCACAGCGGTGGTGACAGCAGGCAAGCTCCTGGTGACTGGCTGTCCCTTGGGCTGCTTCCCTGGCTGCCCACAGAACTGCAACGGGAGCTGCTGAGCATGGCACCTCCGCTCCTGTGCTGAGAAGCTGATTTCCAGCTCCATGAGATGCAGCTGAACGGGTGTGTTTCCTGCTGGAGCCTCTACCTGCGGGCAGCCTGTCTCGCACGCCGCATTGCCACTGGGCTAAACTTGGTTCAAGCTCCGTCGAGTACGATATCGTTTTTGCGTCTCGTCACTTCGCATCTCCATTCCTGTCGCTAACTTCAGCTGCTCTGCAGCCTGTCTCTTGTAGCTGAGTTGCTTTGACAGCTTCCCTTGTACATGCAGTTGGTTTGGTGCACACTTGTGTGGCTCTCTGCTTTTTTGTTGCATTTTTGTGCCTTGATTGGAGCACAGAAGGAGCTAATGAAGAGCCATACGAAGGCCTGCTGCATTGCTCCTCAGCTTTCTATGGACCTAGGTCAGCAAGCAAGACCTGCACCCCGGCTGGCAAAAAGCAGGCGGGAGCAAAGGCTGGGGTCATCGTACAGCAAAATCACAGTGAATTTGCTCCTCTTGCCAGCCCTGCTGGGGTTATTCCCCAAGCAGTTGGGTTCCATGGCACTTGAGGCTCGGGCTAGAAGGGCTAACCCTGCCCGTATGAGCTGGCCTTGTCTGAGCTCACAGGAAAGTTATTTTCTAAGTCAACACAAGATCTCCTAGCAGGTGACAAAGCGGTTTCAGCCTCATTGTTTTTTCCATTTGCAACACCAATGCTTCTGCTGGTACCCGTAAGCCACCAGGGAGGTTTTTGGTGGTGGGATTTTCAGCTGGTTAGGAAGAAAGGCATTTCATGTATGCGTGGGGGTATTGGCTTTGCTTTGGGTTTATTTAGCAAATGTTGGTGATTTTTTTTCTCTTTAATTAGAGAAATGTAAGCTTGGAGCAAATTTGAAACAGATGGAGTTGGTGACATCACCCTTTGTTTTCCTCCTGTTGGTGCAGATTACCTACTTTAAAAATGTGAAATCCTAAATTTAGGCTTAAGCACCCGCGTCCCCTTCGTTTTCCTTTCCTTTCTGCCTTTCCCATCCGTCTGCTTTGTTCTTTCATCACGCCTCCTCCACCGGCTCCAGGCGTGGTGCCTACCTCGAGAACCTGCTGCTTCCAGCCCAGGTCCCTTAAAGCCTTCATCTCGAGAGGAGCAGCCCCAGCGTGCAGGGAGGCAGTCCCCGTGCAAACAGCCTCCAGGGGTGGCTGCTGGTGCAGGACCAGAGCCCACAGCTCCGGTGCTGACCACTGCTGGAACCCCATGTGTTCGATCTGGATTGATGTTCTTACTTTCTGTGGGTATCTTCTGGCAGCAGCTGCTCTTGTTGCATGTATCACACTTTGCAGGACCTCTTGCGTGAGCTCTGTCCCTGAGGTGCTCCTACCTTACCTCTCCTCACCCCCAGCATTCCTGGGGGGCTCTCCCATTACCCATCCAATAATAAACCAAGCTGCTTGCAGCCCTGCAGCTCCCTGCAGGCTGAGAAGCCACAGGTACAACCAGGGCATGCTGTGACCCCACAACCTCTGGTCTTCACCGCCATGGTCACGCAGCCCCCGCGGGCAGGCAGGATGCGTGCTGCGGTGCTGCGTGGGGGTTGCTTGTGGATCCACGCCAGAAGTACGAGCAGCTCCACCAAAGAGCACACACACAGCTCGGGGTCAGTCCTGGTGTGACCCGCTGTCCTTGCCTGTCCCTGCTGAGTCTGTCACTTCCCTTGTGCTTAGCCCTGCCTTGTTGTGTTTTCCTGCCGTCATTTGCACAAGCGTGCCAGGCAGGCCGTGAAAGAAAAGCAGCACGTGTCTAAAGGAGCAATGGCTTGAAATTCTGCCCAAATCCCTGTGCCACCAGCTGTCCCTTTGGATGCAGCCAGGGGACGGAGGCAGGCGGCTGAAGAGCAGCAGTGCTGCCGTGCTTTCTGAGCCGCCTGTGTCTGGCAGGGCGCTGCTGGCCCAGCGGGGCTGCTCGGGCAGGAATCCGCTCCATCCCCCTGGCAGCACATGAAAAGCCCCGGCCACAGGATGTGTTTGTGCACACTGAGCTGGGGAAAGTGAGGGGAGGGACAAGAGAGAGGAAGGGAGCTGAATTACTCTCTCCATTGTCAAGTTTATTTTCAACACTTTTTTTTTTTTTCTCCCGAAGAGTTGAGACTTTTGATTTCCCCTTTCTCCAGAAGTGACCTTGGAGATTTATTCTGCCTTCTCCAACAATAACACCATCCTGGTCCTATTTGTGGTGCGGGGCTCAAGCAGTTGGCACGAGGGGCTGGGCCGGATTGCCAAAAGTCAGGGCTCTTTAACCTCTGCCAGCCGCTTCCCCTGAGCACCTCGGGGTGCAATAAATTAACACACACATGTCTTTCCGGTGGGAACCCGGATGAATTCACAGGATAAAATACCTTTACCAGGCTATTTTTTTCCCCCTGCTTTTATTTTCCCTTTTCCCTTTCCCTTTGCTCCCATTCAGCCCAGGCTGCTCCCTGCTGTCCCGTTGAACGTGGCCAATGTAACGAATGTTGCTTAAAAATACAGCTTTATGTAGCTCCCTTTGCACCGCATTGTATTGGGTCATGGCTTTATGCTTTTATACTTGCTGGTTAATGCTTGTGGATATGAATCCAGCTGGGTTTTTCTTGGCTGCTTCAGGAATCTCTTGGATTCCTCCTGCCTCGGGGCCCGCAGTATGGCGCGGGCGAAGCAAAGCCAGGCACGGTCCGGGTGTCTTGCTCTTGGCGGCTCAAGAATCTTTGGAGCTTCATTTCTCCATTTGGGAAATGGCACTGACTGTTTGCAGTCATTCCATGGGGATTAATACCTGTAACTGTTTGTTTCGTGCTAAGAATTCTTAGAAACAACAATGCTAAGGGCACGCAGGACTGAGCAGGGTGCGTGTTGGACCTTCTGCTGTGCTGAATGCTGACAAAACACTGATTTTTCTCTATCGTAAAAGCAGAGTTGTCATCCAGACTGGGAACAGGTTGCTTTTTCCTTCTGTGTGCTAACTCTGAGTAACTTAAAAACACAGTTTGCTCCTGAGCACTGGCACCGATAGAGGAACAGCCCCTACCGCCCATACCTGCTGTGCTGCGGCTTACCTGGGGGCAAAGAAGATCCCTGGGTGCTGCCAGCATCTGAAATCAGGGCTGGAGGACCCCAGACTGCTGGTACCCCAGCACTGCAGGATGGCGTTGACAGCTCTGATGTTGCTCTGGTTGGTTTTCATGTCCCACCACCCAGGCTGGGGCTGGCTGTGGTGTGCAGGGCTGCTGCTCTGGCTGCAGACCTCTGGCTGAGCCTGGCTCCTTTTGGGATAGGTAAAATCATCCCAGCTGCCTCATTTAGATCTTATCACCCCTCTTTGGTTCAGACAGTCCTTTCCTGCAGCGCTGCTTCCATCTTTAGGCCAGTATCTAAGAGGAGGCTATTTATTCCTCTGTTTAAATTTATGTAAAGCATAAACATCGTGTCCTGAGATGTTTATAAAGCAGAGAGGCACTTCCTCTTCTCATTTCTCACTTTTAATCAGTGCTTTTTGCTTACTCACCAGCAGCGAAGCCATAAAGGGATCGTTTCTTTTCCTTTTCTCCCCGATTAAATTAAATGGTCCTGGTGCAGGTACTGAAAAACAACTGATCATACAGAGAAAAAAATGTTCTCCCTGCCTGCCCACTGATGGAGGTGATCATTTGCAGCATTATGGAACAAAACACAGCACAGCAAAATCTGTGCTCTGAGGTTCTGATGCTGCCATGTGAGCTGGGACCTGGTGGCCTCCCCTCTCCTCACCCACCAGCAAAATGTGGGTCATTGGCAGCAAAAGGGCAAGGTCATGATGAGTCAGGAGAGCCCCATCTGTATCCAACCAGATCCACCAAGTGTCTGGATTTCTTCTGCCCCATGGGTTTAGGCTCATAGATGGGAGGCTGTCATGGAGACATTGGTCTCCTTCATTGCGAAGTCTATGTAGGTGGATTGAGGTTGTCAGGAGGTGACACAGGGGACAGAAGGGGGTCCGGCCCGGCAGGTCGCTGCTGTGGCTCTGTGTCTGAGCTCTGTGCCCTCAACTGTTCTGCTGTGTCCATGCACAAAGCCTGAAAGTGCAGCGGATGCTAACCATTGGGGGGCATTGGCTGAGTGCGGGTAATTAAGGTAATTTTCACTGTGTTCACCTGATCAATACTGGGAGTTATTGATCTTGTCTGGTGATGGGGATGGAGGGGGCAGCGCCACCCTTCGGGGCCTGCACAGGCATCGCAGCACTCCTGCCCTCACCCCGCAGGACCCACTGCAATAAATCCATGCAAACCGGAGCAGGAAATAACACCTGGACAAGGCAAACAGGGGCTGAACAGACACCTGCAAATAAACGCAAATGTGCACAGAAGCAGCTCAGTATCAATTCTTCCAGTTGGTGCATGCGGCAGCTAGCAGGGGCCATGGCGCACCCTGGGTGTCACAGCCCCCAGCACCGGGGAGCTTCATGTGGATGGTTGGGATTTATTGGGATCTATTCTTACCCAGCTTCCATTTATAAACTCTTCAGTCAGGATGAAATCTGGGTAGGATTTCCCAACGTGATAGCTGTGAATAAGAACTTGCATCTCTTCATTCCCTGCAAAAGGAAGAGAAAGTGTCCAATAATAGCTGTGCAAGGAAGGCTGTACACAATAAAGACATGATGAAAAATATTACACTCATTCATATTGATTTTTGCTTTGTTTGCTAGCTGCTTGCTTTATTACCCTGGCAGAGCCATGAGCAATGTCATTCCAGGCTCAACTAATGAGCAACCATCAGCTGTCATCAGGCTGGCTTGAAAATTCACTTCCACAGCCGTGGAACAAATAACCATCCCAAACACCCATCCAGAGCTGCGGTGCCTCCTCTGCAAGCTGGTTTGGCACAGGGAAACACCAAGAGGAGAAGGAGCCCATCTGATTTCTGGTCCCATCCCTTAACCGTGACGTGTGGAACTGCCCCGTCCTGGGGACCAGCGCTACGGGGGGACAGCCAGCCCCTTAACCAGGGTTAAACACCACCCTTCCCCAGGTTTTGCAGGTCACCTTTATTCAGTGACCTTTTCTTAAGCAATGCACTTCACCCCTAGTTTCTCCCCGGAAAGGAAATGTTTGCAAGTGCTTAATTTATTTTAAAATGACCCCGGATCCCAGCAGCAAGGGCTGGAGTTAGCCCCAGGGTCTCTGGTGGGAAGAGATTTGGGCTGTCATGGAGAGTGATGTGCATGGGTTTTGAATACCATTAATTAATTAGAGTTTTGCAGCCCCTTGTCCATGCTGGAGCAGCAACTCCCTTCATTAGCAGCCAGAGAAACGCCGCCTCCAGACAGCGCAGCGCAGTCCCCGAAACCTTCCTGTCTCCTTGCTGGAGAGCACGTTCTCAGCTGGGACTGGATTTACAGTGCCATCATGCATTATTCATCCGAAACAATGCATATTCTAACTCTCCGCGATGGTGCGGGCCAAGGCAGAGTAATCTTAAGGATGTCTCCAACCTATAAATCTTAATGATCCAAGCATTAATAGACTTTGTGTGTGTGTTTGTGGATACACAAGCAACTGTTCCTCGTAGTAGAGAGCAAGATCCACGCCAAATTAAATTGTTTTGCAAGCAAGCAGCGCAGCACTTCACCTCTAGCAGGAGAAATCGGTGACCTGGGCACGTGCAGTGCTTCCAAACAGAAGTTCAGACCTGCTCTGGATGCATCTGCTAGGAAAAAAGGGGGAGCTCACAGTCTAAGGGTCTCCCTTGGGACAGGAGGTTGGGACACTCGGTTTAGATGCTGCTCATGCCCAAGTTGCAATGAAGAACTAACCAGTTGCTGCAGCTGCAGGTTTTGGCATTTGTTAGCAGGATTATTTCTGATTGGGAGAGCGGAGGAAGGGTCGGGAATAAAAAATCTTCTAAAAACTGCTAGGATTTGTTGGCAAAATTAAGTATATTTTAAGAAAGTGAATAGGATGTTGGACTTTTTAAAGGGGGGACAATTTATGCTAGTGTTTTTCTAATAAATTATATTAAAGAAAAAAATAGGCATTGTTTACATAAAAGACATGTTCTTTGCCATCATTAAATCCTTCTGCTGCCCCTAATATTGCACATATACCCTTAGGTCTAAAATCTAGCTCGGAAAGCCCTTTCCTTTAACCGAGTAAATAAGATTTAGCTCCTGTGTGCTATCTACCTGTTTCTATGGAAACCAGATTTTAGTGCCAAGCAGGCTGCTTGAAATCGGCTTCGCTTCTGGTACAGTCACAACCTGTCCTGTGCCAGAGCAGCAACAAAACACACTCAGGGGCTCGTGCCCATGGCCTGGAGAAGTTGAATTAATGGGGGAATGGCTTGATGCTGTGGGTGATTTTTATTTATTTTTTTCTTTTTTCTTTTTCTTTTTCTGAAAGCTGATTTTGCCTCTGCCCGGAGGGGAGGAGGAGATGCTCCGGGCTGTGCTCGGTGCTGGGGGAATCCTGGTGCTCCAGCTGGGAGTTTGCTGGAGCCGTGGAAGTGCAGGGATTGGGATGAGCCCTCAGCAGCGTTCTTGCAGTGCAGGGACATCGTCCATGATGCTGCAGTGAGCCCTGGGTCGTATTTGGGAGGAAATAAACAGAGTTAAGTGTTGCTTGTCTCTGGGTTCCCATTCAAGTGCAGCTAGGAAGAGCAGAGCGAGCCAAGCACGACTTCCCTCTTGTACTGAAAAATTATTACAGCATAATTATGTTCTTAGACTTGGAAAATGAAACATCTTTCTCAGTGGGCCTCAGGGCCAAAATAGATGCATTTTTATGTTATTTTTACCAGCGCAGTTTTTTTTAGATGTCAGTTCCTTTTCACAATCAAAGAGGAAGCGACCGAGCTACGTGATCTTCCTTATGAAAATCTCCAGCCTATTTTTGCCATGTTTGGGATTAGACGATACGACACGTCCAAGGGCCTGCCCTGGAGACAGGGGCGTGGGTTGAAAGTGTCAGATGGTTAAAAACAGATGGCTTCTGGTTGGCTTTTTCTGCTCTCAGCGCTTGTGTCGCATCAGTGGTTAATGTTTTAATGAGAGGCTGGAGGGGAGGTTGACGCTGGCGTTCTCCCTGGCTGGACATCCCCATGGTGCTGGCAGTGGTTACGGTCTTTCGTAGCCCTTTGATTATTCTTTTCACTGCTTCCCATGCATTTCTTCTCTCCTTTCCTTACTCTACCAGAGTTTGTGTGATGGTTGGGGTCTGTGAGATCACAGTTAGCTGCAGAGCAAACTCATCATGGCTCCTCTGAGAAAGGTGGATTGCCCTCGCTGGGCAAGCATGCACCATGTTGGGCACCTTGATCCGTGTTGGTGTGCCAAGATCCTGACGATAACGAGGGGTAATAACGTGCCAGCATGATAAATCTGGAGCAGAACCAAGGCGTAGCGGGCAGGACTATGGCCCTGGGAAGTGGCTCTGCTGCCAGCCCCGGTGGATCACTGCCTTGTTCCATGTGGAGTGGGTCTCAGGGGTGCCTCTCCATTGTGGGTGCTGCCACCGTCATGATTGTTGCCCTCAGCTGGGAGGGAAGGGGGGCTTCATGAAAAGTTCTGAAAGGTTTCTCTGCAAAATGGCATAGCTGGATGGTTCTTCCATGCTCCTGTGTTCCTATTTTGGGGTTTTTGTGATAGAAGACGTTACGCCCTGCATCTGATATGCTAGCTGGCTCGCCATGGCTCGCCATTAGAGGTGCACGAGTGTGAGTGATGAACCCCCATGGGCTGAGCAGCATCAACCCTCTGCATGAAAACAGGCCTTCAGGCTGCAGCTGGTCAGATCTCAGTGCACGTTTTCTCCGTTAATGGCCGGGGCAGGGATCACGTCTTGCATCTGGACATTTTTTCCATTCTTCTTGCCTGAAGCCCTTCTGTAATCTTAATGGAAAAGAAATCCTCCCTCCCCGTCCACCCATTCGTTATTGGAACTGCTAAACAGTCATCTTCAGCAACTCTCTAATAAAAGGATGTCAGTTAGATGAAGCCCCGGAGAGCCGAGCTGCTTATGGGGAGCTGTTTCAACTTGATTCCGTGCCGGCTTTTTAATATACTTTAATACAGTTCTGGTCCTTTTTCTGCATAGTTTTTCCCCATCAAAGCTTATCTTCCCCTGCTCCATTGTCTTACTGCTGCCTAGCTTTGTGTTGGGCTGGGGGAAGGAGACGGTGCACGGCACAGCGGAGATCTCGATATTTATATCACAGATGCAAATTGGTGAGTGGCTCAGCTCTGTCCAGGTGGTGAAAAGCTCTGAGGTTAAAATTCTAGTAACGACTGTGCCGAATAAGCCGCTCACTTAACGGGCTGCACTTCCTTGTTTGTTTGTCTGTAATTCTATTTGTTTGCACGTTGCTCTGGAGTGCGGGATCACCTTCAGCCTGCTCACACCTCACCATGCTGTGCTGTGCGGCTCCCACCACCATTCTCAGGCAAATCCATCCCAAGTTCCTCGACAGCAAAAACAAAGGCAGGAGGGCAGGCGAGCTGCCAGGGGAGCAGCCAGAGGAGGAAAAGACATGAGTGGATGCGTGCTTATAGGGTGTGCTGCGCCCCAGCAGGGAGGCAGCACAGAGGATCAAGGTGTCCCATGCACAATGCGGGGCACTCTGGGGCCATCTGGGAGATGCTCTTGGAAAGATTTGATAAGTTGTGTGTTTGCTTTGAGAGATTTATGGACAGGCCTGGCTGAGCTTCCTCTTCTAATGCTTCATTTAACGTTCATGTTGGCACTGGGGAGGAGAAGCAGGAGAGCCTGGCAGCACTTTGGGACATAAGCTGCCGGCCGCCTGCCCTCTGATGGGGACCAGCGGGGCTGTGCTCTTGCCTTGGCAGCTCCATTTTTCATGCAGAAATGTGCAGTATTTTCCTAGGAAGGAAAGAGAAAGGGTCATGCAGAAGTGATGCTGGGTTTGCCACTTCCAGTAGCGCATAGGTTAGGTCCCAGATGCTGGAAACCAGTGCGAGCACGCTGGTTGAGCTGGAGCAGGCTCAATGCGTAGAGCTGGGCTGGTTCATTTCTCTGCCCTGTGTCCAAGGTAGCAGCTCGGCTTAGGGATGCTGAGGCTTGCCTCGGCAGCTCTGCTGGAATTCCCAAACTGCAGCTGGCGGGGGTCTGTGCTGACACTGTCATTGTCACTTGGCCCTGCTCCGTCCACTTTTGTCCCCAGGCTCAGCGGGAGAGCAGCTGCGGAGCCCTGGGGGAGCAAAGACATCATTGAGATGTCTGCAGGCCCGTGGGGCTAATTGTTTTTGACGTGCCCCATCCTTTGCTCATGCACCATGGAAGAGTTGTTCAGGTCCATGCTGCCGTGCTGTTAACCCCATCCGGGCCCTAATGAAGACATCCCATGTCCTTCACGGGCAGAGCCGGGTGATGCTCAGGGTGGCATCATGTGCTGCCTGTGCTGTTTATTTTGATGGGGATAAACTGGGGTAAACAGTGCTCAGACCCACGCACAGCATGAAGGAGGAGGGTGAGATACAGTACGTGGGAATGTGCTTCTTGCAGAAGGGTTCCAATGTAAATAACTTGAGTGGCTGGTTAATAAAAGTTTTAATAAATGCTGAGTTGTTTCAGTGTACAGCCCTTCGCTTTTATTCATGACTGTACAAATATCAGTGCCATCACCTACTATTGTGCTTGCGAACACTTATTACTGATAACGCTCGTATCTGTTGCAGTATAAAGCACTCTATGAAAAATACATAAGTGGGGCCTTTGTTAGAGAGTGCTGCTGCCGCTTCTCCCCGCTGTGATAACTGGCTGGGGCATTTTACTGAGTTTTCCCTCTGTGATGCAGCAGTCCCTATTTTCTCTTCCTCTCCCTCCTTAACCCCTCAGCTCCCTTCTCTCTCAGCTCTAATTTCCCAGGCGGGATTGACCCCAGTGTGATGGGGACTGCGGACAGATGTAGTGAGGGGGGATCTGGGCAGGAGCCTCGTCCCTGCTTTCTGGACATGCAGCAGGCAAAAGCAGGGAGGAAAGGAGGTAAAAAGTTTGTGCAGAAGAAAAAAAAAAATGTTTTAGAAGACCTTTTCTCAACATGAGCCAGTTTGTCCCTGTTTCCCTGCCCTCTTCTCCGTGGATATACTTATTCACAGTCCTGCTTGGTATCAGGTACCAGCCGGCGTAAGCGATCCCGTGATAAATATTGCAGAGGAGCTGACTCGGGGCCACTCGGGCTCGGGTTTGTTGGTGCCCAGAGGGCCAGCCTGGGCTGCTGCCAGGAGCACCCTCGGTGTTCCTATGAAACCGACCACCCCTCCTCAGGTCCGGCCTGGGGGGTGGGGAAGAAACCCCCCATCTTGTGTCTGCTGAGTGATGGAGAGCCCCCTTCATAGTTCCTGGCGTGCCTTGTTTGTTCCACGGAGCTGCATTTCATGGTATGCACCGGGTGGAAAACACATCCTGCTGAAGGGAACCTCTGGGACCTGCTGGTGGGAGGAGAATCCCAGCTCTCGTGTGACCTGCAGGGTGCCTGCGGATGCTGCGGGATGAGCCATGTCCCCACTGAGGTTACCGGGTGACACGGGTCACCCTGTGGGGTGAGTCTGGAGGTGGTGACCCCGGGGTGGTGGAGGTCTGGTCCTTGTACCTGCAGGTCCTGGCCCATGCGAAACGCTGCCATCTCAGCGCAGCAAGCCCCTGTGCTCGCTCAGCATCACTGTGTGGGATGGTGCCAGCCAAAAAAGCAATGCTGAGGCTGCTGCGCTGTGGCAGGAGCAGGATGAGGCCCAGAGATGTGAGTTTTTGCGGGCTGGGTTGATCCTGCTCAGCCTCCCCTGTGGAGGTGCAGTGCTGGAGCCACCTTGGTGGCTTCTTGCCCTACCTTGGTCAAGCCCCAGCCTAGTCATCGGTGCTCACGAAGCCCTCCGACCTCTCCAAACCTCATTTATAGCCAGCTAGGGAGAGAATTTGCTTAGTTTAATGTTTTCTTTGCAAATGAAATGTCAGAGAGGGGAATACTTGCATAAATACACATACCTCATCTTGCCGCCTTTTTCCTTTTAGTCGCTCAGACACGTGATTTTATTCCTCCAGCTGTAAAGCCAAGCGTAAGAATGTTAAATTGTTAAATAAGTCAAACATAATTATTCGAGTACCCAGCATAATGTTTCAAAAGTGCAGGATCTGAAATCCGACACAATGCGCGCGGGTAAACGCTTTTGTGGAGATTGTACTCCTGAGGGGGATGTCATTTTGACAAGAATATATTTTCCCCCCTTTCCCTTTCGCAGACTGTCTCGCACGGTCTTGATGCTTTCGTGGAAGTCTCATCCGCATGCGGTTCGTTTTGATGTGGAATTATTCAAACCTTTCAGCTCCATCCCTGCGGACCGCTTTGCTCCGCAGGCTGATGGAACGATACCAGCTCGGCTCGGCACGGGGGCCCCGACGTGAAATGAAAGGTGCTTTTTTTTTTTTGCGAAGGGCAGGCCAAGCTGCTTATCTCTTGGTAGCGCTATCAAACACTGCAGCCCAGGCATAATGTCTACATCTGGCCAAAATATGTCATGGAAAAAAAAGTTGTTTTGAATAAAACCTCATCTTTTGTAGCAGATGGGGAAATGCTCATTAAAACTGAATTTTCAGTGACATTGTGGGCCCTTTTGGCCCGAAGATGTAATATAGTATGTCTGAAAGTTTGTGGAGTCAAAGGAAACATTGCTTTTTGTTTTTTCTGTTTTATTGGATAAAAATGAGACGCTTATTGATATCTTCCACAGCAGAAAGCAATCTCTTCTTTCTGCTGTCCCCTCCGAAAAGACGAGGTTAGTGCCAGGCTGAGCTTTTCTCTGAAGCCTTCAGCAGCTTCGGTGGGCACGCAGGGCTGCTGGAGCTGGCTCTTTCTCTGCCCTGGCCTTTTGGGGGTTTCACGCTATGCAAAGCACTTCACACAGTGGTCACCTCGGTTGCTTTGCTTGCTGGTGCTGTGGAACCAGCACCTCTCTTTTTATTGCAAAAATCTCTCTTCTGGACTGTAGCACCAAGAAGTTTACAGTGACCCTCCGTTCCTGGCCCGCCTGCTCTCTCCGTGTTGCATTTGTTCATTTAGCGGCTGCCCTGACCTCAGCCACCAATTCTCAGGAGTGGCTTTTGGGATGGGGTGTTAGGTGTTGGCCTTTATTTATAATGCTCTCCAGACCTCACGGGCCCACCCATGTGGGGTCAGCGATTCATGTTCCCCCTTGGGGGTCCCCATGGCAGGCATCCCCCTGGCTGCAGGAACCCCTTTGTCAGCGGGGTTCCTTCACAACCTCATCCCTTAACACCCAGCCCATGTTGAAGTGGCCCTATATTCACGCAGGAAGATTTATCCCTTTTTTTCCTTCCTTCCCCCTGCAACCCAAGCCTGACCACAGCACCACCCAGCTGCTCTTTGTCTCCAGTGACTGATTAAAAGGCTCGAGGAGAGAGCATGTGGTGGCTGGAGCTGCACTTTCCGCTCTGTGCATCACCGTGTGATTACGCTTGTGTATTTTTGGCATTTCTTCCCCGTAACAGGGCTGGAGCTCGCTCTTTACAGCCTATGTAATTTTAACGTTGAATGCTGAAATTCATCGAAGCTTCTGGTTTCCGCAGATTCCGCTTTTGCTCAATCTGTTCTTATTAATTTTTAAACACTCACATTTCAGCGGTAGATAAACAGCTGGTGACACCTCCGGAGCCGCACTGCATCCGCCGAGCAGCTGACAGAGTGCTCCCAGCACAGCCTCCAGGACCTCGCTCCATTGGGGTGCAAGCACTCACCGATCCCTGCTCCCACCCATCCCTGGGCCCAATTTTCAGCCAGTTTGCTTTCTGCTCTTTCAAGCCATCGTGTTTCGCTGCTGGTCAGAAGGGCCAAGCGGAGCTCGTGGTGGAGCATCCAGGTGGGGATTCTGCCTGAACATCCCTGACAAAGCTATTTACATTCCTCAGATCACTGCCTGAAAACATCACGCCTGATCCTTTCTGTCCTTTTCTTTTCTTGAAGGCAGCCAAGATCTAATCTTTGATTTTTTTGATTAGTTTTTTCTAACAGCTGTATGGATTTGCTAGGTCTGCAGGGACCCTTAGATCATCCTGTCTCACCCTCTGTACAGTAGTGACCGTGGAAACCCATCCAGCTTCCCTTCCGCCCCGTAATTTGTGAGCTGTGACTGTACACATCCCACTGAGGGAGCCAATATTTCGGACGTGTTTCACTGCAATTCTTTCAGGCGCCAGTTTGCAGCACGTTGTGAGTGATGCGTTTCAGTCGCCCACGTGGCAGGAGATGTGGTGTCTGCAGAGGCAGCTGGATGGAGCAGAGACTAAATTTAACCAGTGCCACCAAATCAAAGCACTGTATGGGTATATTTATCCACCACTGCAACACAAGCAAGGGCTGTAGGTTCTGGTTACCAGTGTCTCTGGAAAGCTCCCTTGTGCATTCCTTTTTTGTCAGCCCAAGGTTCCTGCCTTTCTGCAGGTGTGTGCATTCAAAGACAGAATGGTATCAACGTATATATTCCTTGTCACGGCTTTTTTGTGGAATCAGATAGCTCTATACTGGACATACCTGTGCTCGTGCTGCTTTTAGATTATCCTCAATAACCTGGAAAAATCAGGCAGTTGTTTCTGATGGGAGATCTGTGTCCTCCGCATGGGAGGAGGGAAGCAAGGTGTGTGCTCTGCTGGCCTTTGTGAATGCATCTTCCAGGAATCCTGCATCCCTTCTTCCTTTGTTAGAGAAACTTCAGGAAGAGGAGGTAATGTCCCATGCTCAATGAAGGCAGTGCTTTTGGGAAAAACTAGTCATAACGTGAATTAACGTTTCATGAGTGTAGAAAGTGCAGTTTGCTTCCTTTTGCCCTGTGCTTGAACTGTTGCACCATGCTCGAGGTGAGCTTTCCAAATGTGACTGGCTGCCTATGAGCACAGGGCCTTGTATTTACACATAACCGAGGCTGAAGCATGGAGCTTTGTAGCACTGAGCGATTTCTCAGCTGGAAGAGCAGTTTTCAGGGTCAGGGAGCAGGCCCCAGTGATGTGACGGGCTGTGGCTGCGAGCCCGAGCGTCGCCAGCAGCCGGGGGCTTGAAGCCGTTTGCCAGGCATGTCAGTGCCGATCCCAAGTGAGAGCGGCTGGGACCTGGGTGGCTGTGGGGAATTTTGCTCAGCAAGCCAGCTTGTAATAACAAGGAAAAAACAAAGTTCACAAGGTGCTTGCTTCCTCTCTGGAGGCTAAGAGAAGATGGGAGTTAATGAAATGAAGGTTATGCTTGCTTTCCCATGCTTTGCCATCTAGCAGCAGCTCTTTCTATTGTGTTTTTTTTTTTCTGCTTGACGTCACTTTGAGTTTTGAGATGCTGGAGGCAGGGATCCACAGGGCAGCAGGAGCCTCATCCCTCTGCCATGTTACCACCAGGGCAGAACGGGGCAGCTCAGGAGGTGGTGGGCTGGGTTCCTCCAGTATACCTCGTGCTGCTCTTCTGGTACTCGAAACTGTGGAAATTAGCACGTTCCATCAACTTGGCAAGCCTGGAGCAGCTGAAAGGGCCTTGATCCTAATGGGGTTCTCATTGCAAGCCCTGGGTCTGGTGCAGCTGCAGGCCTGCACACAGCATCGAACAAATCACAGCAGCCGTTTGCAGCCACATCCAAAAAGCTGTCTTTTAGGATGCACTTGAAAAAGTGCTATAGCTTCCTACCTCATTTGTGTACTTTCATATTACAGAAATTTATTTGAGCTTAAACAAATTTAAACTGCTCTCCCCAGCGGCTTGTGATGGTTAAGCTGCAGCAGCAGGGCCTTGGAAGGGGCTTTGCTAAGCCAGAGCTGCGGGGGCTGTGCTTTGCTTGAGGTGCAGCACCCAGCGCATAGATAAGGTGCTGCTGCAAAACGCTGCGGGCTCAAAGCTGGAGAAATCAAAAGGGAAAAGTCTCCACTGCCTTCGGAGGACTTGGACTAACCAGTGTCTGTTAGCCTGGCTCAAGCTCAGAGCTGACCCCATATGTTTGTTCAGTGCCAGGGATTCCTCTGGCTGTGCTTGGCCTTCTGAGCCACAAAGGCTCAGCGTGGCAGCAGGGGACAAAGCTGTCCGTGTGCCTGCGTGCACGTATCCAGCTCCTGGTGCTGGCATCTCCTGCCAGGTTTACTGCTCTGATGCTGGGGGGGTTCAGCGTGGTTGGAGAACCACCCGTCTGTGTGCCACAGCCGTGCCTGAAGTCAGGGGGATCTGTAAAATCCAAATAACTGGCTTTTCAGCGCTGTCACTAGTGTTCCCCTTAAATACTGCTGCACTTTTTTCTATAGCAGCTGGAATAAAGATGAAGGAAATAAGCCGAGGAGAATTTCAAGCCCTCTCTCTTCAGTAGGTAAATTGCCATTGTGAGAGTGAATTGGTTTCATATGGATGCTTCTGATTTCTCCCTGCATATGTTCATAAGCCTCTTTTGTGCTCCATATGCTTTTCTCTGACTGCCCAAATCCATTCCAGAGCAGAGTGGACACGGGAACTTAAAGGTATGTGAAAATCTGTAGTATTTTCTGCTTACATCCAAGGCCTTGATCAAGAAGGATTAAAGCTAATGCAGGCTAAAGCCAGTTTCTCGGAAGCGGGTTGGGATATCCCTGTCCTGCATCTGACTAGATGTTCTTTCCATCTGTTCCGACAAATCCAATCAGTGCTGGGGGATGGGGAACGCCTGGCTTTGGGCGTCACGAGTCCGGGAAAGTCTTTGAGCACAAAGAGGGGTGAGATTGCGGAGCAGGTGTCTTGCAAGCTGGGGAGTAAACTTAACCCAAACTGCCTGAATCCAAATAGTTAACAAGCACAGCTCGTTTCTAGCCCAAGTTCAGCCTGTCATGGGCTTTCCTATGGTGCCAGGTGAACACCTCTGCCTGGAGCTGCTTTTTGTGGCACGATGGCTTGGCCATCCTGTGACTTCTGATACTTGTGTCAGTGCTTTGGCACTGTGGGTGACCCTTCCTCTGACTTCTCCTGATAATTATATCCACGTGTAGCGGAGGTGTGGTGATTATAACCACCACAAAATAGGCTCCAAGCCCTGGGGCACCACTGAGATGCCTTCCTAGAATCTCCAAAGCCTGTGGGGATGAATTCCTCCCTGCCTTGCAGGGAAACGTTGCTGCTGGTGTTTCCTCCACATGCTCACATAACTGTGCGTCTCCTTGGTGGCTTGCTCCTGCGTGCCAATGCGAGGTGATGGAGCTGAGCTCTGCGTGGCCCAATTAGCCATTGTAAATGCATTTACCAGCATTTTAAGCTAATTAGCATTCAGGGCTTTTTTTTCCTTGCTCCTCTTTAAGCACGAAGGGCAAAGTGCCCAGCTTGCCACAGAAACTCCACTGGTTTGCACAGGTTGAGGTCAGGGCTGTTGGAGCCCATATCTTCCCGCATGTTTCACGTCCTCCCACGCTTGAGCCGATTCCATCAAAAACTTCCTACCTGCTTGTCACTTCAAAGGGAAGCGGGGAGGAGATGCAGCTCCTTGCTCGTTGCAGAGCTTTTTATTTGGCACCCTGTTACTGCTCTGTGACAGCGGTGCGACCGCAGCCTTGCAGGTGCCCCAGGATTGCAATCCCAAGGTCAGCCCGTTGATGTCTGTGGGGATGTCCTGGAGCCTGAATGCCTCAGTGGGAATTTGTGGCTGCTGGGAACATCAGTACCACTGCATTTGTGCTGTGCTTGTGGAGATGGAGCAGGGGTCTGGGTGACAGCAGCCCTGGATACAGGCATCACGGCAGCTCTCCTGCACGTGTGCAGTGCTGGACATCAAGCAGGGGTGTCGTAGCCATTTTAAAATTATTTTTTATTTTTCCCTAATTTCCAGGAAAGCATTGTTCCCTGCCTTCATCAGCTTTGTTTCCAGAAGGATGCAATTTTTAGCCAGCTTTTGTAACTCTTACAAAAGCTATACAAACGAACCCTCTGCGTTTATCTTAAAGGCAGTTTTGCAACATCCTTGGTCTCGGGGAAGGCAGCCAGCCTCTCATCTCTGACTCCCCCGTGCTCAGGCGTTTCTGGGAATCCTCCTTGTCTCTGGGCAGGCGGCAGGAGGATGCTGAAATCTCATCTAGAGTAAAAACGAAGCGCTTTGTTTCGCCTCCCATCTGGTTCCCATTGCCCAAATATATTCTGTTATTACTCTGCAAAAGCAGAACGTGGCTGGCTCGGGCTTCGCAGATCAGCAAAGCCAGCGTGCACTGGGACAGGCTGGGATCACACGAGCAGTAAGGGGCTGTGGTGCAGGGCAGCAGCGAGGGGAGGTGACACAGCAGTCCCTGGGCACTGCTGGCACATTGGAGCCCCCTGGGCCATGAGGGTTGTGTTCAGGGGGAGAGAAATACACAGGCAGCTCTCCTGAATGGACTGATGGTCAGAGAAGTGCATGTGTGTGAAGGAAATTAAAATCTCCCCATCAGCATGTGTAAAACATTGCATCCTCTTCCACCTTCTGGACAGTAACAGGACAAATCCTCTTCTAAAGCCAGTTCAGGATGGATCTCCTCTGTCTGTCCCGTTGGAGCGTTTGTCCAGTTGCCATCTCTAACAAACCAAGGATGTTCTTTGTGGTCTGCAAGGAGGGATGGACTGCCCTGCAAGCCTGCTGTTCACTCACACGTCCCTCGGATCCTCGGCTCATTTCACACACTGCTGCACACCAGGGCTAAGACGGTTTAGGCTCCTGTTTAATTAATGCTGTTCCGTATCATGCAGAAATGTGAGAGGGCTGGTGCCACCTTATACCCACACTTGTGGCACATTGGTGGCTCATTCCCAAGTCAGCGTTTAGAGGTGCTAACAAGCTTTTCCCACAAATAACTTTTGGGACACGGAGGCTTTTCATTTTCCTTCCTTTCTCGTGCTAACAGCTGGCTTATTTCCGATGGCTTGCAACTTCTGTGCAAATTGACGTCGCTGAGCTAAGCCAGGTAAAACAGTGGAGATGCTGGTGGGTATTTTGCAGGAGGATGTGGAATTGGAAAGTCGCCTCTCTTGTGCCTCCTTGTGAGCATTTGAGTCACACCGTCAGTTTTTGGGGGACCTGATGTGTGCGACAGCTCCCTGGGACCTCCCAGAGCGTGCTGCCATGTGCAAAGTCATTGCTTGACACATTCCCAGTAGGAACTCTGCTGTATTCCCCTGCTGGAGGTGCAGCCAGCTTCCAGCAGCACGTACAGTCTGTGTCTGCTGGCTTTGCTGTTAGTTCACTTCCTCAAGTGCTTCATTTTTTTTTTTTTTTCTCCACTCTTTTAAAGTCCCATCAAAGCAGGCTCCTTGCTTCAGTCGTTGCCAGGACATCAGATAGTGATGGCAGAGGTAACTGCGTGAGGCAGAGACTCAGCATCCGTGTCGGAGAGGAGAGGCCATTAAGGAGCAGAATAAGTATTTATTGCTGTTGTGTTAGAGGAACTTGGCAGTGTAAAGAAAGCCTTGAGGTTTCAGGGCATTGATTTCTGTGCCTGGGGGTGGTGGGGAGCTGCGCGGCACATCCAGCTGCAGCTCTTGGTAGTTCTGCATGTCGGGCTGCCTTGCTCTTACCCTCTCCTGCCTTTGCATCATTTCTGTGTCCTGGGGAGGCGAGGGACCTGTTCTGTGTTTGTCCTGGCTCAAAGGATTGGCTGTGGGATGGGGACATCCCTATTAGAAAAGGAACCGAGGAGCACAGGTGCCTCCTTATGGCCTTAGGGACCAGGCACTACGGGGTGATTGCTCCAATACTGTATGATAGGGAAAGACAGATCGGTGCCATAAATGTGGGAAAGGGGCTGTATGTGTCTGGGAAGCTTCTGACAGCATGGTACAGTGCAGAGCTTTTCTACCGTTAGCTATAAATCCACCTGCGTTCCTTCTTTCTCCTCCTTGTCAGGAGATATATCTGTTTTTGCAATGCCTGCCCACTGTTATAAGGCTGCACAACAGCAGACAATACGCTGGCCCCAAATTCCTCAAACTAGGCACGTTGGAATGATACAAGACCCATTCCCACTGGAAATCAGCAGAGACTTGGCCAGTGACTTTGATGAAAGCATATTTGCATCCCCAACACTTAACGTGGGCAAATCATGGGCTTAATGCGGCATAATGCTGGGTTAAATAACCCTTTTTCAAAGGACCAGCTGAACAAATACATACTCCCTGCCCGCGTACCCAGCGGAGCGATGCTGATCGCATCGGGATGGCCTCCTGGACCTCTCTGGTGAGGGCTGTAAAAGCCCCGTACACACTCAAGCCCTTTATTTTTAATTACACCTACGCAGGTGCCCTTTTCTGATGGAGTCTCTCCCCTGCTGCTTTGCAAGGAAATAACGCAGTCCTTTGGTGCACGCTCCTCCTGCTTCCTCGGAGGAGTTATCGGTTTGGGTAAAGATGCTTTCATCTGGAAAGCGCATCTCTGACGAGGCACTGCTGTTAGGGGGCTTAACCTCATTATCCTGAGAGGTGTAATCGCTTGTCCCTGTGACCATAACGCAGCCTGACACGGGCGCTCTGAGCTGTGGCTAAGAGGTCTCGGGGACAATCTGTGTCAGATGCTCACTTGAGATTGTTTTAACCCTTTGCTACTCTCCTGATTGAGATTCCCTTTAGAAAAGGAAGGACGTCTGGCTGTCCTTCGTGAATTTCGGAAGCAAAATCCAGCTTGTGCCTGCAGATCCTGCTCCCTGCAGACTGGGCACCTGGTCAGCAGTCCAGCTCGTGGTGAGGCTGTTGGTGTTAGCATCCCTGGTGAGCTCTCCTCCTAATCATCGTCTGGCCTTTAGGACTGTTTAGGTCTTTTGGGGCTTTTACTACCTGAAAACAGCCCTTAATGCTGCACGCACAGCTTTAAGAGGTCAGGGGAACAGCAAACCTGGAGTTCCTGTCCTGCCTTAGCAATATGGAGCAGTGCTCTCAGTGCAGGACAGGGCTGCACCCGGAGATGTTAGTGCAAGGAATTCCCTGTGACATCTGTGGGATGCTCAAGGGGCAGCAGACACCAGCTGTAGGTTTAATGTTTGCTGTGCTAATCGGGCCTTATAGGTACTGTGCAATAGCATGCAGAGCATAAATAATAGATATCCAGAGTAAGCAGTTGTGTTTTAGTTGTGCATTTGGGGCTGGCTCACATGCTCTGGGGCTCACAGAGCGCTGCAGGACGCGGGGCTGGGTTCCCCGAGGTGTTAGTCATGGGAGAGGCGCATGCAAAAAGGCAGTGATGGGAAAAACTTCTGGGGACACTTTGGTTTGCAAATATCCTGCCTTGGCTGTGAGCCCTGCTGTGCGCGTGGAGCCGGGTGGGAGGTGCTGGGGTGGGTGCTGAGCCCCGGATGTGCAGCGATGCTCCTCTGCAGGTGGGTGAGCAAAGGTATGCAGTGTCCGCTGCCACCAGCACCATGAACTGGAGCTGTCTGGGGCACGTCCTGCTGGTACCTCTCAGCAATCTCACAGCTGCTTTGGTTTAGCAAACTCTTCACAATGCTGATGTTGCTGTTGGATGACATTATCCAGCACAGAACTAATTTAGCCAGCTTGTATCCAAATTTGGGGTCTGCTTCCCATCCACACTGAGGTGAGGGATTTGGTCTGAGGATTTTTATTTTATTTAAATATTTTTATTTATGTTTTATTCTATTTTATTTGCCCTCCCTGAGTTTAGGTGTCAAATCATTCCATGTAATTTCAGGCTCTGAAACCACCTTCCCCCCAAGAAGCATGTTTGCAGAGCTGGCAACATCAAGGTCTCTACCCAGCCTTATCACTGCTGTGCTGAGCTCCTGACTTGCTGCAAAGCAAATTCTCTTGTTCTGGGAATGCACAACAACCTCTCTAGGGTCTGCACAAGCCACGAGCCTGGCTCCAGCCCCTGCAGCTTGCTCCTAACTGCAGGGTTAGGGAGTTCCTCGTATGCAAAGCGTATTCCAGCCCAGCTGCCTCGGGTTGTTTTTGCAAATAACGAGAGTTTATTTTAGTTTTCTAGATGTGCAGAGATACCGCTAGAAAAAAACAATGCTGGAGGAAATAGAAGAGCAGAAAGCATATTAATTTATTTTTTGTTTTGTTTTAGTTTATTTTTAAATCCGTAATTCCTAAAAGAGCATTGGCAGTGAGAAAGATGGAAGTTAGTGGTTTTCTTACGGTGCGGGGCTTTTGCTGGTTTTGTTTGTTTGCTTGCAAAAATCCTATTTCTTGGCTCAGCCAGGATCCTTGCAAAATGACCAGTGAATTTGAGGAACCTGTTTTGAGGCCTGATTTTGTTTCTGGAAGTGCTGAACTCGGTGCCTTTTGAAAATAAGGCTCTCCGTGAGGCCTCTGATGCTCAGGCTCTGAAACCGTGTCCCTGGCCCTCCCGCTGCCTTCCTGCTCGGGCTGATCCACAGCCGTGCTCTCGTACCCCGGGGTACTGGGTTGGTAAATGATCAGCTGGATTGTTTGGTTTAGCTCATGGCAGAAAACAGAGGAGAGCTGGAATGTCAGGAATGCAGAGAACGTCCCTCACCCTGCCGGGGGAAACCACCAGGAATTTCCCAACCCCTGCAGGTCAGCTGCTGGAACCAGCCTGTGGGTCCAGGTATCTCTGCCTGCACTTTGTAACCCCAGAGCTCTGTTCCTGGCATCTTGTTGTCACCTTAGACGTAGCTTTTATGGCAACATGTGCATGCTGAGCGTGGCTTTCTTGGAGGAAGTTCCGCTGAGAACTGGATGAAGAAGTAATAATAACCTGCATGACACCTTATTTAAGCCCACAGCCCGCTTCCTCCCAGAAGACAAACTCGCCCATAGAAGTGTGTTTTTCCCAAGCAGAGTGTAGAAATGACTCTGCAAAACCTCCCGCCCTGCCGGTACCGGGCATGGGGCTTTCCCCTGGGCTGCAGGATGGGGCATGGCACTGGGCTGTGCCGCGGGCTTGGTCGCTGGAGCCCTCTCCAGCACAGTCCAAGGAAGCTGTACATTTGGAAATTGTTGCTCACGGCTCCTGGTGTGCTCCGGTAGCACTTTGAGGATGCTGCAGCATCAAAACTGGCTTCATAGGTTTGAGCAGTGGGGATACCTGAAGGTCTGAACGTATGAAGTAATTGGCATAAATCATCGGGGAGCTGATAAGGAGTCTGGGGGCGTGCTGTCTGCCTCGGGAAACAACGCTTCTGCATTTCCAGTCTGCCTTAAAGGAAAGGGGAGGTATAAATAACCGGCGAACTGTAATTCCACTTAGTGTCATGTCTGTATTAGCTGCATTAATATGTCCTAGAACTGCAGGAGCAACTAAGCCTCGGATGAGATCACGGACCCCTTGTGCCAAGCACTGCTTGGCTGCATAACGAAGCAGTTCCTGCCCTGCCTAACATAAAACGATAGCCGGGAGTGGCAGGAAGTATTACTGCGTTTCTCAGCACATAAGAACCTGCTTTATGGGGAAAATGACACAGTTTAGCAAACACTTAAGGATTGACTTGCTTTTAAGAATGCTGTTTAATCCTGTTGAAATTGAAAGGATTACTTGTTCTTAAACGCACGCTTCGTGCTTCCCTGGCTGGGGCTGGCACAGGAGCTGGGGTTGTGCGGGGCTTTCCTCACCCCCAGCTCCTCCTTAGCAAAAAAAATAATAAATAAATTCCTCCTTGGAAAAACCCTGGCTGGTGCAGGACAGTCACTGCTCGCTCTTGTTTTTGGAGGTGTAGGGCTTCTTTGTACCCAATCCTTCTTAGAAAGTGGGTTGCTTCGCTGCGTACCCGAACATGGATTTGGAGCCTGATCACAGGCAGGCTCATCCGGAACAGGTCCCGGGCTTTGATGTGCCAGGATGCTCAGAGACGTGTGGGTTTCGTGAGAGAACAAAGCAAAAAGCCCTGGTGTGGAGAACAGCGTGCTTCTTTTAGATTTCCCTGGAAGTCAAACCCTCGTTGTAGCTGACTCATAAACTGATTTCTGGGCTGCGTGAACTTAACTGAGGGCAGAAGAGACTCACCGGCTCAGGAGGGGACATCCCTAGGGCCGCACAGTGCCCCCAGCCCCTTGTGGTCCCACCAGCTGGCAGCTTTTAGAAGGGGGATGCCGAGGCACAGGGGTTTAATAAAACAGCCAGAGCGGTCTTTTAGGTTGCTAACAATTTGGGGAGTAAGACCTGATTTCTTTGACTCCTGGTTATGTTTTAACATTTAGATTTGCTGGTTGGAGGGCGATGTAAAATGGGGAACTTCGCTGCATTTACATGTGTGGGACTACGCTTCTGCTCGAGGAGCTTTACGGCTCCTCTTCTGGTTGCACAGTAATTATGGTCCGTGATCAGCGGCTCTGGGGCATCGCTGTTAAAGGCAGGCAGGCGGGGATCGTGTCCTGATTGCCAGCCAGATGGGCTCCCGAGAGTGAGAAACAGGCCAAAATAGGCTCATGACAACCGTAGCAAAAATGATGTTTTATCTAATTAAAAAAATCCCTTATCCATATCTTCTGATTAGAGGGAACTGTCAGGGGCGGCATCTTATTTAAATAAATAAATAAATAAAAGCGGAAAGATGCTTTGGTAATGCTCTGTTTTGTCAGAAGCATCATACAGGGGACAATAAAGGCTCTGAGGTGAGAAGAAAATCCCCTCTTGCTCTGCAGCTCCTCTCTGTGCTAGACGCCCATCAGGGACATTTTATACCAGGGAGAAACTTGGCCAAGTTTTGCCATTCACAGCGTCTCATTTGCCTTGTTGAATAATTCAGTATCTCTGCTCTCTGAGTGGAAGTCGGCTGCGAAATGCCAGGCTGTGGCTGCTCCTTTGTTGCTATCTTGGCTTTGGGTCCGAGCGTGGGGACTGGAGGCCAAAAGCCACCAGGTCCCTGCTGAGCAGTGCCAAGCACCGAGCCGGCATTTGCAACAGAGCTGCAAAAATGGTCCTGGAGCAAGTCATGAGCCAAAAGTCTCAGAATGAGTCATGAAAGTGGGGATGAGAGCAAGTAATCAGCTCCAAGTCACAAAATGTGGGGAGGAGGAGACAGGTTTGGAGCATGAAGCATTGGTTCTGCCACAGACAGAGGAGCTCATGGGCATCCCGTGGATCTGTGTGTGTGCATGCCCCAGAGTGAGCTTGGGGTTTGCACACAGAGGGAAGGATTTGCATGGGGATCTGTGATCTGATTCTGGTTGGTATTTTGGGGTAATTGTAGTGGAGGGAGAGAGGCTCTGAGTACACCAGCAGTCCCAGGAAAGGAGTCAGGCACTTTCTTAGGGCATGTGCACACCCGGCTGGCTGCTCTGGAGGTGGAATCCCTCTGCCAGGGCTCATCCCTACAGAAAACATTAATGGGGCCCTCTGGCTGGGTTGGGTGCAGGGCAGTTCCAAATGCCTGTGGTGTTTGACTTCATCTGCCCAATGGATAGCCTGGGGCTGGGGGAGGAGGGCACGGGGATCTCTCCTGAAGTCCTTTATCTGCGTCCCAGACACATGTACCTCAATTCATTGCAGTGGGCAGGAAGCCATTCCGAAAATAATAGATTTGCCTTTTCATTCTATCTTTGAAATGATGAATATGAGTAAAATTTGTAGTTTTAGTTCTGTAAGTGACTGAAACCATTATTTGTCTTCACTTAAAATTCTGCGTAGCAATTAAAAAAAGGAGCATGTGTCAAAAATGAGAGTTTTCAGAAAAAGCTGGTGTCTTTACTGCTCTTGATTGTGATGAAAATATGCTGAACCAGTCCCATCTGCTTTCTGCCAGCAGAAGGCAATGGTCCGCACTCAGCTCTGACCAACTGTTGGTGCCTCTTCATTGAAGTGCGAGTAGTCAAAACCTTTCAATGTCGGGAAGTTTGGCTCGGTAAGATCATCGTCTTGGTGTTATGAGGCACGAGGAGCTATAAACCTTTTGAAATAAAGCACAAAGCAAGACATTTTTTTTCCCCAATGGTTCTCACTGTTGTATAAAACCCATTGGAGCAGGTCTGGAGGAATTATAGGAGCTGCAGGACAGTTTTCTTGGGTGATGCTACTGAATGTGTATCTTTATAGCTGAAGGTTAAGGGTCTTTTATGCTCAGTGGTAAAAGCAGAAGCAGTGTTTGCTGTGATAGTATCCTCCGAGCCCTGATGGTGATGTGCTGTGGCACTTATGGGGGCACTGGAGCACATCCATTTCAGTGGGCGGCTGTGGGAGCAGAAAGCTCAGGCCCAAATCCTGTGCTGCGGGTCCTCAGGTGCCCTCCTGCCTTCCTCTGTCTTCAATAAGCACACCAGTTTTTTTTTTTTTTTTCTCTCATTTCCAGGTGATCTCGGCAGTATCCAGGCTCTCCTTCCACAGTATTGCTCAAACCAAAGGAATTAGGTAAGATCCTGTCGATGTGAGGTTTTAAATATTGTATTTCTCTATATATACTCGTAGCATTTAATCATATCAGGCTCTCTAGAAGCATTGATACGACTGGGATAAATTAGGGTTAAGCAGACACCAAGGATGCCTTTGGGATGTAGGCAGGGTACTTGTAAAAGCACCTTGCCAGCTGCTCAGGAATAGTTTACAAAGAAAAAAAGAAGTGAAAAAGCCATGAGTATGTAATGCACCGGGGAGGGAAGCAGGGTGGGGCTGAGTTTGTGGTGATGGAGGCTTTGCTCTGGTCTCCTCTGCTGCTGCCAAGCAGATCCCCATGCCCCAGGAGGTCAGAAATCCCCTTGCCACCCCCTGTCCCTGTCCCCTGGGCTCACACCCCCTGTCCTCCCGGGGAACTGGTGTTGTTGGGAGCTGCAGGAGTGACCCAGATTTGCTAGGAGCTGGGAAATGTCTTCCTGGGGTGGAGGAAGGCAGTCTATGTGATAGGGGTAAATAAATGGCCTGGCCGCAGGGAGAGCTCTGCCCTGCTGCACTGGCTGCTCCTGCCTGGAGCCCTGGCTTTAGAAAAGCAAACAGCCCCATCCAGCAGAGCTCTGACCCGCGCCGTTGTTCAGTGCAATTTGTTTGCAATTGGTTCCCTTGTTTGTGTGCATTTATATTATTAATCAGGCAACGTCTGCTCATTAGACTGAGATACAACTGGGAAGAGTTCTCAGTCTGAAGAACCTTTCCTTGCCTTTTTTTTTTTTTTTTTAATTGGTGGTTGTTTTTTTTCCTTTCCCCACCCTCCCCTATGCCCCAAGCTGTAAAACACTTGTTTTTTTTCCTTGGATCTCGTCTTGCTGCTCTTCTGGTCAGGGTGTTGCATCGCATTGGTCTGTGGCTGTGTCTTGGGGCCAGCCCCAGACTGTGGGGTTTAGGACTGGATGAAGCCCCCCTTTTACTCCTAGCCTTGCCACCCATGCCAGCCACCCCACACCACGATTTTTACGGCCTGAACTTTATTTTCTTAACATCGTGCTTTATTTTTCCTGCCTTGACTGCGCTGATATTGCTGGAGGGGAACAGCTTTTCACGTGTAAAACAAACTCTGAGTCTTCCCATCTGTTAAATCCAAACCTGACAGATCCCACCCGGAGCAGGGGGGGGGATTCAGGGAGCGAAGTAAAGCACATGGAGGGATAAAGGCATGCTCTAAGTTAGGGGCTATTTATTATTAAAGATAGCCCAGAGTCCTAGGGAAGGTTGGTTTGCTGCTTGGGATGCAGGCATCTTGTGGATGTGCTGATTTTTCTCATTCATTTTACAACCAGCATTTACAGTCCCCACTAAAATCCCTTATCTTGGAAGCCTTTTGGCACTGCAATTACACAAGAATAGCAGAGAGCTTAGTGGAGCTTTGTGTGTAACTCTGTTTTCCCTGCATATTAACCCTGCTCCTCCTCCCCATTGTAGGCACAGAAAATGCTCTCCTTCCCTTCAGCTTGAAAATTCCCCCATGGGGCTGTCACTTCCCATCACCGCTGTCCCCTGCGGTGCCAGAGCCCTCGTTTTGCCCATTGCTGCCAGTTTTTTTTTTCCTTCTAACTAGATGATTTCTTGCTGCACCATCACCCGAGCCGTGGTGCGAAGCTGATCTCAGATGAATTCAGTCAATCTGGGGGGAATTTGGTCAATCTGGGGGAATCTGCTGAAAGTCAGTCAGCAGCCCCAGCTCCCCAAAGGGACTGCTCACTGGGTTTCTTTGCTTTCCCTCTGGGGAGATGCTGCCATTGGAATAAATAGGAAAAATCTCATTGGCTTAGGCGCAGTGCTCAAAAAACCATGGTAAATACTGTGCAATTAGGATTGTATGTGGGTTGTGTGGTCTTCAGCCCCACAGCACAGATGCGGCTCTGCATTTTAGGTCTAGGGCTTTAGGACCAAGCAAATTAAGAATGAAATAAATCCACCAGCCTATTACTTGTCCTTAAATAAGTTCTATGGCATGCAGAGTAGGAAAATAAAAATCAATCTTCTATGCTATTCAGTGAAGAAAATGTAAGCCTTTCTGGCTAATAATTTCTGGATTCATGAACCTTTCCAGAGAAAGCCTGTTTCACAGAGTAAATCAGATAGCTATCAGGATAGCTATGTGGAGATGACAGAGTGTTTCTTCCGAGGAACAAGCTACAAGCAGCAAAACATGGCAAAGAACAAGCGTGAGTGCAATGTGCTGTTTGCCGTGCTCTGTGAGGGCTGGAGTTAATCCAGGGCGGCTGCAGCCCATGCAGCACGTCTCCTGCTCTGCTCTGCTCTCAGCTCCAGGTTTCAGAAGTCCCCTGCAAAGCAGTGGTACCTTTCAGCACGTGGCATCACTGACTGAAGTCCTGGAAGGCTAAAATAGAGATGTGGGTTGCCCTTGCACAAGGCTGTTGGTGCAAACAGCAAGGATGCTCTGGTTTCCCACTAACTCAAGCAGTGTGTAGTCCCAAGGGCCACCTACCACTGGCTGCTGCATACCTGCATCGGTTTTAGACGCATAAGAAGCCCCTCAATGAGAGGCTTGTTGGTGTCTCTTAGAAAAGGGCACATTTTCTGTCTTTGAGTCCATCAGAGAGAGGAAAGGCAGTTCTGTGGAGGAAGAAGCATGCTCAAGGAAGGCATGCACACCGTTGTGTTCGGATCCTGGCTGTGCCCCCAGGTGCTGGACATGGCTCTGGGCAAATCCCTGAGATTTGCTTGTTTTTTGTGTTTTTTTTTGAGCTCTCCTTTGAGCTTTCTCAAGCAAACTCTCAGCTCTCAGGAGGACAGCAGGATTTTTTGCTGCAGATCCCAATAAATAAACCAGGGTTTTCTTCTCAAAGCTTGGTTTCTCGAAGCTCTCCTGCCACAGCCCTGGTTGCTCCCCATTGCCCACAGTATGCCCGGCCCTGGCTGCCTGCACCTGGTGCTGGCGGGCTCCTGGGGCTGAGTGCGAGCTGTGGGAGGGGGGCCGGGGGTTTTCATCTTCCCGAGATGCGTGTTTTTCCTGGAAGCGGAATTTTGCAAGCAAAGCAGGAGGTAAAGGAATATTGGCTCATGCTGCCTGCATGCATTTTTAATGCGTGCGGGGGGAAGCCATCTGAGAACGGGAAGGGGTTCGCGTGCTCAAAGGCCTTTTACTGAGGTCCTTAATCTAAGTAAATCCTTTAGATATGAACTGAGCCTCTAAGTGACTTTCTTCAGATGGCACAGCAGTTAATAAAATAGATTTTAAAACATTTGCAAATGGGGAAGAGGGGTAAATTAGCATTTGTGAAGCAGAGGGGGTCTGCAGCAGGCACGGCAGCAGTGCTTTGGCTGTGCAGGGGGGATGAAGAGGAGGAAGAGGATGGCTGTGTGTGGGCCCCCCCCCCCCCCCCCAGGAGAGTGGAGTGGTGCAGACACCTGGAAGCACGTTTGTCAGACAAATAAATTGTAGGGATTTTTTTGTTTGTTTATTTGCAAGGCTTTACTTGCAAAGGCAAGACAAACACAGCGAGGCCAGCCTGCCAAAAAAATTATTTGTATTTGAGCAAATAAATAGGTAGAAACCAAAATGCCATGTCTCTGGGTGTGTAATCTCCCTGCATGTAGCATCCCCCGAAATCCCAGGCTGTTGGTGGCTGTTGATGTTGAGCCAGCTTGGTGTGGTGCGATGGGAGGCTGCAGAAGCATGTCCCAGCATCCTGCCGTCAGCAGGGATTTAACCCAGAGATTTCCCAACCACCCTGCTTTGTCTGCAAACCCCATGCCCTGCTGATGAGGCTCAGCACTGCTCGGTTTTACCCAGGTAAACTATTAAAATAGATTGCTGTGCCTAAAGTGAGGTTTGCAGCCTTATCATCCCCAGAGTTTGTGCTTAATGGCTTGCCAATAATATCAGGATGTGTGTGTGGGCTGGGAAGGGAGAGCCACGAGCATCCTGCCTGTGCTGTTTGTGGGGTGGAATGCTGCTGTAGGCACGGCAGTGCCCTCCCTGCCCAAATAGAAAGGGCAGAGGGTGCCGGAGCTGCTCTGGCAGCTTGGAGCTGCTCAGCCTGGCACTGCCTGCGGGACCCTCGCTCAATCAAATCATCCTGGGAGCGATGCAGGGGCTGTTGGGAGGTGCTGACAGTGCTCTAAGTCCAGCCCCGTTGCTCTTAACATCTTCATTTCCATGGTGCAAAGGTCTCCCTAGGGTAATGAAGATGCTTCCCACGAGGCCAGCAGATATCAGGTCTGGGAGCTGGGGTGGGATGGGGAATGGCCTGCCCAGGTCACTTCCGCAGTGGTCTCTTCCCTCCCAACATCTTTAATTCACTGATCAGCTGTGTTTGATCCAGAAACTCCTCCCCGCTTCATTCACCATTTCAGAATTAAACCAAGAGTTTTGCCCAGGTTTCAGGACTTTGAGCCATTTCCCCATCCGAGCCCTGCTACAGCCTTAACCCTGCTCTGGGGATGACCGTGGCAATGAGATTGATACTGCCAACAAAGCCCAGCTCTTGCAAGGGATGGGAAAGCGCAAGCCCAGGCATAGCTGGTCAGGGAGACATTTCCTTCGCTGTCCTGGGGGAGAGAAGGAAAAGTATTGGAAATATTTGGGGGATTTGCAGACTCTCCAGCACGATGGATGCTGTATTTGGGCTGTGGGCCCCCTGCCCTGGTGATGGTAGCTCAATGCAGGAGGCAGATCCAGCCACGTGTGAAAAAGGCAAGCAATTAAAGTCGTTAACGATTAAGTCCTGGAGTGTCTTCAGGCAGTGACTCTGGTAGGAAGGTAGTTCCAGACCTCTTCTCCCATACAGCTGCTTTTACAAGGGCTGTTTTATTCATCACCAGCGCGCTCCCTGTGATTGCGCTCTGCCCATTATATTTTTTACTGCTGTTGTGTATCCATTGTGCTCACTTTAAGTGTTGCTATAAAATGGATTTTGAAGGCTGTGCAAGGAATCCATGTCCTGAAAATTGCACACAGTTGCTGTGCAGCATATTCTTGTGCTCTGGGGAGTCTGGGACTGGGACACAGCATAAAATGTATGTCTGCGTTACCTGAGCTGATAGAAACCATCCATACCTGTCCTGGGGCTCCTAGTACACATCTGCCTTGCTGAGCATTAGTCCTGACCAGCCCAATATCGCCACAGACCTTGCGGTTGTGGGGTCAAGTGGAGATGGTTTTCTGTGATGTGGACAGACCTTTGCTAGGAGCGACCAAAAGCCCCTTTTGTCCACAATCAGGACCCTTGGCTAAGAGCGGTTCTCTCCCAGCTAAGACATTTTCAGCACATTTATTTTGGCAAGTGTGCATCCTCGCTCCTAAGAGAGCCTGAAAAATCTCACTGACATGTTTTCCTGCGCGGCCGCTTTGTAGGCTGGGGAGGTGCTGAGGTCACCCCGTAAGCATCCACTAATGGAAGCAAAGGCATTTTCTCTCGCCCCCTCCCCACCAGCGGCCTTGTATAATGAAGGTACAGCCCTGAAGTGCACAACTTGGCTTAGTGGTGAAATCTGGGGCTTGCTGGCTTTTTGGGTCACGGCTCGTTGCCTCGAAGGTGCTGAGCTTTCCTCGGGGTCCCTCCCTGTCTCACCTCCCACCTCTGGGTGCGACTCAGAGCACCCACAGCCTCCTGCCCTGCTCAGTGTCAGCACACAGGCTGACAGGGGAAGGTGTAGGGAAGGCTGTGCTGAAATTCGGTGCTTTCCCCAGGCCTGCAGAGGGGTTTCAGGCTCAGCAGATCCAAAACAAGGGCAGGGAGGTGGGCAGCTGCCAACGCTAGGGATGTGAAGGCTCTGGTTCAGGCCCTGCCTCCTCTCAGGGCCAAGCCACGTCCCTTTTCACCCCTCTGACGAAGGGGAACACACATCTTTTGGCTCCTGATGGACCACAGGCAGTGCTGTTGAGGCCAGGAGGCTGTTTGGGTCTGTCTGGGGTTGCACAGCAGGGCCCTGTCTGGGTGGCGGTGCTGTCCTGAAGGCACTCAGTGATGCTGGCACGCATCTGGGAGCAGGCAGGAGTACGGGTCTGGGGAGAGAGTTGTTTTTATTGGCGAGCGCTTCAGAGGGCTGCAGCTGCTCAGGTACAGCAGGGAAACGGCTGCTCGGAGTCCTGAAAGATTTCCTTGGGCCACTTTGCTGCACGTTAAGAGCAAGGCTTTGGGTCTCGCAGAGTGATTTGCAAATTAGGGCGATTGTGGAGCTTTGTGGGGTGTAACTAACCATTGTGGGGTGTGATTTGTCCTCATGCTCCCAAGGTGACCAAGGGGAACGTGCCTTGGGGATGGGCTGCTCCCCCCCCCCCCCAGCACTGGGACATGGAAAGCTGGCACAGCCCTTGCTCACCATGCTTGCTGGCCATTAATTTTCAGCCACAGTGTTTTTAAACCCAGCTTTTTTCTGAGTCAGAGAGCTGGACCACATCCCTTCCTAGGGACTGTTACCCCAGAGGGTACTTTTTCTCTGGGAACGATGTTTCTGGATTCCCCTTTTGATTTTACCCATCTGTTATTGTCAAAGTGGAGCTGAAGTGAGGAGGAAATCATGCCACTTTCCAGAGCGAGGCATTGCTGCTTGAGAATTTTTTTAAAAACAGCGATAATGTGTTGAAACATAAAATTATACGAGCTGTTATTTTCTTGTCTCATAGTCTCCAGAAATATTTGGTTCAGATTTGAGCTAAAGATAAATCAGGGCATGCAGCTAACCCTTGGGCACTGTGCAGTGCGCTGTGCTGAAAGCTGTAAGTACTCTCCTGCAAAATCATCATCTTTGTGTTATCTGATTATGTAGCTTGCTGCTTCCCCACTGAATTTCTATCAGAATTAATCTTGTGAGAATTTCTGCGAGTTCCAGACCACAAATAAAAGCAAATCATAATTTTTCAGAAGACGTGTCTAAAATTTGGCACAGCACGAGGTGCTTCTTTCCAGAGATGAGTAATGTAACACAATAGCATGATTTTAATTAAATTCAGCAGCTTTTGGTATGCTCCGATGTGTCTTGTTCTGTGGGGAGAATTGATTCCATCCTGCTTTAGAGAATTGGACGTTAATAGCATGCTTTTTGTCTGTCTCACAGCGCTTGACCAAAACCATTCCCTGAGCTTGTTCCCATCTCACAGAGGGGAACCAAAGCCTGGGGAAGTGCCCAGAGCTGGGGAAAGAGCTCTGGGTCCCCCCAGTCAGCTCACACCCACCTTTCGCCACAGCCATAAATATCTAACCCCCCCGAAGCTGATGACGGATGCGTTCTTGGTTGCATGCAAACATCTTGCAGAACCACATGGTTTCTTTGGACGGCCCCACGGGCGCTGTGCTGATGAAAGCATTATGTCCTGCATCACCCCAGGGGCTGAGGAGCAAGCGCCCCATGGCCGTCAGCACCCTGCTTGCCAAATGCTCTCGGTAAGGAAAAGGTGCTGCTGGGATCCTCAGATGGATGAGGTCTGAACACTTTTCCTTTAGCTCTTGGGAAGTGTTTCTCCTCATATATGGGTGTATTTGGGTGCAAGCACCTCCCCAGATCTGTGTCCTGCAAGCAGACGTGACATGGTGCATGGGCATACTGGGTGCCTTGGCCAACAGGTCCCCTGAGTTCGTGTGAGCACCCAGACTCACCCAAAAGCACAAGAGCCGAGGCTGGCTGCTTACCTAACGCCCAAACTCATGCTGAAAGCCTGAAGGACAAAACCTTGGTGAAATCAGAGTCCTGGTTTTCTCTGTCTTGCCATGAGGCTTTCTTCAGAAAGTTGGTGGACTGTGCATCCAGCCGTGTTTTTTTGAGTTACTGCAAGATGTGGTTGCAGTCTGGAGATCCCATGTATGAAAACATTTTTCTGCCAGATCCTGAGCACAGAACGCTCAGCACAGCCCCATCCATCCCAGCAGAGCTGCAGAAGCCCATTTGTACCCGTTTCAGGCTCCAGTCTTTTCCATTTATCAAGAAATCCATTGCAGAAGGGGCAGCAGATGGGCACAGCTCAGGTTTCATGGGCGTCACACACCCAGCCTGCTGTTTAAAGCACCGAAGTGCTATCGCTGGACTTGGGAAAATGGGACAAGATTAGCATGCTGGTGTCAGGAGGCTGGAATCCAGCTCCTGGTGAGGGCTGAGCCACCTCCTGTGGCCATTTGCACAAGTCATGCAAACCTCACCATGCTGGCAGGGCTAGTGGCTGTCCCCAAGAAATCAGGATGGAAAGAGAGAGGGGAAATAGAAAATTAATCACACTGGATTCACCCTGCTCTCTCATACACGAATTTGAGGCTAAGATGCTGCTGAACCAAATGATCTGAGTAAAACCGACCCATCTCTCACCCTCTGTACTCTCTGTGATGGTATCCAGAGGTGAACAGCTGGCTTCAGTTGCTAGGACAAGGCACCAGGCACTGAAATATGTTCAGAAATAAATCTTTCTGCTTATTGCTGCTGGAGAATTGGAGCCTACCTAGTTCTCCTCGTTAAATAATTCAGAGCAGGCAGGCAGCGCGCTGACCGGCGAGCATTGCTGCCAAGGAGCCTGGGGATGGCTGCTGAGGATACGGCGTGGGATGGCTCTGAGTGACCACGGAGAGCAAGGGAGGGCTGCTTCTGCATTAGGTGCCTGGTGAAATACTAATTGAATATCCCCGGTGTGGTATGGTCTGGCTCAGGGCTGCTCCTGCATTTCCTTGCGAAAGGGAATTATTTTTTCAGGGGGCTTTGTGCCCCAGAAAATCACCTGAATGGTTTTTAAGATCAGAGGGGAGCTTTGGTGTTGGGTGTCGGGCAGGATCGGTTGCCGTAACTCTTGTCCTCAAGCTGAGAAGCTCCCTTTAAACACCGCAACAAATCACTTGGTCTTTTCTTCTCTTTTTAGACTCTAAAACAAGCGCCTTGGATCAATCACTCCTGGGTTCTCTTCTTTGATCTCTGGAAATGATGCTGTTGAATGTGCTGGGGTTTGTTGTGAAGGAGTCTGCTCTGGGAGGTTTATCATCTTTAAGAGGCTGCTCCAGCAGCATTTGATGTTGCTGGGGCTTTTGCTCTCCATCCGAGAGGATGAAGTGGCACAGGCTTGAAGGATAAATGGCTCAGCAGGTGTTACATTTTTTTTTTTTTGTGATGATGGACTGAAAAAAAATGAAGTCTAGTGCTTAAATGTTGATTCTAAAGAGGGACTTTTTTGAAATGGATTTTAAGAGTTTGTGAACTCTGCAAAACTGATGGGTTTCAGTGGACTCTAAATATTTTATTCATTTATGTTGGGCATTCCCAGCTATTGCAGTTAATACTGCTTATGAAGCGCAATGAAGCACTGTTTTGCAGGAATCATGAGCTCTTAGTCCCTTTTACTCCCAAGGCTTCTGCTATTTTATAATAATAATAATTTTTTTTTTAATAATGCCATTTGGACTGGTCCTAGGCACCATGGCAGCTCTTGGAGAGCTCATGGCTGGAGGAGGTGCAGCTTTTGGGTGCCAGCTGCCTGAAGCCTGTGGCAGGTCCCTGCCTGGGTGCTGCCAGCTGGGAGAGGGGCAGCTGGCACCCTGCTTTGGGCAGGGAGGTGTCGGACCTGCTCCCATGGCAGTGACCCAGGGATGTGGGAGCATCACTGGGGCCTCGTGTGGCTCCTGGACAAGCCACACATTTTCACAGGCAGCCGGCTCAAAGGGCTCGACCAAATTGTTGGGCTTCCTCCAAAAAGCCGCCCTTCGGCTCCAAATTTCAGACGGCTCATTTAGTAACCCTCCCCTCAGCCTGACCTTCCTTCTAATTGCATTCTGTGCATCCCTATTTAGCCATTATCTGCAATTGCTGAGATACAGGTTATTAATTCCTCCCCTGCCCTGACTTTCACTCCGGTGCATTGCCCATGGTCAAGGTGAGGCTGCCAGGGCTCGCGGTGCTGCCGTCTCCCAGAAACTCTCATTAGGAGATGGTTTTCTCTTTGCTCTCTCCTTGTCTTACACGATGGGGGTTTATCACAGCACTTGATTACACCTCAAGCCCAGATTTATGGTTGGAAATGTGTTCTTGCGATTTTAATGTTCTTGATAGCTCTTTAACGTCTTTCGTTCTGGCATGGTGAACGTGGAAAAGGAAATAGATTAAACGCAGAAGGTGTGTTTAGAGAAAAGGAGGTTGTGTCTTGTGGTGGGTTTTTGCTTTTACTTTAACCAGTGGTGTTTGAGCAGAGGTCATCTCTGGTTTCTCCTCTCTAGAGGAGAACACCTAAAAACAACCAGCCTGGGGCTGTGTGCCCACATTCTGTGGGTTTGCATCTCATGGGGAGGCACCACAACCCCAAGACTAGGAGTATGGCATCATCCTGCTCTATGCTGGGGTCACTGTGGTTTGTTCCCCTCCTGGGCCTCGTGGTGGTTGGGGTTAACTCCTGGATCCAGCCCCCGGTTCACTCGGACTGAAGCCGCTCATCAAAACCAGGGTGAAGCAAAGCTAGGGAGGGGAGGCAAATTAGTGCTGGAGAGGAGATCCAAAAATAGCAAATTGAGGGTCCAGCCAGGCCATGTATTAAATCTTTCAGGAGAGGCAATCCGTCGTGAAATAGGGAGAGTGGGAGGGAACTGAGGAGGAAATTGCACGTGGGGGCTGTTGGAGGTTCACGTGTGTCTGCTTCCCCGCAGCATCCTCCTCGGCCCCATGCTGCAGCCGGCGGCGCAAGGTGCATCCAGCCCCAGCAGAGAGCCCTGGTCTGCCGTGGCCCCATGCCAGCAATAATACATTGGCTTTAATTAAAGCAATATTTTTCATCCTTTTCCTACATTACTTGATTATTACTTCAGAACAAGCCAAGGAATTCTTGCTTCCCGCCCCCCATTCCCTCCCTTCCTCTTTTTAATCCACTTCCCCCTGCTTTCTTTTGCCCTTTTTGTGTCCTTTCTCTCCCCCTCACCCCCTGACGGGGTTTTAGCTTTTTTTCAGCTATTGGAATATATTAACACAAGCAAGGCCCACTCTTGTAAGGACTCGGGTGAGGGTGTTTGAGCTGTGGTGAGCAGGACAAGCAGCATGGTGGTTTCCCAGGGGCAGCAGCCCAGGCAGCGTCCCCCTGGGACCTAACACCTCGAGGGGGACAAATGTGTTTGCAAGGAATATTTTGCTCAGTAAGCAGCTCTGGTGATGCTCTGGGTTCGGCTGGGGCTGCAGGGGTGGGACAGATAGACCGCTAACGCTGTCACCCGTCTCCTTCTCAGGCCCTTCCCTTCAGAGGAGACCGCGGAGAACGATGACGACGTGTACCGCAGCCTGGAGGAGCTGGCCGAGTGAGTGCCTCACTTCCCGGGGGGGACACGATGGGAAAGGTTGTCCTTTAGATCCGGGAAAGACTGATGGAGCTTGACAGCCGTCCCGGCTGCTTTGATCGCCCCACCAGGAGATCTGGGGGCACTTACAATGCTGTCTTTTCCCATGCAGAGTCCTGGGAGACGTCGCTTTGGGTCAGGCCGAGTTCACGGGCAGCGTGGGGGGGGAGAGGGGCAGCCCATGGGGACCCCTTGCTGCCAAGTCCCTTTCTGAGCTGCAACAGCCCTGGGTGTAATTCCTGCAGTGGGGCTTGCTCTGAGTGCTCTCTGTGGGCCTGCAAGTAGGGGAACAACCCCCATGGTAACCCCAAGGTCCAGTGCAATGCATGCATCTGAGCAATTTATATTTTTGCAAGCAGTGTCTCACTTCAGTGGCGCACTTTCCGTGAATAGTTGCGAATGTACAAAGGCTTGTAGCACCCGCTGTGCAGGGCAGAGCAACCAAAACGGGGCAGGAGAGAGCCCTTGGCTGAGATGGGGGTGCACGGTGCCTCGATGGGTGCCAGCCCCTCACACCCAGCAGTGCCTTCCCCCACCTGTATTTATTTGCATCCCCGGTGCCTGAGCTTTGCTAACCCTGAGCTGTGGTGATGATATAACAGGCTTTTTAAACAACCTTGAACTAAAATGTGGCTGGTGAAATGCTGGTCCAATCGGAATTCGATGGCAATATTCCCACCGGCTCCAGAGGGGCTGGGATCGGACTCACAAAGTGCAGTCTGTTTCAGACGGAGAGAAAATCTGGGCGGGTGGATGTGCGGCTTTATACGGTTAAATATTATTGTTCCACAACATAAGTAATAAGGCTCCTTAATCCAATGAGTTCCTTATGGCTTTGGTTATTACAAAAGTAAATCATAAATCCCCCGTACAGGGGGATAGTGCAATCCCCTGCTCGTGGGTTGGTCCCAGCAGCTACAGTTTAATAAAATTTGAACTTAGAAAAGGATCCTTTTAAGAGCAACATTTCCCTCCCTCTCCTAAAGTTCTCAAAATCCCTTTAATAGTGGGCTTTTCAAATTCTTGATTCTTGTTCAGGGGCTCTGCAAGGTGCAGGAGCCCCATGGTGTAGGAGGGGATGCCTCTGAGCATTGGGGACCAAGGGGCAGCGTCCAGCTGTGGCTGTCCCAGTTCCCCTCCATCCCTCCGCTCGTGGCTGGGAGTTGGTCTGGCCCTGGGGGCCTTAAATGTGCTCTGATGGCTTGGAAATTTATTTCTGATTGGCTGCCAGTGGGACATGAGCTCCTTTCTTCTGTCCCAGATTGTCTTCGACTTTTAACTTGCTTTTTCTTCCCCCGTCCTTTGCCAAATCCTCTTCTTTACATCATTAGGTGGGACCGGTGCTGACAGGGGTGTGTAAACGGGGATAGCTCACAAATTCTCTCATAGAAATCAGTGCTCGCAGCACAGCCAAGTCGTGCCGAGGCACAACCTGTGAAATGGAGCCATAATTCATCTGTAACTGTAAAACAACCCTGAAATGCCCCCGTGAGACCCCGAGCAGCAGGGCTGGTGCGCTGCCTGCTGACACAGCAGCACCGCTGCCCCTTCCTGCCCCGGCCAAGGAGCATCTCCCAGGGGACGTTGTCGGGCAGCCTGCTGCTCACAATGGTGCACACTGGGCACCCACGCTGCATGCTGGCAAGCCACGAGGCCGCATGAGAAAGCTCTTTCTTAGCTGCTGCCGTTCCCCAAACAGTGGAACAAGGGCATCATTCACGGGCTGCGAGTGATTCAGTCCGCCCAGCAGCTCTGCATTTCATATCGCTCACGATCCAGCTGCCTTGGGGAGATGGGAGTGTGTCCTGAATGCTGTATCGAGGGCGAGGAAATGATTTGCACAGCAGTGAAGTGACCCAACGCACAGAAGAAATCACTAGAAACGGTAAAATCACACAAAGCAATCTTCCCTCTTGCAAACAAAGTCCCCCATCCCTGTGCTTCTTCTGTGCTGGCTGCACTGAGTTATCCGAGTGGTGATTTTTGACCTTTGGATTGCTGTGGAGGGATGCACAGCCCTGTGTTTAAAAACACTGCAAAACATGCCACTGCAGGGTGCCAGCATGCTGTCCCCGCTGGCTTTGCAGGGACAGGGAGGAACAGGAGGAGGGACAGGAGGAGGGACAACTGGCATGGACTGAGACCTGCCCAGGCACCCCTATAGGGCAGAGGAGTCTCCCACTTGGAGCTGTCTTTGGGTGTTATGCTCCATAGTAAAAAGCTCTGGATAAATATTGAACTGGTTCCAACAATGTTTTGGTGGCTGGTACAATTTTTTGTTATTTTTAGAGAATGGCAAAATGCTTCATTTTTAATCCAAAGCGCTGAAATGGAGCAGTTTTGTGACTTCTGTTTGCTGCTTTAGGTGAATTCCTGCTTGGCAAAGCATTCAAAGCACAAACAAGTTTGTGAAAGAGGTATGGGTTTGAGAAGCAAGAGCAGCCAGGCCTGTCCCTGTTGTCCCTCCTGCTGATGGCTGTGTCCCCTGGGGGCAGCAGGGCACCCCCAGGATGGAGGAACCAGGCACAGGAGCCAGCACAGGCTCTGGGCATGGGTTGATAGCAGCACCCTGAGCACCAGGGTGCAGACACAAGGTGTGTGCCCACAGTGAAACGTGGCCACGAGAAGGCTGGTGGCCCTAAAGGATGTTCCTTGTCTTGCTGAGCCCTTTGTGCCCTCACTTCTGGGACAGGGCTAATTTTCCGTGCAGATTACCTTATCCCCAGCATTGTGCTGTCCGTCCAGGAGGTCAAGATATTAATTGTATGGAGGCAGATATTTATTTTACATAGAAAAAAAAAGAGCAATTGGTGATGGAGAGGGGAGGGGAAACCAGAAGGGTATCAGGGGAGTGAGTAAGCTCTCCAATTCCATGTCCTCAGCCCGCCTGCCCCCTCTGCTCATGCAGCTGTCGGCCAGATGGCAGCCAGGAATCACTGGGGCAGATGGCAGGGCTGGATGGTGGCTGTGCCATCAGCCCTGGGAGGAGTGGTAAAAGGTCGAGCGTCCTCTGCTGCGTGATTTATTGCAGCCTGCCTGGCTGCCAGGCCCTCCAACAGCACCTTGGGGGGAAATTTACACAAGGAAATGAGTGGGTCGGGGCGATAACATGGCTGCTTTCGCTGGGTACTGCTGAGAAGAATCAAAGCAACATTTGTCCGGGTCCGTGCGAGCCTCCCGGCAGCAGGCAGCGACCCACAGTGCTGCTCAGCACCATCCTGCCCGCTGCCTTCGCATCTCAGGTATCTCATTTCAGCTGCCCCGAGCCACTCTGGCACCTCCCAGGTCTTACTTGGTGCTTCACCTAAATTTTCTCTGCTGCTGCTTCACCTCATCCCGGTTATTTTGCCACAATAGATTTATGAAGGCAGTTATTCCTGGTCCTCTTTACAGCATCTGAACCTTCCTTGTCACGAACTCGCCCCACTTACCTTCCTTCTGCAGGGGCCCTCTGCTGGCACGAAGCGTGGTATGTGGGTTACACCCAGGGCAGGTTTGGGGTTGTTTGGTAGGTATTTGAAGAATTCAGAGTCAATTCACAGGAGAGCTGTGAATGGTTTGACACAAAGCATTCCCTGTGCTTAACTCTTGCCTCTTTTTCTTCTCTAAAAGCGAGAACTGGTGCCCAAGTGATGCTGCTCATTTGGGCACAGACTTTGCCCCAAACCTGTCCCCTGCTACGAGGTTCTCACTGAAGTTTCTTTCATTTCTTTCCCTGCTGTTACCAGCGTTCCTCGTCATGTCTTCCAAAACAGTGATGTGATCAGCAGAATTGCTCAAGTGCATTTAAAAAAAAGGAAAATAATGAATTGAGAAGCCAAGGTGAGATGATAAGTTAGCTGCCACTTTTCTCATTATTTTTCCTGTGTTGGAAAAACCACACATGCCAGGCAGTGAAATAAATGGCTCTGTGGTCCAGGACACTCAAGCCAGAGCACTCGTACACATCTTTTCTTCTTTGTCATCAGCAGAGATTTTTATATGTCTTGCTTTTGCCATCTCTGAGATTATGTTGGTTGCTATAACTGCTCGAAGCTCATTTCTGAGATTATAAGGTTCAACTTCCGATGGAGAATGTGAGACCAGAGTAGAATGGATGGGGAAAGGCCTCTCTTGCTACTTCCAGACATGTGTCTTATTCTAAATACTATCTGGGTAATTAAAACCCTGCAAGATTTCAGGTCCAGCCTCTGCATTGCACATCTTGCCCTCCATCATCCTGACACCTAACCCTGCCAGATGTGCTGCCAGCGCAGGGCTCTGCTCATCCTTTCTGAGCACTCCAAGGCCCTCTGGCTCTTAACCCCGGCTGCAGTGCTGGAAATTTGCGTTTGGCTTTTGGTCCTCTTATTTTAGCTCCTTCTCCCTCCTCCTTTTGCTCTTCCTGGTGCTTCTGGTCTTTGATCAGCGCAGCAAAGCCGCACTGTGGTTTTGGGTGGGTCATGGTGTGGTTGGTTTGGTGCTGAGCGCCTTGCTGGAGCTCGTCTGTGAATTTCTGAGGCTGGTACAAACTCATAAACTTCCCAGCATTTCTCTGCTTACCTTCCTTGTCTGTAATGGCATTGAAAATGTCTTTGGTCCCTCTCTTGTGGGAGCTGCTCACTAGCAGGGCCACTGCCTGCTTTGGAGGGCATTTGTGCAGAGGGGTCATTGCCAGGGAGGAAAAGCTCAGATAAAAGCACTGGCTTTGCCTGAAATTGCCTTACAAAAGAACAACTATTATTTTGCCCTGAATAAGCTTCCTTGGCTAGGCAAGAAGCTGCCAGCCCAAAGCTATTTGCATCGATCCTAATAACAGCAATTGCGAATGTTGCTGTTAACTCTGAAGGGAGGATCAAATCCCTTTACTAAACCCGGAGATGTCAATGAAGCTCCTAATCCAGGCGGTAGATCTCAGGCTCCAGTCCCCGTGGGCAGATCTCAGTTTGCTGTTTTTATTGAAGGACTAAATCTTGTCTCTCTGTGAAGAAAGAGGTGAGGATTTGGCCTCCCTGGGTTGCGCAGTCCATGCGGGGCATGCTCAGGATGCTGACCACATTGCTTCCTGCAGCAGGGCGCCGTGCTGAATGCTGAAAGTATCTGCCCTTATGGTGTTTAAAATGTAACGTCTTCATAGGTTGCTGCTGTGTAAAACCACCCAAAGCCAATTCTCTTTTTTAATAATGGGGGAGTGTGCTTATTTTCCACTCCGGCAGACAGAACACGGCACCAACGGAAGGGGATGGGTTTAAGCACTTCTCTAAGTTCTGAATTCGAAGTGCCCTTCCAGTTGGCTCTAGAAGTTGGGAATTGTCTCTGTTTTTGTCTCCAGGCAGAAAATAGAGATAGCGAGGGCTCGTGCTTGTGCTGGTGTGCAGGGGAGCATTGACCATGGTTGGGCACCAGCAGCCAGGCTCACGCTTGCGATATTAACCCAGCCGTACGGTTCCTAACGACCTTCGAGCCAGGGAAGTGATGTATGGAGAGGCAGCCAGCAATCCGAGAAGGGAAGATTAATCAGGAAGCAGGAGTTACTTGCTCTGGATAAGGAGAGGAGCTGAGAATATAAATATTGGTACAGATAATAACGGTGACGGCGACGCTTGGGAAGGGGAAGATGGATCACCAGCTATTAGTGGGCATTATTACAGCAGCTGCAATGCATCACTCTGGAAGAATGGGATGGATACATCATGCCAGTGAATTTATTTAAAATCCCAAAACTTTTATTAAATAAATCTGTTTTTAAAAATAGAAGGAGCTGCATTTAGAAAAGAAATAAAGCCCAGTTTTGCAAACAGATGTGCTCTGCTTCTCAGTGCTCTATAATACAGAGATGTTGAGCGTTACGTTTTGAGCACAGTTTTACACCTAAACATATTTGTATGTAATTAATACCCATGTTGAAAGAGACTGCTTATAAAATACGTGAAAGCTGTTTGATATTCCAGCATTTCACACTGTCCTGATCCCATGAGGCTGACTTCAGTGGGAGCTGTTAGCAATTTGCACCTGTAGATCTAAGCTCTAGCATTACTGTTGTTAATTGGTATTTATTATGGGTTGAATTTTCAGAAGAGCTCCAAGACTTAGGAGCCCCTGGGGGAGCTTGCAAAGGCTCAGGTGACAATTAAGTACCTAAAACCTTCAATAGAATTTGGGCACTATGTTGCAGGGACACCTTAAAAAGCCTGTGCTTGTGGGGGCATCTCCTAAGTGTCTTGGCCAGTCCTGAAAATGTGACTTTTTGGCTTTTTATTCATCTGTTACGTAAATGCTGTTCCTGGAGTCTGCTCAGCACTGGGACTGAGCATCACAGAGCTGAGCATCTGGTGAGATTCCCTTATGGCAAAACCTGCAATGGGAGTGTGGCTGCATGAATGTTTTTTTTGTTTGTTTGTTTTGTTTGTTTTGTTTTGTTTTTTCCCAGCATCTCTTTTACGCCCATTTCCCAAGCAGGTTGCTGCTGGGGGCTGCACCGGGTCATGGGGATACAGCCGTGCATGGGCAGGGTGATGTTTCAGCCCATTCCCCCCTACAACCAGCTCCTCCTGTAGATGCGTGACACTCAGCCCATTGCTGCTGGGCATGGAGGGATCAAATTGACCCCAACACAGGCTGGGATGGATCCTGCCTAAGTACTCCATGGATGGATGTCAATGCCATGGGCCTTGGGGTTTCCTTATGGCTGTGATCATTCTCCCTCTGACCCAGCAGCAGTGAATGTGCCCTGCTGTCACTGAGTCTCTCTCCTTCTTGTTCCAGCGAACACGATCTGGGGGAGGATATTTACGACTGCGTCCCCTGCGAAGATGAAGGCGATGATATCTACGAAGATATCATCAGAGTGGAAGTTCAGCAGCCCATGGTAATAATCTATGTGCGTTTTTTTGAACTTTGATTTTTGATGAGGCAGGGGGGAAGGGAGAAGATAGAATTAGATAATAAGTGATCCACGGATGATGGGGGTTGAGGATAGAATTAAATAAGAAGTGATACACACATGATGGGAGTTGCTGCAGGGGAGCAAATCACTTTGCATCATCCCTTGAAGCCAAGCTGCCTCGCCAGAGGTAAAAATAAGCCGAGTGGGATGGCGCTGGCCTGGAGGGGGCTCTCCGAGGAGTTTTCCAGTACATCACATCATCTGAAGGAGTTGGGGGAGGAGGAAGGGAAGGAGAGCTAATAAGCCCAAATGGTAAAAGACAAGCTAAAAATAGTCATTTGCTGCTGAGCCAGCGCAGCGTGTGTTGCTGCAGCCCCTTTGGGGAGCACTGGGGCTCATACGTGCTCCATCACCGAGCCTCGTGCCCTGTGCGCTGGTATTTTTAGATCTGGGCTGGCAGATGTGTGTGCTGAGGGCTCAGCACAGGGGTTGGAGCTTGGTCCTGCTCCTGCCTGGGTGCTCGGAGCTTTCACAGCTGATTCCTGGAGTCAGCCCCTGTTGGTCTTTATGGAGAAGCAGCCGAGCCTGTTTGTCACCTCCAAAGACTAGGGAAAAGCAGGAGTGCGGCATGCAAGACCTCATGGAGGGACTTGCATTGACTCCAAGGGATTGTGGTGCAAGTTTCCTGCTCCACAGATGGTCCAGGAAGGTGACGGTGGCTCTTGCATCTCCCCAGAGGTGCCTTCAGCCCCCCTTGCTGCCTGTGTTCCCACTGAGGAGGGCCACGGTGGACTTTGCTGGTGCAGAACTGGAAGGGAGCCTTCCATCAGAGCACGAGCTACCAAATTCTCTCCCATCCCCTGCCACCTGCCACCTCTGGATCTGTATAAATCCAAATTGCTGCCTCCTGCTGGCAAACAGCAGCTGGCCGTGGTGCAGAGCTCCCTGCAGCACAGCAGGATTAGCTGTTTTGTTTCCTTGGGCACCGCTGAGCAGCAGTGGAGTCAGTGGTTTAACTCCCTTTTCTCCCTGCCCTTGAGCAAGAGTCTATTTTTAACACGATCACCCACGTTTCTGTCTCGATATTGGAATTTTTTTAAAGCTTTGTTGCCATAGCGCATGTGTAACGCTAATTGGTTTCTTGTATTTCTGCATGCTTCAGATTAGATACATGCAGGTAAGCCACATCGATTAAAACACCGGTTTGCTGCTAGGTCCAAGCTGGGGGTTATAACAGGCCTTCCCGTGCATGGTCATTAAATCAAACCACCGACTGAATCAGCCCCCAAACGTGGCACTGACAAGTGCTTCACCTCCCACCACGATGCCTCAGCTCCTCTTAACAAATGTAAGGGAAGTGACGCTGGGAGTTGGGGCTTTGAAAAAAAAAACAACACGTGTAGTATTAGATCTGACCTAAAATCATGAGACTTGGCAGCCCTGGCAGGGGATTTGTATAAGTCTAACGTATTATTTATGACCCATTTAGGCTCTGCTGTGATTTTCATCTTAAGCAAAAAAAAAAAAAGAGAAAAAGCATTTCTCTCTCATTTATTCTTTAGCTGATAGTCTTTGGTGATGGAGCTATAATAAATGGAAAAATGCAACGCTGACCACGTTGTAACATCCTGAATAGTAGAGAGTTTCTTCCTAAATTTTTTGGATAAAAATAGTTTCCTTTAACATAAACCAAAACTTCTCTGCCTGTCCTGACTTGGGCTTGTTACAACTTTGCCATCCCTGAAGGCCAAATGAAGCTCCGGTCTGTATGAGCAGGATCACCATTAGGACTATCTGAACATGCATCACTTTAACTTTTTTTTTTTTAGAAAATGGGCATGACAGAAGATGACAAAAGAAATTGCTGTTTGCTAGAAATCCAAGAAACCGAGGCCAAATACTACAAAACACTTGAAGACATAGAAAAGGTAAGAACCGAGCCATTCTTTTTTATACCATTGCCTTCCACCCCATCACTCCATCCTGCCTTAATCTTGCCGTGTTAGTTCTTGCTGCGAGAGCTGGCAGATGCGACCAGGCAGGATCAGTGCACTCACATGTTAAATTGCAAGGGGAGGAGGAGGACACAGAAAACCCATCCTGACAAGAACAAATGCGCAGCCTGTAACCGTAGGAGCCAAACACCATATTTTTTTCTGATCGCTGAATATTGGAAATAGGCTGAAAAATTCCCTGCTGTGTCCCCCCACCCCAGGGTAAGAGGTTCCTGCTCTGCTCACCCTGCCCAGTCTCGCTGATAAGAGCCATTGCTGCAGTTATCTTATCTCTTCTTCGATTGCCACCGAATAATTTGAAGGAGTTTCTTTGTTCTGGGCGTTTTTCAAAAGTGCTGAAGCTGTGCTGACTTGTCATTGAAGCTAATTGGATTAAAAGTAACATTCCGCTGCTTGAATTCATGGGTTTTAATTAGGTTTGGTAGATTATTGTTATGCCTTAAAATAAAACAAACGCCGCAGCAAGACGGTGGAGTCATGGGTGCTGCCGGAGCCTGGAGGTGGTTTCTGCTCCAAAGAAAGTGGCAGGAGCGAAGAACAGTAGTGAAAATGAAGCTGCCATTTCTCATCACCCTAAAGCTTTTGTTTCCCCTCTTCTGCAGTTGTTTGCCTCAGTCAAGTTCCTTTGCCTCCTTGCAAGTTCCTGCAAAGGAGCTGGGCACGGAACTGAGTGCAATAAAACAACATTTCCCACTTTACAACCAAATGTCCTAATGTGTGCTAATAGCTCTTTTTCGTTGAAAACAGCCATAAACCCTCTGTTTCAGTCTAAAAAAAAGAGTTAAGTTATTGCTTTGATATCCTTCAAAACAGCTTGCAAAGGCTTAGCAGATTCTGACGGCGTGTTAAGGGCCAGAGGGTCCTGTCTCCAGTGCATTGCATCTGTGTTTTTTTTTTTTTGTAGTTACAAGTAGTGTGGATATTTCTATTAATATGTATTTGTTCAGAAAGGCATTTCCGATGTAATCATATCAGCTACGCTTTTTCAAGGGCAAAATTCTAGGGAAAGAATCAAAGATGCTTCAGAGCTGCTCACAGCTGCAGCCAAGAGCTGCAACGTAGTGGGAAAACTAGCAGGTTAATAAAGTAAAATAAAGTAAAATGAAATAAAATAAAATGTAGTTTAATAGAGGTAGTAGCACTTGGGCGCCCTGCACCTTCCCTGCTGGACGGGCCCCTTGCAAATGCACAAATTCATTAAAACTGGGCGTCTAGCTGCCAAGGTAAATGCAGCTGGTGAAAAAGGAAAGTGTCTCCCTTAGGCAGATAAAAAAAACAACACTTGTTCGCTCTCCGATTTCAATCCCTTTTCCACTTACCTCTTGCAGAACTACATGAACCCACTGAAGCTGGTACTGACTCCCCAGGACATGGAAGCTATTTTCATCAATTTGGAGGTAACAACACAAACACTGGCTTAAATATTTGCTCTTTTCACGGCAGCTTAGCTTTCCTCCCATTTAAGAGAAGACTTTAAGATTGCACATTAGATTCATGCATTCCCTCGAACAAGCTCAGTCCTTCATCTGCTGCTGAGCTTGAATGGGTTTAGCGGATTTTTTTAAGTGCTTATTTTAAAGTTGGGGATTATATGAACTCTAGGTAAGAAAATAATTTTATACACTGGTTGTTCCAAGACTGGGCTTTGGCCTGTGTGTATTTTAGCTGTGCTTAGAAATGCTTTGGAAAGATAGCAAGGCTGCTTCAGAAGTAGGCAGGATGGAGAAAAATGCCCACCAACTGGGCAGAAAGGGCAGGGCGGTGTGGCAGAGATGAGTCCCCTGCAGAAAGGTTGGATGCTGCTGGTGTGGGCACACCATGGGATCACGGGGGCTGTTTCCACACCCACTATTGAGCTCTATCAGCTTGCATTTGTCCTGTCTGAATTGCAGCCTTGTACTTATGGCCATTTAGGGCTGATCTCACCAGGACGGCTTATTTTAAAAACAGCTTAAAAGAAAAAGAAAATGACTGCCTGATGAAGAAGTGAACATGCATGTCTTTATGCTCTGTTTGCCCACTCGCTTTAGATGTGTTTAAAGTATTGATTGTTTCTTTGTTTTAGGACCTAATTAAAGTGCACTTCAGTTTCCTGCGAGCCATCGACGTCTCTATGATGTCTGGAGGAAGCAGCCTGGCAAAAGTATTTCTGGAATTCAAAGAGAGGTAAAAAGGAAACTCAGCCTTCAGACAACTCTGGTTTTAACAAACTAAGGTTCCTAACTGCATGAAAGTCACAGACCAATTTCCTATCAGCAGTTCAGCAGCTAGAGGCTCTCAGGCTGCTGAAACAAAACTTGGTGCCTGCCCTTAAACACAACACGTTGGGACAGGTGTACCAGAGGGGAGATGGGAAGATAAAGGTGGGAAGGTTTTGATTACAGTGAGACAGAATGGAAGAAAACCTCTCTCACCTGCATGGGCTTTAACCTCCTCTTCTCCTGTGAGCCCTGCTGGGGGTTTGAGGGCCTGGAGCGTGGCAGCATCAGGCCCTGCAGAGAGACATCTGGCTGGCTGGATCAGAACAGTGGTTTGCTATAAAAATCCCATGTTTGGCACTGGCGTTGCCCTGAACCTATGGAATGATGAATACATGTAAAAGTTGCTTTCGCAAACATAATCGGTTCTGTGTTTTGGCAGCTGCAAGCAGGAGTACCCCCGAACACAAAGATAAGGTTAATAAAAGCCTTTAATATCCTTAACACTAATCAAAGGCCTGATTCATTGTGGACTCTTGCCAGGGTGTTATTTCACTGTGATTAAACCAGTGTCTAGACATAGAAATGCCATTCAGAAGTCAATAACTCCAGAAATACCATCTGCATTAATAATACACCGTAAGGTCAGATATTCCATCACTCACAGTGCCTCTTTTAGAAAGGGAATGTTTCTTGGATTAAAGAAAAAAGTTTCCAAAGAAGAATGCAAATAACTTAAAAATGCTCATAAAGCCCACTTAGGTGATTTTAATTTCCTAATTCCTGACTCAGCTCCGTGCACACAAGTGCTGTCCCCAGGCAGGAATCCTTTCCTGAGCCTGGGATGGAGCTGAGCAGGCGGGGACAGGGAAGGGATGTGGGCATCCTTGGGCTGACCCGCATGGCTACACAGGAGCTCGGAGCTTGCAAGATGTTGAGATCAGGATCTGGCCAATTACAGCAATTTTTGGTAAAAAAAAAAAACAAACTAAACCACTGAAAAAGAAAAAGAAAAAAAGAAAGGAAAGGAAAATTAAAAAAAAAAAAAAAAAGAAAAGGAAAGAAAAGGAAAGGAAAGAGAAAAGACCAGTTTTCTACTTGTCACAACAAGGTTTTGCACACCAGCTCAGAGCACTGCAGGAGCGCAGCAAAGAGTCCTTGTTGCTGCTTCTGTGAGCTTAGCCACAGCAGATTGGGTGCCGTGCTGTGAAATACTTAGAAAAATGTTGAGAACTGTGCCAGTCTCTTCAAGGAGAAGAGGCTCCCAAAAGTGGGAAGGAAGAGTTTGGAGCAACTTGATCTAAAGAGATGGGGTCCTTTCCTCCATGGGGAGGGACTGGGGGAAGTGTCAGTGTCCCCTGCTATAGCGAGGAGATGAGGGTGCAGGAAGAGACAACGAGCTTGCATGGGGAGATGGCACTGCCCCACCAAGAAGTGGATGTGAGCTTCCAGAGTCCCTGTGCCGAGACCTTCCTCATCTAATGTAGCCATGACAAATAGCTCTTGCTCCTGTCCGCATCCTTGGAGGCGCCCTAGCAAAATGATGCATTGCTATTCTGCTTTGCAGATTTTTTTCTTAAAGGAAATAGTTTGTAAATCTCTTTCTGTGAAAGCTGGAGGTTTGAATTTATGTTCCCAAAGCCTCTTCAAATCTCTCCAAGTGCTGGCAAGATAGATATTATTGTGCCCGCTCAGAAGTTGTCACGGGGAAAAAGGCAGAAGAATAATCTGTATTGGCTGCGACGTGGTCGGGGACTGCGGAGCCCATAAATCTCTCCATTCAATTACCTGCCGGGTCTGAGGGTCCCACGTTTACAGAGCGACACGGGGGCAGGTGCTGGAGATCATCCCCATCGAGAAGCGAGGCTCCAGAATAACGGATGAGTTACAGCGCCTGGCTGAATATGTGTCTTATCAGCAGCAATGCAGTTAACAGCGAGGAAGGCGGGGGGAAACCCAAACCTGTCACGTAGGATTAATGAGCAAAATGGAGGAGAAGGGGGAATCCACAGCAAAACTGCTCTGTTTGTGTCAGGTGTTTAGATTTAGAGCCCGGGGTGTCCTTACAGAGCTGTGCTGTGTTTCCAAAGGCTGTCACAGCCTTCTTTCCGCCAGTGCCCCCCTTTCATGGTCTCAGGTGGGTCCTTGTGCCTGTCCCATGCACACAACACACTGCTGCCCACTTGAAGCTCTGCTGGGACTTGTCAGAAAGACATCCTTGGGATTCAAGGGGCTTTGAAGCCTCTGGTTCCCTGGTGAAGTGCAATAATTATCACCCGCATCCATTCTGAGCTCTTCTCAAGAATGGAGAGTTTGCCTTCCTCTGTACTTGGTGAAGCACCCGTGAGGTGTGTGCATTAGTGCCATTGCTTTTTGGGCTGCAAGCAGCTGAGACACAGGAAGTTTTTGGTGGGGAGGTGGTCATGAAGACAAATACATAGGCTTGAGCATTGCAAGGTCTGGTGGCAGCCACATTCGGCAATGCCCTCGGGAAGTAGATTTTTGTTAGTGTTTGGTCCTTTTTTTATTATTATTTTTTTTTTTTAACCTCTGAGCCTTCTCAGGTGCCCAGAAGCTGTTGGCATTTGCACACCCTTGCTCTGCCTTTGCGAAGCATGGTGTGGCATAGCCAGAAAACCAGAGCATCGTGACTGAGGAGGCACAGCACCAATTAAGACATCGAGGGGATTATGTTGGTGTTGTAATTTTGAGAAAAAGCTGACACGCAGCAGAAGAGCTGCTGCATTGAGGCATGTGCTTGGGCTGCAGGGTTCAGTGTTCGCCCCCATGCATTTCCCTTCATCTGCTGCCCCTCGTAGTCAGAGTGGCCCAAAGCATCCTATTTCTTTTAGTATTTGCAAGAGGGATTTGTCTGCTCTGCCTCAGACACAGGGATGAGGGGCTGGGCTGGCTGGGGCCGTGCTCTGGGACTTAGGAGCTGGGGCAGGAGCTGCCATAGCTCCAGAAATGGGGCTGCAAAGCAGCAGAAAAAGCAACCCCTTTTGCTGAATTGCCCCAAAAACCTCCAGCTCTGCAAACTCCAAATGATTTCAGTGTTAAAAGCGCTGCAGTAAAAGAGTGTTAATACTTTGCTAAGCAGTTACATGGGGAGTAGCCATTCACCTTGTCCTCCCACTACATACGTGCAAATAGATCTTTTATAACGAGTTATAACTGCCAGCGAGTGTTTCTGATTAAATTTGTGATTTCCCCCTCCTCAGGCTACTGATTTACGGCAAGTACTGCAGCCACATGGAATACGCCCAGACCACGCTCAACCACCTCATCGCGAACAGGGAGGACGTTCGGCAGAAGGTGGAGGTGAGCGCCTGGGGGTGCTGAGGGCTCCCCGGACCCTGCCACGGGTTTGGGAGGGCTGTGGGAGCTTTTGGTATGTTGGAAATGCTGGATTTAGTGAGAGACGGGGGCTGGGGGCTGAGCTTGTGTTACCCCAGCTGGGAGGCAAGAGGGAGCAGAGCTGGTGTGTTTCTTATCCTGATCCCATACTTGCCTCTTCCTCTACCTTGGGTTAAACCAGATGAAAGCACTTTGGCAGCTTTATTTGTGTGGAGGACTAAAATTGCTCTTTTGGTAGAAACCCAAAGGCATTGAGCATCCACGTGTGGGAACCCAGCTGCCTTCCCGAGGTCCCACACGGTGCTGGCGACAGTCAGAGACAAACCTGAGCCCTGCACAAGTCCCCTGATTTCCCCACTGTCCTCCTGCCCCAGCATGAGGGCTTGGGGTAAATAGGGGCAGATCCAGGTGCTGAGTAGCTCAAAGGAGCCCCAGGAGGAGGGATGTGTTGTTTAAGCTGCAGTTTCTCTCTAACTCCTGCTTTCGTCTTGATGCTGATCCGAATTTGCGGGGCTGTCTGTGCGCCTTACCTTGTTGTCTGCAAATGCCCCTTGACTCTTTGCGCAAAAATAGCAACCCAGTTCAGGGATAAGACTGTGCATTCAATAATTACTTTAAGCATCTTCCCTGGATTTTGCATCAAGCTATCAGGGTCTGAGCTGCATGCTCTACTGAAGGCTTGGTTGCTGTGACATTCCCTTGCTTCTATGCTTTTCTATTTGCTCCCTCCCTCGAGGCAGCTCAGCCGATCCTCCTGTGGCCATGGAGAGGTCCTGGGCTAGCACAGCCTTGTATCCAAACGGGTCTGGGTGAAGGTAGCTGTGCAAAGCTTCCTGTGATCACATTAGCTTATCTTAATGACTTAATGCTTATCAGCAAAGCCGCAGCAACTGTCTGCGTGCTTGCTCCTAGCCCCTTGCAAATAAAATGCATTAGTTCAAGCTGGTGAGGAGGTGAGTTAAGCTAATGCGTTTCATTTGACATTTCCCGAGGTCTAGGAGCACTCGCGTGCTCTCCTAATGAGCAGTATCTCATTAAGTGGCGGTAGCTCAGCTGCATGAGAATGCCTGCATTTGAGGGTCCAGCCCCTGTGTGTTATTCCTTGATAACCTCCATGGTGGCGGCCCTGGCAGAGCCTGCGAGCGGTTTCTCAGCAGAACAGAGGTTACAGAACCAAAATGGTACAGCTGTGGAACTTCTGAGTGTGTTTTTTATTATTGTGGAGTAGTCATTGTTTTCCCTCAGCTACTTCACTCCTGCCTTATTGATTTCTTTAATAGGAATGCACGCTGAAGGTCCAGGATGGGAAATTTAAATTGCAAGATCTGCTGGTGGTTCCAATGCAAAGAGTTTTGAAATACCATCTCCTGTTAAAAGTAAGTGTTTCAGCATTAGCACTTCCTTCCAGCTGCCACCCTCGCTGTAGCATCTTTTGGCTTTTACAGTACAGAAGGAAGCATTGCCAGATGCAGAGTGATTTTTTTCCCCCCTTCAAATGAAATAATTACTAGAGCTACTTAACATGACATAATATTTGTGCCGTCTCCTAAAGTATGGTGACCTGGGGTAATTCTGCACTTGTTAGCCACAAGAGGCAGTTAATGAATATAAAATAAGCTTGCATATAATCTGATTATGTGTGAAATTCCTGCCGTCAGCTCTGTGTAACGGGTCTCTGCAGCACCAGCAAGTTGGCACCGTCCCCGTCCCGTGGCTGGAGCAGCAGCAGCCCGGGGCTCCGCAGCACTGATGCGGGCAGCATCCCCCCATGCATCCCCTGCTTTTGTGTTTCAGGAGCTGCTCAGCCACTCGTCAGAGCGCCCAGAGAAGCAGCAGCTGAAGGAGGCTCTGGAGGCAATGCAGGTATGGGTGTGCAGCAAAGCTGTGGGTGACAAACAGCCCAGCAGCCTGGGAGAAGTCAGCAGCCCCTCCTTTAGGACACGTGTGTATTGAGTGCTGTCTAACAGGACCGCTTTGCAGCACAGCTCTAGTCATCACCATTATCTTCCTCCCTCAGCATATGGGGAAGCTAGTATTTGTTGACAACATAGGACTTTTCACTAATTACTGTTGCGGGTAAAGAGTCTGTGCTGGATTTGGCTCTTGGTTTTTCTGGTAAGGATCTGGAGGGAGCCCGGGGGCACCACTGGAGTCAGCCCCTGCCTGCATGGGGTAGCATGGTGTCATCCAGGCTGGGGGGCCTGCTGTCCAAGTGTATTTTTTCAAAGAAAATAATGTTTCCAGAAACCTAAACTTCTTGTGTCAAAAACTGGATTTGTTTAAAAAAAATCTGAGCTTTCAGGGACTCATCCAAAGGTTTTGTGACTTGGGAACATCCCCTTGGGCACTCCAAATTCGCAGCAGGACCATCACCAGCAGAATCTGATGGGAAGGTGCATCCAGTTTTCCTCTTGTAGAGCACCACGGGATCCATCCCTGGCATCATTTGTGTGCTCTGAGGTCACTTTGTTTGTTTTCTACCTCTGAGCCTCAGCTCTTTTAATGACACTGCATTTCCTGGCAGTTACATAAGGTTGGTGACCTTTTTAGCTGCTATCCCTGCAAGCCAGTGAAGGCAGAGCTGATATGTAGGCTGTCCTAGCTGAGGTTGTGTAAAGGACGTTGCATTCCCCCTCCACAATACATGACCGTGGCCTCAAATGAACGCTCTGGGTGAGAGAAGGGAGCAGGGGAAGGGATTCTTCCGGGTGACAGCTGTTAAGCCCTGCTTATGGCCTCATAATAGGGCATCTACCACTACCACTGCTAGTAAATAAATGTATACAGTCTGGTTGCACTACAGAGTCAGCAATTTTTGGAGGAAGCTGAGGGCTTTGTTTGCTTTCCTTGCCCCATCACCAGGAGAGCACGGATGCAATTCAGACAGCACAGGGCTTGCCGGGGGTGAAGGAAGCAGAACAGTTTGATTTTAATTGATTCGTAAACCAAGGCTTAACTTACAAGTAATGTTTTTTATTGAGATGCCAGGCTTTTTGTTTCCCATGCTGGCAGACTTTACTGCTGTCGAGGATGAGAGCTGTGCAGGGTGTGGATGCCTACAGCTGGAGATGGGTTTCCCAAAGGGCTTCACCTCCCTTTTATTTTCCCCATGTGGTTGTTAGCACAAGGCAGCAGCAGGATTTGCACCAAAAAGCTTCACGTAGAGGTATTTGATGCATACATTCTCCCTTCATGTGAGCACACAGAGCTGAACCCCAGGGGACGGGGAGGTAAGGCAGGTTCCCTGGTAAATCCTGCAGACCCGCTCTGCACATTGCTGCCGCTCTTTCGAGCCACCGATGATCCTGGGATTCGGTTTCCCCGTTGCACATGAGACAGATTTGCTCAGCAGAAGGGAACAAATGCTCTGCTGAACGTTCAAGTGCTGACAGAGGATGTCAACGTCGTTTCATGAGGCTTTTAGTTTTGTCCTTCTTAACCATCCCTGCCACCGGCTGGGCTGGGTACTTGGTGATGTTACGAGTATTGTCATGCAGACTTGTGATTATCATCTGTGATTAACCCTTCCTGTGCTGGGAAGCTGGGGAAGGTCTCGCCTGGAGGGGATGTCTTAAAAAATCCCCTGCTCAGATTTAATCCAAAATGACAGGAGCTGTTGTTGAGGACAAGGAGGCAGGGAGCAGATCAGAAGCAAACGGTCACCAAAGATACAGTTGGAAGGATGTGAGAAGTAGTTTCAGTTGAAGGAGCAGGGTTATCTGTCTGGTGGGTCAAAATTTGGACAAGCAGGGAATTTTTCAGAGAAGATCAAGCACCATCCAGTGTCTCCGTATTTCCCAAAATAGCCTTTTTGTGTGGTTGGAAATCCTGGAGTTCAGAAGCGCTGGATTTAGGGATGCTCTTGTGAGCTGCCAGCAGGGCCAAGCTGGGGCAAGTCCCCTTCCCAGCAAATGTGCAGCCCAGCATCCAAAACAGTCATTTTACAAATGTGGATGTTTTGGCCCTGAAGGCTGGCTTGGAGCTTTTTTTAATCCAGGGCAATGATGGGAATTATGGTGATGAGAGCTGGGAGTAAAGGGTGCTGCCAGGGCTCACACCAGGCAAAAACCATGTGTAGGGCTTGCCATCGCAGCAGGAGCTGTCTGCCTGCTCGTGTACCACTGGATTAATGCATTGCCCTCTTCTGGGAAATGGGAAAAATTGCAGCAGCTGCCTGGTCGAGCAGTGCCAGAACAGCACAGGGCACAGAGCGTGCCCCAGGGTGCTGGGATGGAGCCCAGGGGCTCAGGCAGCAATGCTGGGTGCCAGCACGGGCTCCTTTGCTTCCGCTGAAATCTCTGGGTTTTGTTTGTAATTCAGCAGAAATCTGCTGAGCTGCTTTTCCTTCTGGTGATGCCTGTGCTCACAACGCCATGTGCTCTTGGGGTTCTTGCAGAGCTGCTTCTGGTCTCGTGCGAGGAAAAGGGAGTGGGGAACACGTGTTGTCTGCTTGGGTGGAGGTGCTAGCTTTGTATGGAAAATAAAAATCAATACTTGCTTTGCTTTTCAGGACCTGGCCATGTACATAAATGAAGTAAAGAGAGACAAAGAGACTTTAAAGAAAATCAGTGAATTTCAGAGCTCTATAGAAAATTTGGTAAGTAGGAAGATTCTCATTCCCAGCTTTAAGTAGATCAGTATGAACCTATTTGCTTTTTTGGTGCAGTTATTACTGAATTCAGTGTAAATATCACCGAGTTACTTGCGATGTGGTACCTGAGAAAGACAGTTTTCACACAGTCCCTAACCACTGACAGTGTTCACACAGACCAGAAATGATTACTTCATAAAAAAAAAAAAAAAAGATTTAGGTGTGATATAGGGTGGGTTTTGGTGGTGGTATTATACTGAAAATGTTTCTCCAGCTTTTGCTCATGCTGTTAGTGTAGGGGTGACCCAAGAATTCCCCAAATCAACTGTCTGCTATCTAAAGTAGGTCTTCTTTTGTGGTCAAGGTGACAAAATGCTGGCCTAGATGTTCAGACTCTTGAAAGCTTACCAAGGCCTACTTGGAGGGGGATGGTGTGTGCAATATGCACCTAATTCCAAAATCTCAAGCAGCTATTTTAAAGGGAATCTCATCTTCCAAACTCCAGAGGCCTCAAGCACGTGGTCCCATTACCATGCACCAGCTGACCCCCAGCACTTGTGTGCTTTTAGCCCCGAACGAGCTCATTAATTTAATGTTCAGCAGCAGAGCTGCAGGGTAACGAGCTTTTTCCCCCATTTGCGGTGGGTCAGCTGCAGGCACAGCTGCTCGGCAGGCTGGCTTTACGCTGGGGTAATGCAATTTGGGGTCTGACACCTGAGATGCTTCAAAAGGGCTGAGGGGGGAGATGCGGAGCGCTGCCCACCCAAGGGCTTCCCGGAGGCAGGGCAGGTTTGGGTCCTTCAAGCCTGGACTTTGAAAACAATGACCTTTTAATTGACGATTATTTAACAGAGGAAGGCAAAATCCTTAATTTTCAAGGGAAACCTGCAAAAAAAATCTCAAGTGGGATCTGGGCCATTGCAGCTCACGGGTTTTGATTGAAGCAGTCATGATAATCCTGATCTGTGCGAACAATCAGATGTGGCACGCCATAAAAACGTGAATGTAAATGGGGGCATTAAGCAGCTCCTTCTCGACTTGCAGCAGGCGGAGAGCAGCTTTGACGTGCGGGAGATGAAATGTTAGCAAAGCAGTCACTCCTGTCTGCAGATCAATCCCACACACGTTCTGCTCGGTGTTCCCTTTCGTTGCACGGGGCTGGAAGTTGTGGAGTGATTGGTGTTATGTATACAGAGCCCACATGGCACAGCAATGAAATAATTATAGACTATACACACAGCTGGATAAAATATTTATTTTCCTGACTGGCGGTGGCTCTTCATGGTATTTTTCTTCCTGTAAGAAGCACATAAGTGGGCTGATTCATGGGGCTCGGTGGTGGTGCTGCCCTGAGCAGTGTGCAAGCATTTTGAGCTGAAAAACCAACTGATGAAACCATCGGGTTGGATTCCAATGTGCCCCAAATGCCCAGTCCTGGTTCAGGGTGGGTATCAGAACTACAGAGCCCTGGCTCCAGTTTTGTAGAACCCCCTGTAAATAAAGCTTATTTTGTTGGAGTTTTGCTTTCTGGATGCCAAACCTTCCAAAAATACTTTGAACCCTGCAGTGGGATGGGGTGCTGGTCCTCCATGGTTCCCCTCCTGATGCTGAGGCCATGCTTGGGTGTGGGCTGCCCTTGGTGAGGTTGATACTGGGCACAGGAGCTGCAGATCTCAGTCCCGCTTTGCTTTCTGCAGCAAGTGAAACTGGAGGAGTTCGGGAGGCCGAAGATAGACGGCGAGCTGAAGGTCCGCTCCATCGTGAACCACACCAAGCAGGACAGGTGAGCGAGCAGCATCCTCCTCCTAAAACAAAAGGAGACCCTTCCCTGAAGTCACTGATTGTCCCTGCTAGAGTGACACAGCCAGCAGAGCTGTTTGGCTACTGCTGCTCTCTGCAGGAAGGGATAGAAAGCACAACTTAAAATTTAATTTTTGAAGCAGTCCTCAGAAGTTTTCCCCACCCCAAACTGTGCCCTTTGTTTGGCCTCCCCCTTTGCCCCCAGGGCTGCTCTGCAAACAGACGCTCAGTGACCTGTGCGCTGGGTTAATGCCTCTTGAATTACCCGCACCAGGCACGTGGCTGCACATCTCCAGATATTTTGTGCCCAATTATTCAATTACTGCCTAGAGTCGCCTTGACAGAAAGCACCATTGATGTGGAATTATAGCATGGGGAGAGCATTGAGCTGTGCTGGCTGGGGATGCTCTGCAGAGCTTTCCAAACCCTTCCCCGGAACGGGGGCTGTAATTAGAGTTTTGACTGGCTCACTTGTTTGTTTGCTTGCTTTGGGCAGGTATTTATTTTTATTTGATAAAGTGGTGATCGTCTGCAAAAGGAAAGGCTACAATTACGAGCTGAAAGAAATTATCGAGCTGTTCTTCCACAAGATGACGGACGACCCTATGAACAACAAGGACATTAAGAAGGTAGGTGGACCGGGGATTAGCTCTGCTGGAGAGCTTTGTTGAGCTGTTCAGGCCGCTCCTTGGGCAGCACGTTTCCAGCAGCCTTTTAAAATAAAATCGGAGCTTGCAAAATGCTGGAACGTAAATGCTCAGCTTTCAGGGCAGCCTTACAGAGAGTTGGGAAATGCTTACAAAGGTGGGGTTGGGCTTGATCCTTTGACCTCCAGCCTTGGAAAACAGCCCTGGAGAGGCTGGGATGGTTTGCCTGGAGGGAGAGGAAGCGGCTGCTGGCAGCAAGGGTCAGCGGGGAGCAGGAGCAGGGAGTGGGGCTGGAAGGGAAGGTCCCTGGCAAGGCAATGCCAGCCCTGCCACCAGCCTGCCAAAATCAGAACTTGGCGAAGGATTTTGCCAGTATTTTGGGGCATAGCTTGTGGCCATGGAGGAAATCCTCCTCCCAGGTATCAGGGACCTGTTAGATAATCCATCAAGGTGCGATGCAGGGAGGTGTTGTACAGGTGGGAGCAGTGGCTGTCGGGTGAGAATAGCCTATGTTGCCACTTGGGTGCTGAAGAAATGCTGTTAGGTTTGTGTTTTAATAAAATATGTTTCCACTTTGCTCTCCTATGCTTTCTAGTCTCATGGAAAAATGGTAAGCAAAGCACGCAATTTTCTCTCGTGTTTCTCTGTGCAGTGTTGTAACGAGACAGGCAGAGCATATGTGCATCGGGCAGGTCAGATGTTCCTCCTGGGCTGTCAGGGAGGGAGTAATGACTGGGGAGGATCCACTGAAGCAGAAAAATCTGGGTTCTCTTATCTGCCACTGTAAAATCCTGTTTGGCCCTAGTGCACAGTGCAGCGCTGATTCAGGAATCATTAGCTGTAATGCATTGCAGAGATAAAGAACTGTTCTTCCTTCTTCCCTACTGCTATCCATACAAAGGAGCTGTAGTCCCTAAGGGGCAGGCATTAGGAATAGTTCTTGAGAAGCCTGGATAAAAGTGCTGTGTCTTGTTGCTCTGGTGCTGGGAGAGCAGCTGTTCAATCGGTTCCCTCCTTTCCTCTTTCAGTGGTCCTATGGCTTCTACCTAATCCACCTCCAAGGAAAGCAGGGCTTCCAGTTCTTCTGCAAGACAGAGGAAATGAAGAGGAAGTGGATGGAGCAGTTCGAAATGGCAATGTGAGTGTCAGGCACGGGAGGAAGGTGTCCTGGGCTTGCTGGTTGTCAGAGACCAGCTCCGACAGCCGAGCCTGTGATGGGGAGGTTCACGGGGGCTTGCAGGATGGGTCTCTGAGTAAAAGGAGGTTGGGCCCAGCACAAAATCACCTGCCTGAGTGTTTGCACCAAAGCATTTCCAAATTTTGCCCGAAAAGCAAACAGGCCCTGCTGCAAGAGGCCCTGGGTGCAGAGCGACTCACAGGGGCAGGTCAGTAACCCCCGGTCCTTCCCCTCAGGTCCAACATAAAGCCAGAGAAAGCCAACGCAAATCACCACAGCTTTCAGATGTACACGTTTGAAAAGACTACCAACTGCAAAGCGTGCAAGATGTTCCTAAGGTGAGCCACGTTCTAACTTTTCTGCCTCTGCACTCAAACATGAAAGCAGTTCACAGAGCTGGGGATGAATTAAGGCTTTGTGACTTTTTTTTTTTTTTTTTTTTTTTTCCATTTTGCACAGAGGAACGTTCTACCAGGGCTATCTCTGCCCAAAATGTGGAGCTGGTGCTCATAAGGAGTGCTTGGAAATCATTCCCCCCTGCAAGATTGGTGAGTTATTTGTTAGCATTGGCAGCTTCTGAGAAGGAGGTGAATGTATGCGATGATCCCAAAGATCTTCCTGATAAAGCTCCATCAGCTGTTTGTTTTAACACCTACCAAAATCTGAGGGTGCTGCTAGCCACTTCTCAGAGCTGCAGTTCATAAAGGCTGATGGTTTAAAACACAAACAAAACACCAAAAATCAAACAGTCCCATCCCTGTATTGCTAAGGATCGCAGGAACTGTGTGCACTGTGGGGTGCACGTGGGGTGGGGAATTTAAGGCAGCTGGCTGATGATTTCTTCAGCTCAAAACGTTGGTTGGTGCACACAGGAGGGAGCTCTGCAGGGCTCACGCTTCTGGCGAGAGGGAAATGCCTCCAGACCCTGTAGTGCTGGGGTGTGGGAGGCAGAAATCCCCGTCCCTGAGCTAATCTGGGCAGACTTGTGGCTCTCCTGTGACCACCCAGCTCAGCACTGGAGCTTTGTGCCAGGGAGGATGTGGAGGATTTTTGTGGAGCAGCATCGGAAGGGGTTTGGGAGGGGAACAGGGAAGAAATGAAATCTCAAAACTTCGTGCAAATGAGAGAATGGCCGGGCCAGCTCTGGCTCCTCTCGTCTCTTGCCACCAGGCCCCGAGCCAAGGAGTGGCCCCAGCCCCTGCCCAGCTCTTCTTTGGTTCTGGCCAGGTGTTGATGCCACTTCACGGATCCTCGTGGCATCAAGAGAAGCAAAAAATGTTTTTATGGCCTGTTAAATTAACCACCTGTTTCAACATGTCTCTTGCAGGTTCTTCAGCAGAGCAGGTACGTTGCTCGATGGCCCTTTTCCCTCTCTGCACGGGGGAGACCCATGTCCTCACCTGGTCCGGGCATGGGCAGCTCCCAGCTCCTGGGGGGGCACAGCACCAATCTCAGGGGGTTCCCAGACACTCTGGGGACAGGACTGGAGACTGACGGCTAAAACTGGCCCGGTCTGCACAGCACCGTGGGCCTCGGGAGGTGCCAGCACCTGGTTTCTCATCCCAGTGGCTTAGGCTGGGGAGAAGTGGGGCTGCTATGTCCTCATAGGGACTTTTTCTTCTCTCTTTGCAGGATTTGCTGAGTGCTGGACCTGGTAAGGGCATTGCTGTATTGCAAGAGGGCATCTTGTTGGTAGCTGAAGGTGTCACCGAGGCTTGAGCACATGGGGTGGGGAGAGCTCCTGGGAGTGGAGCTTTGGGATCCCAAGCAGTGAGATGGGATGGGGACAGAACGGGATGCCTGGGGCTCTCCTCTTGCCCTCCAAAGCTGCACTTACTGCCAGGTCTCCTCTGTGTGCTCGGCCCCTAACCTACCAGGGAAGAGCTTCTACCCTGTAAATAACTCCCTGCTCCAGAGAGAGGAGGAAAGCTTGGCAAATCTCTGCCAGGTCTTCCTCCAAAGCAAACCACACTGGCACTGGTGATGACGGGGGAACACCCTCCCACCCACAAGAGATGCACAGCCCCGGGCAATGCCCTCAGATGGGACTGTTAGTCAGGATGCTTGCTGCAACTTTATTCATATATTTATTTTATTTTCCTTCACTTCAAACTAACCTGGACAGAGCACGGGGCCCGCCCTGCCTGTGCTCTGTCTCAAAGGACAAGGAACAGTTTGTTTTTGTGCTTTTCCTGTTGAAAGGAGAGCCAAGCCTGGCAAAAAAGAAACTTGAATCAAATTGTCAGTTTGAAAACACAGTGCAAGAGCACAGAGCTCTCTCTGGGCAGGGAGAGGCAGCTGGCGACAGAGGTGGGGAAGCATTTTGAAGATAAACACTGTGGTTTTCATGCAGTTTGGGAAGCTTATTTAATCTGCTGGTGTTTGCAAGACAACTGGACTTTGGCTGCAAACTCCCAGGGACGGAGGGGTGCTCGGGTCCCAGGTCCTGCAGAAATCCAGTGCAGGACATCTGTTTGCAAGCATTTTGCAAGCGTTTTGCGGTCACGGACATCGCTGCTGGACCTGGCAAGGTTCAGTGCTGGCCGGGCATTGCCTGTTGAGAGCCTGTCTGTGACAGCAAAGTTCAAACCTGGGTGCAGGGTTTGGATTTGGAGCTTTGGCTTGGCTCAGTCCCTCACTGGCTTGTTTTCGCTCACTGAACTCAGTCATCCATGTAACTTTAGGAGCCAAGACTGTTTGCTGTGGGTGCTGATCCCTTTTGTTTTCATGCTTTCTGTCCCAAATTCCTGTCTGCTGGTGCCATTAGATTTGTGGTTCATGGGATATGGAACAGCAGACAGCAGGGGGGTTATTGCAGTTTTGCTTTTTCTTAGCAGAGACTAGGCAATGAAACTGCTTTGTGTATCTTCTCACAGGTCCCAAAATGGTGGCAGTACAGAATTACCACGGGAACCCAGCGCCGCCCGGCAAGCCGGTGTTGACATTTCAGATTGGGGACGTGATCGAGCTGCTGAGGGGGGACCCGGACTCGCCGTGGTGGGAGGTGAGGGCCCTTTCCTCAGGGAGCTCCCAGCAAGTTTCAAACCTGGGCTGGGTCCATGGGAGCTGCAGTGGCGTCTGTCCTTAGTCCTGCACATCAGAAGCCTTGCTCCTCTGCCCATCCCCAGCTGATGTCCACCTTCTGTGTTGTGCAGGGGAGGCTGCTGCAGACAAAGAAGTCGGGTTACTTCCCCAGCTCGTCGGTAAAGCCCTGCCCTGTGGATGCAAGGGTACGTGGTGAGCCAGGAGCACCTGCGGGGTCCACGGTTGGGTGGTAGGGGAACTTCTGATCCACTTTGGGAGCCAAGAGATGCCCCAACAAGGCGTTTGGCTCTCCCCAGCCCATCCCAGAGGGATCTGGGTCCCAATTCCTGCCCTGCAGTGAGCCCATGGTGCCACCTCAGGAGCAGAGCACTTGGTATCAGTTGCAGTTCAGGAGAACTGCCCAGCGCAATGTTCAGTAGTGCTGTCAGGCACTTCCCAATTAAAAAAAGGCTCAGATAACAAAAAACACAGCGTGCTCATCACAGCTATTTTGGGCTGGGAGGGTGGGAGAGAAGCGCTTGGCTGTAACACTGCCCTCACAGTAACGAACAGTAGTGAACAGTACTCTCTTTGCAGCCTCCCAACAGCCGGCCGCCATCCCGGGAGATTGACTACACGGCGTACCCATGGTGAGTCCCTCTGAAAGCCAAAAAGATGCATTGGCTTTGCTTTTTAGTTGTTGCTCTGTCACAAACCCACTAACACAGAGCTGAGTGCATGTTGGAGATGCTTTGCATCCCACCACAGCTGTAAGAAATTCCCACCTTGGCAGAAGAGAAAGAAATTCCCACCTTGGCAGAAGAGAAAGAAAGAGAGTAAGAAATTCCCACCTTGTGCTTCCCTTTCCTCCTGCTTCTTCCTGCTGGCTCCATCCAGGGTTTCAAGTTTATGAGTCTCAATTATCATGAGTTTAAATTATTCCCAGCTCCCGCTGAAACCTCCTTCACCTGGAGAACAATTCCCAAGCAGTGGGATTTTCTAGGTGCTCTGGGAACAGGAGGGATTCAAAGGGCATCACTCATTGCTCTGCTCAGTGGTGGCCTCTTATTATCTCTCGGAACTTCTGTTTCTGCTTGTGGAAATTTGGATAAGACACATTTCTCTACTTGCCCAACCCTCATACCTTTAAAAGAGATGCACCCTTTTGTCTAAAACATGCCATTGCTCGAAGGAAGCAATATCCTGGGAGGCGATTTGCTTTGGAAGCAGAGCACTGTGCGGGGCTTCGTGTGGGCTTTGCGGGGTGCTCAGCACATGTCTCAGCACCTCGGGCTCAGGTTCGCAGGGAACATGGAGCGGCAGCAGACGGACAACTTGTTGAAGGCCCATGTCAGCGGCACCTACCTGATCCGGGAGCGGCCGGCCGAGGCCGAGCGGTTTGCCATCAGCATTAAGTGAGTGTGGCCTACCAGGGCGGATGGGGCCAGAGTGCGAGTTTGCATTTTCTTGAATGTCTTCGCATCCTGTCACAGGTTCAACGAAGAAGTGAAGCACATTAAGGTGGTGGAGAAGGACAACTGGATTCACATCACGGAAGCCAAGAAGTTCGAAAGCCTGCTGGTATGTTCTTGAAGCCCCTTCGGCCATGTGGCAGGCTGCTGCCAGTTGTGCAGAGCATTGCCCGGCCAAGTGCCCCCGTCCTTTGCAGGAGCTGGTTGAGTACTACCAGAGCCACTCGCTGAAGGAGAGCTTCAAACAGCTGGACACAACGCTAAAATACCCTTATAAATCCCGGGAACGCTCTACCTCCAGGACCTTCACCCGCTCTCCAGGTAAGACTCAACTTCCCCAGAAGGCATCATCGTGCTCCTGATGTAAATCCTTGTGGACATGGTCCGAGCAAGGGGGTTATGGCTGCAGCCCCCCAGGCAGCATTTTTGCTGCTTTTCCCCTCGTTGTTTCCCACACCAGGGATTTCTGGCACCATTTGGTGCAGTGCGAGCACACCGGGTTCTGCCTGTCGTGGCCAGCCATGGCATGAGTGGGATGTGTTGCGGCGTGCGTGTGTTTTGGTGGCTCTGGTTCCAGTGCCACTTGTGGTTTGAGTCCCAGGGGGACTTCCTTAGTGGAGCTGGTGGGAGAAACAGCAAGTCTGCCAACCAAAGAAACGTCAAAGTAAACAGAAAGCAAAATTTGCATTATTGGAAAATGTTTTGTTTGAAGGTCTGAGAGCAGAAATAACTTCATAGGGAAAAATGTATTATTTTAAAACTTTTTCCATTATGTATTTTAAAAAGAATACCAATGGAAAATAGTTTTTAAAAGTTGGTTAATCATCTTTTCCAATCAAATACACCCCAAGGCTGAGGGCTGTGGCGAGACTTGCCACCAGCTGTCCCAGCTTCAAGCCCACGCTCGAGACCTGCTGCATGCTTTGCCCCGTATCTCTCCGTCGGCTTTTACAGCATTGTGCATTTTTTTTTTTTTGATTTCCCTTTTAATGCGTGTTCTGCATCTTTCTGTTTCTCTCTAACCTCTTTGCAGCCTCCTGCGCTTCCTACAACTTTTCTTTTCTCAGTCCTCAGGGCCTCAACTTTTCTTCTCAGAGCTCCTCCAGTCCCTTCTGGTCAGGTACCAGCGCCTCTCCCCGCGGAGAGACCTGCAGCATCCCCAGCTTGAAAGCCATCGCAGCGTGACCTGCCTGGTCCCTGCAGTCCCTCTGCTGCCCCTCCAGCCACCCGCAGGCAGTTCAGGGGGTCCCCAGCACTGCCCTGCCAGGGACACAGCCTGGAAACATAATTAACCAAAGCTTTGCTGGAAGTAAAATGCACTCCCCCTCTCCCCGAACTTAAAGCTGGGAGAAGATGGAGTTGTTGCTAATGAGAAAGGGGACTTAAATTAATGAAAAACAACCCTAGCACATTGGGATCTCATGATGTACTTCAAGCTCGACCTGCTAATCCTGTGTGTTTCACCGAATGAGCATTGACATCTCACCATCTTTCAGCGTGGTTTTCCTTGCTGTGCAAGGAGAACTCCTCAATGTCCAGCAGCTTTTGAGCTCTGGGATCTCAGCCTGCTCAGGAGCTCTGTGCCAAGGAGATGGGGAACCTGGGCTGTCAAATGTACTGTGGCTCAAGCTCCCTGCAGAGTGCAGTGCAGCTCTGGCCTTAAATGCATTTCAGGCCAGTATCTTCCTCCCTGTTTATCAGGGATTGGACCTAAAATGTGTCCTCTTTATACTTTTACCTTTCAGCATTTTCTTTAGGCTAGGCAAGGAAAGCGATCTGCAGAGCCAGATGTGCTTTCCTTAATGCTGCGTTTGGGAAGAACACAACTTTTCAAGGTATTAAAAAATAACAGGGAATTTGGGATGCTTAGACTGCATAAAAAGTATTGCAAAAGTGAGTTTTTGCAGAAATGGGCTCTGAGCAAGCTCCTGATAAAAGAGTTCAAAGCTGTTGTGACCCTTGCTCCATTCTCTGGCCTGGCAGGGATGAACGAGCCCTCCAGTGACTGCACATTGTGTCTCTGGACCGTCTCCATCACCATCCTCATCTCTGTCCATCCCAAGAGCTGAAAATCTGGGCAAAGCTTTTCCTCAAACTTTAGTTCAACCTTGGTTTGCAAACTTTTTAAAATTTAAATTAACTCTGAAAAATCCTGGGACAGAAAGGGCTGCTTCACCAATACCTGCTGTACCTTCAGGGTAGTTTTTTGTTTTCTGTTCTTTTTGCAAACTCCCCAGAATGTGCATTTTTTCCCTCCTCTGCTTGCCCTGCAGTGATGGGATCCATCCTGTCCTTCCCACCCTTGCCCTCCAGCCCTCCTTGCCCCCTGCCCAGGTGCCAGGGCAGGGAAGCTGAGCGCTGCCCCTGCCCTTCCCCATTCCCCTGCTGTTCCTCTGTGCATAGGGCTCCAGCTCTCCTCCCCTCTGCCCCACGTTTCCCTGCCTGAAGCGATAGAGATCTGCCACACAGCATCTCCAGGAGATCCCAATAACTCAGTTTTTTGAAGTGGTTCAAACACCAGCTGACTTGTCAAATCTCCTTCTGGCAGGGTGGTCCCATCAGGTGTGGGGATCTTTGCAGCACCCAGACCCGGTGTAAATGGTGGAAAAGGATTTTTCTGTGGTTTCATCATTAATAATTACATATTCTGATGCAATCTTTCCTTATGCCACCTCCTGCCCTTCTCAGAAATGCCACTTGCCCTAGCAAATCCCCACCAAGGGGTCCCAGCCCCTCCTGGGCAGCCAGAGGGGGCTCTTTTTGCTCAGACCTTGGGACTCTACAGCCCCAGCAGGACTCAGTTCACCCCTGACCGCCCCAGTCTGACCAGTTCAGATGAGATCAGAGCCGATCCAGGTTGCGGCACTGCAACAGGAGCCAGTGTCGCGATGGAAAACCCAGGTTGAACCCCACCAAGCTTTCCCCAGGCTTTGGCTGCTCGGTGGGGCTGCTGCTGACGTTTTGCTCTGTCCCCTCGCAGTGTTCACCCCTCGGGTCATAGGAACGGCGGTGGCACGCTACAACTTCGCGGCGCGGGACATGCGGGAGCTGTCGCTGCGAGAGGGCGACGTGGTGAAGATCTACAGCAGGATCGGCGGCGACCAGGGCTGGTGGAAGGGGGAGACCAATGGAAGAGTAAGCGTAGCTGCTGTCCCATCCCTTTTCCTACCACATGGTCTGGGGGATGTCTGAATCTGCTCTTCCCCAAGCCTGAATATGGGGAATTAATGCAGGAGTGGTTCTGGAAGTGGAAGGCTTCAGGTTTGCACTGGTGTCCCATAGGAATCGCAGCACCAGGGACATGTTCCTGATGTATTTATTGCAGCCACATGTCAAGGGAATGTACAGCTGCTAGCTGTGGGTCACTGTGCAAGCTTTGGGAGTGTCTGTACCACCTCTCCATCACCACTAAACATCAGAGGGTCTGATGTGGGGATAGGGCTGTGTCCAGCACTGTGCAAAAAACTTTGGGAACAGCGCATGGTGGCAGGAGAACAGACCTGGAGACGGGACAGGAGCCCCCTTTGGCTTCCAACGCCTCAGCTCACCTCTCCGTCTTCCCCACAGGTTGGCTGGTTCCCCTCAACGTACGTGGAAGAGGAAGGGGTGCAATGATTGCGGGGATGTCTGCTGGAAAGTCGTCGAGCGCCCAGAGCGAGCCGCCGCAGCCCGTGCACGGTTGTCCCGGCACCCAGGCTCCACGTGCGGCGCGATGGGACTCCTGCCAGGACTGCCGAGAGCGCCGCCGCTCTTCGCAGACTCTTTAGCGATCAGTTCCTCTGTACAGTGTGTGTGCGTGTGTGTGTGCGGGCCTGGGGGTGCCGCTGGCCCTGGCCGTGCGACGTGTATAGAAGATGGGTGGTCTCTGGGGTAACGCGCGCATAGCAGCTGCAGAAGTCCAGGAAAAGCCGCACGCCCCTGCATGGACGGAGCTGAGAGACTCTGTGCTTGTCCTCTCCGGGATGGTGTCCAGACCTGTGTTCCTAAAAGTGTTTTAAAGCCCACCGTGGCGGTGGTGGGAGGAGAAGCCGAAGGCCTGGGCTGGTGCCCAGGGGTGCAGAGGTGGGAGCGTGGGGGGCTGGGGCGGAGGGGGTGGCTCGGCCGTCCTGCCCTGCGCTGCCTCGGTGCTGCACGCCAGGATGGCACCTGAGGGAGCGGAGCAGGGACATCCTGCTCAGAATGAGTGGCTGCTGTTCATCTCTGGAGGATGCCGGCTGTGAACCAAGGAGCGCGGCCGAACCTCGGACGTAGGCTGGAAGCGGACCTTCAGGTCAAAGCAGGAGGGCAAAGAGCCTGGCGGGTTGCCCAAGCCCCTTTGTGCACAGCTCCCTCAGCCCCCCTGCCTTGCTGAGGGTGGAAGGGGCAGCCCGGGATGCTGAGCAGCTCCCAGGAGGGCTCGGCATGTTGCAGGACTCGAGACTTGTCTTGCCACGCGATAGTTTTGGAGGCGAGCAGGAGCACCCCTGCAAGGTCAATTTTCCTGGCAGCCATTTCAAGTCCCACCTCACTGAGCTCATGGGGCGAACCCACATGAGTAAGGGCTACAGTTCCCGAGTCGTGACTTATCTCAATGAGTCCCGAAAGCATCTCTTCTTTCCCAGCTGTGTGCACTTTTGGGGGTCATGAGCGTCGCCCTCTCTCTTCCTCCCCCAGGCTGTTACTGCTGCTGCTGCTAAGGGAAAGTTCCGTCTGTCTGTGCATTGCCACTTTGTCCCAAGTCCCATCCATCCGAGTTTGTTCTTCCCATTTCACATCCCTGTAGCTGATAGGCAGTGTTGCTGGGTAGAAATCCAGGCCATCATCTTCTGCCGGGCACTGGCTTTGCCATCTAGCTCCAGCATTTCCTTCCGAAATGCTCCGTTCTGAACAAATCCTTGTGTGTGTGCGTGTATGTGTGTGTGCAACAAGGAACAACTTTCCTGTCTCCTATTTCTGAGCTCCAGGAAATGCCCTCCCGTCTCTCCAAATAAGGGGCATTTTGAGCTGGTGCTTCCATGCCCAAAGCTGGTCCCCTGGCACTTGGGGTGGTCTCACTGTGGGCATCGTGGTAGCACAGATCTGGGGGGTGCTGGCATTGCGTGGCTCTGCGGTGCTGGTATAGCCCTGACACCCAGCACCACGCTGCATCCGAGTCAAACAGAGCAGCAGTGCCCTGCTCAGGATATTAAATGGGAGAGTGGGGCTGAAAAGGGCAGTGTATTAACTGGGGGACTAAACTTTGTGGCTCGGTGAGAGGCCCGAAACCAGGCCACTTTGCTCCCTGGTGCTCCTGGATAGGGCCAGGAACAGAAGGGCTGCGTGGGGAGCGGGGTGGGTGTCCTTCGGGCGGGGACCAGCTGGACTCGTGGCTTTACCAAGGTACTGTTCGGTGCTAACCTCTTCCAGGCCAGCTCATCAGTGTGTCCAAGGGATCCTGTTTGCGAAAGGAGCTGAATGGGGTCGTGCTCTGCAAGGAAAACCCCAGGGTGCAGCCAGCAAGGCTCTCCTTTGAAGGGCCACGCTCTGATTTTGGTCATTTTGGCATAACCGAGTGCATTTTTAAGGCGGATGAGACGCACGCACGCACCGGAGATAAAATGACTGCTGATGTTCTGCCTCAGACACAGCTAAAGCCTTACACCACTCCCCCAGATGCCGTGCTCCCCATGCCGGCAGTGGGCGCATCCCCTGCCGTGGGGGCTGCGGTGCTGCTCCCATGCCCCCCAGCCTAGCCCCGAGCCCCTTTCTCCAGCCAGGTCTCCCTCTCGTGTTTACTGTTGTAAGAAACTTGTTCAAAAGATTGTCTCGTTTGTAAGTAATTCTTCAGCCATTTTGCCACGGTATATATCTGTGAATAAGAAAGGGAAATGTTTTTTTATGACGGTGAGAAAATTGTATATATATTTTAGTTCATCACGGGACATTCAGAGCTGCAATGGGATACGTTGGAAAATAATATGTAAATTCCTTGGGTTTTTCCTTTGCACTGCACTAACTGAGGTAGAAGGGGCTCGGGTGGAGGGGATTTAAAGATCAAGCTGTTTGTTTATGGAATAGTTTATAGCTGGGAATTTGGAAATCATTTGGAGTAGCTTGTAATGCTGGAATAGAAACTTTAGCTGCTACTTAGAAACCCTTTTGCATGTGGTTTTTCCAGACCTTTTTAAGTTACAATACATCAAAGTAAATTCCACAACAACAAAAAATAAAGTGTAATTTTGCTGATAATTTTTTTTCCCAGCCATGATTTTTACTGCCCATATACCTGCGTCCCTTCCTGGGCGAGAGGGCTGGGTCTCTGGTGGGCTTCTTGCCCCTAAAGCCCTTTAACGATGTAGGGAGGGGGCGTTTGGCCAGTCCAGGAGATGGATGCTTATGGGGTTGAAGCCTTTCCGATGGTCAGTGCTCAGACCCCTTCCAAAACCCAGCCTGGATCCTTCCTGTGGTGTCTTCTCAGTGAGGAATGGCTGCAAGCAGCCCCCTGGGACGCCTGCTGCCCTCCCCTAGGGCCTTCACCCGCTCCCCCTGCAGCTGTTCCTGGTACAGTTGTCCCGGATTCCTGCCCCCTTGCCTGGGGCTTTCCTCTCCCTGCGATTTTCAGGGCTTTTATTCGCTTCTGAGTATCGTGTTCCGAAATCCCACCTGGCCCTACACACAGCAGCTTTTTCCAGAGCAATAAAAAAATAAAAGGAAAATAATCACACAGTTGCTTGTGCTGAACTGCCTGAGGCGTTTTTGGAAGAAGGGGAAGGTTTCACCCCAGAGATGCCCCTGTGAGCTGCCAGAACCTTTAATTTATAACAACATTTATTGTTTTCTGCTCTTGGAGACCCCCCTGCTTTGTTCTGTTTGCTTGGACTTTCACGGGGTCAGCTGAAAGCTGTAGAGCTAAGCAGGAGGGTTTTACTCACAGAGACAGGATGTTAACAGGGTGCTAACTTCTGGGTGCTGGTTTGGTGACATGCTGCTGAGCCAGAGCTCCAACCTCGGTGGAGGTGACATTCCTTGTCATTGCTGTTCAGCCTCAGGAAGGCTCTCCAACACAGACTGTGTGTGAAAATACCAATTTTTGGTACCTGGCCATGCTGCCAGCGATGGGCATCGGCTCAGCCCTGCGCAGGTTGGGCACCACCGGGGGACACCCACAGCACTGGAGACTGGTACAAGAGCAGGTAAATGCAAAAATCTGCTTCCATGCAAGGTCCTCCTGGCTCAGGAGATGTTGCTGCCAACCCAGGGGTGTCCCCACTCTTCAGTGGCAGCTGGTGACATTT
>CM021781.1:7670328-7702758 GCA_011076525.1 Nettapus auritus | reverse complement strand
GTGACATTTAACCCTCCAGGGGAGTTGGAGACCTTGGCCAGGTGGGTGCTGTGACAGCCGGCTCTGCATGGCTCCACCTAACCCCCCCCGTGGTGTGCACGGGGGGAAAAAATGGGATATTTATTCCCTGTGTCCAGCCCAGCCAGGCACTGTAACCAGACCAGGAGCAGCCATCCCAAGGGCATTAACAGGACGATAAATCTCCAGCCCCCAGCCATGGCTGGCAGCTGGCTCCAGCCCTGCATGGCCCCTTGTCTGCTTGCACCCCCGGAGGGAGGAGGAGGTTGCACCAGACACAAGTTTTATTTTATTTTATCTTTTATTTTTTTATTTTTTATTTTTTGCAGCTGCTGACATAATCTTCCCCCATGAGCTGGGCTCACCAGGGCTCTGAGCAAACACTGCGCCAGGGGGAGGTTGCATTTGCTGGCTGCCCTCTGCGAACAGCCGCTCCCGCTCCATGCCGCGGCCCCCAGCACGCCCCATGGCCCCGGTGGCCTGTGGCCGGCCAGCGTGCGGCCACCTCCCTCCACCGCCCCGCTGCTCCCTGCCACAAGGCAGCCCTGGGCACCAGCAGTCTGGGCTGGCTGGTTGGGAACCCCAGAGCAAAGGATCCTAACAGCTCGAGGTGGGGAAACTGAGGCAGGGGTTGGCGAGGTCAGAGCTCAGCAAAGCTACTGACTGTGCGGGGTCGAGGGTGCTTTCTACTCAGTGTCATGCAGCGGTAGTGCTCTCCTGACACAAAACCCAGACTGCAAGGCGTGAAGAGGGCTCTGTGTGTGCCCGTGCAGGCTCTGGTGATGGTGAAGGCACGTGCTTGTGGTTTCGTTTGCGCTCTGATCAGCCACAGCCTTGCAGCATGCTTGGGCAGTTCATCTGTGCATCACTGTAATGCTTTCTGTGACCTGGAAAGCTCCAGCTGGCGCATACAAACTGCTCTGCCCCTTTATTTCCTAATTAATCTAAGCATTACAGGGAAAGGATTGGATGTTTTACGTCCTCTCTATGCTATAATGACCACCAAAAAAAAACAACAACAAAAAACTCCCTCATTCTGGCTGTGCAGCTCCATCAGGGCCCCGCTGCTCGGAGGCTCTGGAGTCAGGGCTGCATTCTGCCCTATCCTGAGCAGGGTGAGCTTCTGAACGCATGCTTCAGCTTGCTTTGTTCTGGGTCTTTTCTAACCCAAAGGCCGTATTTGTAGTTAGGACATGCTGCCGAGACAGCTCTGTCCCATCAGACAGCAACACCCCACCACAGGCAGGAGTTTTGACTTGTTTGCATCTCTTCGGTTACTTTGCTGGGCTGTCTTTAAACAGAAACTAGTTTTGTCTTCTTTTTTATTTTTTATTATTATTATTATTTTTTTTTTTTTTTAAAAAAAGGCGAGACTGTGTTGGGCTAATTCTGGATCAGCTACCCCCCTTTGGCTGCTGTTCAACCCCTTCCTGAATTGGGACGATTTGGATGCAGCCCCCGTACAGCGTGCATTTGGCACACAACTGGGGGTGGCTCCCAGGGTGGTGGTACCACTGAACACCATGAGTCCCCCAACCTCCACAAGCCCCCAAACTACCATGAGCCCCCCAAACCTCCACAAGTCCCCCAAACCACCACGAGCCCCCCAGACCACCACCATATCTCCAAATCCCAGCCCCTGGGCAGTGACCACGGGGTGCAGGATGCTGCTCAGCCCCCAAATCCACAAGCCCCTGACCCAACCACAGCTCCACCCGCCCCCTGCTTCACCCAGATAGCAGAATCCGGCCCTTCAGAGCCGCCTTTGGGGAGCCTGCACCGCCTGCACCTCCTGCCCAAACACGCCCTAATTTTGGGGGTGAGTCCTGGGCAGGAGGCGCAATAAACCTTGGGGCTGTGAGAGCTAAATGAAAAGTTTAATTTTCCTCCCCCCTCTAGATGAAATTTTTCGGTGTTCCCACCTTCGCTTTGGGCTCTCAGGTCTGGCTTAAACGCGTTTTAATTCTGCTCTTTCAATGTGACTGCTGGGAACTCCGGCAGGAGGGTCAGATGTTCGCCGTGCTCTCTGTGTTTGCTTTCTGGCACCGAGCGAGCCCTGCAGGCTGCGAGCCCCTCCTGGCCCCAGCTAGGCTCTCTGCTCTCTGCCGAGCACTGATCTGGGGAGAAAAGTGAGAATTTCCTTCCGTTTCGAATTTCTCGACTCCCCCTGACTTCTTCTTCGTCAGCGAGTGGTGGAGGAACAACAGCGGGTAAGAGCTCGGCTGGGGCAGGGGAAGCGTTCAGCTGGCCCCGCTTGCCTCCGACTCTGGTTAATGTTTTCATGGCAGCGGCGCGGAAGAGGAGGAGGAGGAGGAGAGCATCGGAGGAAGGCAGGCGCCCCACGGCCATCGCGGCAGGGAACACCACCCGGAGCAAGCGTCGCCGGTGAGTGGAGCCGGCAAGCGGTGGGAACCCGGTGTGGGTTTCCTCCCGGCAAGAAAGTCCTGCGGGATATCCCGGGTGGGATTTCCCAGTTTGTTAGGGCTGTGGGGTGGCAGCGAGTGGGGTCCTGCATGAACAAGCTCCACAAGAGTCCCCAGCCACAGCTCGTGTAGGGAGAGTAGTGCCACCCCATTACAGCCTGTTGTTTTTGGGGTCACGGCTGCTCCAAAGCCACACAGCCAGAGCAAACCCCGAGCCACGTCCCCGGATCCCAGGCACGGGGCTGGAGGACTTTATCTGTCTCCGTCCCCGCCAGCAGCCATTGCACTGCCCTCTTCTGATACACAGCAACTCCTGCTCCTTTGTCGTGCCTCCTGAATACACAAATAGACATTAAAAAGGGGGTGGTTTCTGTGGGCTGGGAACAGGCGCAGGAGCTGCCGTGACCTGTGCATTTCCAAGCTCCTTTTTTTTTTTTAAGCTGGGCCCCCCTGCAGGGTGTTTGGGAGCCGCACCGGCTCCCGTTGGGGTGCAATTCCTGCAGGTGGGGGTCCAAGGAGCCTGGCTCAAAGCCATGCCCCAGGTGCCACTCAACCCATTTCATGGCACCACGATGCCACCACCGGTGACCATCCAGCGGGGGCTCCCCTGCCCACCCTGGTGAGGCGTTTGGGGGCTCCACAGGTCGACATGTCCTACATCATCTGCACCTTGCGGGCCGCTGCCCCCCGCTGCCTGCCAGCCCCCTGGAGAAGCCCCCGGCCCTTCAGCAGCACCACGGGGCCCCCAGCGGAGAAGAACGTCCCCTACCAGAAGACGCTTAAGGAGGAAGGCACCAGGAGCACAGGGCCCAGCCGGCCCCTACCGCCCTCGGCAGAGGTGGTGGTGGTCGGGGGGGGGCAGCCTGGGCTGCCAGACCACCTACCACCTGGCCAAGCTGGGGGTCACCAGCGTCGTCCTGCTGGAGAGGGACCGCCTGACATCGGGCACCACCTGGCACACGGCTGGTGAGCTATTGGGATCGGGATTAGGACCAGGGGGGTAACACAGGACCCCACAGCTGGGAACGGGTGGACAGAGCCCACCCATGGCACTGGGTGTGCTGGGGAGGGGGTGGCTGGTGATGGGCTTTAATCGTAGAGAATTTCAGAGGTTCCACTTTTCCATTCAGTATAACTTTCCATTAAGAAATCATGCCCCATTTTTTTCCTCTCTTTATATATATTTTAATAGGATCAGAGGATAACTAAACAGTTTATGTCCACTCTTTTAAAAATTATTATTTTTAAGACAATTTTCTTTGGCAGGGAGAGAGGAACTAGGCGAGTTTAATTCAACACAAATTTTAGGGTTTTGTGTCTTTTTGGGTTAGTCCCCACCAGAATCCCTGTTCTCCCATTCATTTAAAAATCAAAAATCAACATCAATGATTTGTAGAGCTCCGAGGTAGCCACGAGATGGAGCAAGTGCCACAGCAGGGTGACACCCACCGAATGGGACGGTAGTGCCAGGAGGCCCCCAGAGCCCCTTTCCCCTGGGCTTTGGGGTGATGGGGGGGTTTGGGTTGGCAGAGCCTCCTGCCCCACGGCCGGGCTGTCCCCCACCCAGGTTTGCTGTGGCAGCTTCGTCCCAGCGACGTGGAGGTGGAGCTGCTGGCGCACACGCGGGACGTGGTCAGCCGGGAGCTGCCGGCGGAGACGGGGCTGCACACGGGCTGGGTGCAGAACGGGGGGCTCTTCATCGCCTCCAACAAGCAGCGCCTTGACGAGTACAAGAGGCTCATGTCGGTAGGGAACGGCCCACGGTGTCACCCCCAGGACGTGGCATTTGTCTCCTGGTTGCCTCCTGATTTCCATAAGGCTGTTGAAATTGGGCAAAATGCTGGCAAAGCTGGCAGAATGAAATCCAGCTGTCAATTTTCACCCTTTCAGATAGTGGTAGCATTATTTTCAGGGTTGCACAGGCAGCTTGAAGAGGAATATGGGATCATATGGCCCTAAAAATTTGTGCAGACCTTCCCACTGCCCTGGGTGGAGGGTTTGCCTTGGGGCAGCGGTGCACTGGGGAGCTAAACGTGTCCTGGGGGGGAGGGGGTTCTCCAACTCCCCCATCATGTGATGAGCCAAGGCTCTTGTTCCCTGCTTAATTTCCCAATTTTCTTGTCTGGCCGGCAGCTGGGGAAGGTGTACGGCGTGGAGTCCTACGTTCTGTCCCCAGCGCAGACCAAGGAGCTGTACCCGCTGATGAACGTCACCGACCTGTACGGCACGCTCTACGTCCCCAAGGACGGCACCATGGATCCTGCCGGCACCTGCTCCACTCTTGCCAGAGCAGCAGCTGCCAGAGGTGCTACGGTAATTCCTAAATAGCAATTCCTAATTAATGCCTGTTGACCCTGGGAGGAGTTTTCAGCCTCTGCCTTCCTTTCACATGGAGCAGAGCTGCTCCTGCAGAGTCAGGACTTTGTCCTGTAAGGATGCTGTGCTCTTGGGCTTTGATGGCTCTCGGGGTCATGGTGACAAAGCTGGCAGGGACCAAAAGCTGAGGGAAAATAGAGGATGAAGAGAAGACCTTTAGGAGTGAGAAGAGGCAGAGCCCAAGGCAGGTTCCTGGGTTTTAGGGTCAGGTAACACAACCCACCCATCAAGGCAAGGATTGCTGGCCTGTCCTAGGCACGGGGCTTAGCTCATGGCCAGTAACGAATGTCCCTTGCAGTTGTGGGTGCACAGAGATGTGGTTTTAGGGTGGAATTGAGAGTAATGCTGTTTTCAGTGGTAACAGTAGTAACTGGAAAGGAAGATGGCCAGGGCCAGAACCCTGCTCAGCCTCACCTGTCCCCCTTTTGAGGCTGCATATTGGGTGAGCTGGGGTATCCTGGCCCTGACTCTGCTTCTCCTCACCCACCCCCAGATCATAGAGGACTGCCCCGTGACAGGCATCCAGGTCAGAGCCGACGATTTTGGGGTGAAGCGGGTGCACGCGGTGGAGACGGCCCATGGGACCATCCAGACCCCCTGCGTGGTCAACTGCGCAGGTACAGAGCAGCCGGCAGAGCTACTCTGCCTTGTGCCACACGGGCTGGGGTGTTGGGGGGCTGCTTCATCCCTTGTCCCCCGGCCACCCTCCTGATGGGCTCTGTGTCCCCGCAGGGGTGTGGGCGCGTGCCCTGGGCCAGTTGGCGGGCGTCCATGTGCCGCTGGTGGCGATGCATCACGCCTACGTAGTGACCGAGCGCATCGAGGGCATTCAGGTGAGGTGGGACAGCCCCCCGGCACCTGCAGGACCCCCCCTTCCCATCCCTCTGCACAAACCTGGGGCAGGCTGTGCAGGCACCCTGCAGCTCCTCCTGGTAGCTGACTGCCTGATCAGAGTCATATTTAATATTTAACAATGTTATGACTAGCAGATATTTTTTCTTCCTTTTTTTTTTTTTTTTTTTTTTTCTCAGTAGAGTTATTGTAGAGTCTCTGGTGTTTTTGGTATCTGAAAGCAGCACTCACAAAGATGCCAAATAGTCTCTGAACCAGCCCTGGTCCCCACCAGGCAGAGCTGTAGCTCTCCAGGCATCCCCAAACCAGCCGCAGAAATCTGTTCTCGCCTTCTGGCTGCAGAGAACCGCTCGGAGTCCAAGCAGCCTTCATTCACTCAGGTGCCAAGGCTCGGAGAGTAACACCTGCCTGAGTTTCCATCCCACTGACACAGGCTGTGGCTGAGCCGGCAGTCCCCAAGGCCACATTTTAAGAAGGGACGATTACAGGGGTTGTGTTTCTGTCCCAGTAACTCATGTGGGCCATGCAAGCACGGTGAGAAAGAGGCTTTGGGGAGGAAAGGCTGCAGCTTGCAACCCCCAGTGCCTCCTTTTCAATCCACCTAACTTCAATCCCCAGCTGGGCTGGGGACACGGAGGGTGATGAAGCCTGGATGCAGTCCGGGTGTCTGCTCACCCCCTTTGGCCTTCCCCATGGAAATGGGGCCATGTGTGGGGCCTGGGGGTCCTCTCGTCCCCCTCTGACCCTTTGCACCCCCTCCCTGCTGCAGAATATGCCGAACGTGCGCGATCACGATGCCTCGGTGTACCTCCGTCTCCAAGGCGATGCCCTCTCCGTGGGCGGCTATGAGTCAAACCCCATCTTCTGGGAGGAGGTGGGTGCTTCTGGGGGACTGCCAGGGGGGCAAAGAGGCTTTGCAAGGAACCCATGGCCTCGGGGGGGGGTGTAGAAAGGAGCTCCCCATGCCCCCACTCACATAAAGCCCATCCTGTGGGCACCGACCTCGCAGCTGGTGGGGAGAACAGGGCAGAGCATCCCTTGCACCCACCCTGGTGGAGGTACGAGGTGCACGGATGTGAGGAGATGAGAAAGATGAGTAGTGCTGGGGGGACTTTGGAGGCCACTGTGCCACCCCTGGCCTGCCGCAGGGTCCCTTTATCTAGGTGCCTTAATTCAGGCTCTGCCCCAGCCCTTTGGCTGTATTTTTTTTTTTTTTTCTTTTTTGGTTTTCTGGGGCAGCAAGGGTTTATCTCTGTGTCCCAGGGAGGAGGGACACTGCCAGGGGATGCAGCAGGAGGTGAAGTTGCCCATCCCTGCGGTCCTCGAGAGGCTTGCCCACCACATACAGGGGACACAAAGGGCTGAAGAGGTTCTGGGTGGGAGCGCTCACTGATTTTGCACATCTGCACTTGCCTGGGCTGCTCATAAAACTCCAAGAGACCTGAGTCTGCAACGCAGCCTCTTTTCTGAGGCCTCAGAGGCTGCTGGAGCTGAGAATGCCACCAGCTGTGCTCTGTTTCGTGTCCTGACTCCCATTTCCCACCTTCAGGTATCTGAGAAATTTGCTTTTGGCCTCTTTGACCTGGACTGGGATGTTTTCACACAGCACATCGAGGGTGCCATCAACAGAGTGCCGGTGCTGGAGAAAACAGGCATTAAATCCACTGTCTGTGGGCCAGGTAACACGGTGGTGGCAGCATTGTGACAGCTCTGCACCCCCAGGCACCTCACAGGATGTCCATGGCTACCTTATGACTGATTTGGGGCTGTACGCCCAGCACCTAGGGGCTTGGCAGGATCGGGGCCTGACCCAGGAGTGGATTTGGGTACAGCAGGCGTTGGTGCAGGCTGGAAATGAAGCAGCAGAGAAAGCTCCTGTGCTCGGGCTGCAATGGTGTCGCCTTCCTGGGGGTGGCATCCCAGGCTGGCTGCAGGAATAGGAGCGAGCTGCTACCTTGCTGCACCCTGGGCCTCAAAGGTTGGCAACCAAGTGGGGACCTTTTGGGGACCTTTACAACTGATGATGGGGCCACTGGCCTGGAGAGTTATGGAGAACATTTTCTCAAGCAGTGTCTGCTGCTCTTCTGGGATTTATATTATTTTTTTGATCATGGGATTCCATTTTTCTGGGGTGCTGATATTAGGTTTGCTCAGGTGTGCACCCAGTGCGTGATGCAGAGCTGAAGGCAGTAGCACCGCTGTCCTGCAGCCCCAGCAGCTGGCGGTGATGCTGCCATTGAACCCATGCCCTGTGTGGTTGGTTTGGCCGTGAAATCCTCCACACGCTGAAAGAAAATCTTCTCTTTTTGCTGAAGCACTTAGAGGGAAACCCTGGAGGCCCTTGGGGACGGAGCTGGGCTGTGCACAGAGGGAAAGTAGGGCATGTTGCAGGCCCCACAGCGGGTAAAACATGGCTTGTATGAGGCAGGGGCCGTGGCCCTGGGCACTGATGTTTGATTGAACTGCGGTGTAAGAGGAGCTGGTGGCCTCCAGCGGGGAGCTGACAGCTTATAGATATATGGCTGGTGTTTGTAGTGCAGGGGGTGACCTCCGAGGGGTCAGTGCTCCTCCTCTGCTGGATTTAGATGAGCTGCTGCTCTGCTTGCGACAGCTGAGTCAGGACTGAAGCAAATAGCAAATGCTTGTTCTCTCCTCTCTGCTGTAAATATTTCACCAACAAAACAACTCACCCTGCTCGGAAACCCGTCCTTCACAGGGGGAGCTGCCTTGAGGCCAGAGGTCAGGGGGACCAAGCTGGGCACAGCTGCGGGTACCAAACAGACCCAGCTCTGCCTTCCCTCACCTTTTGTTGAACAAACCACCTTGACACGGGGAACATTGCATGTCTCCATCAAGTTGTTTTCTGTGCTCTTTATTGTGAGATTTGCACCAGGCTGGGGCTGTACAGGGAGCAGGGCCTGCCCTCCTGAGCTGGTGTCAGCGCAGGAGCCTTGGGCAGCATCGATGGCAGCCGCTTAGCTGAGCCAAGCAGCTTAACCTCATGAATTTTCCCAGCAGAAATCAATGAAGGTGAAAAATAGTAATAGCAATGAAATACGGCCTGGCTGTTGGGGTTGTGATGGGTGGGATGGTGCAGGGGCTCTGCAGAGTGCAGGGCTGCGAAGGAGCTGCCCCACCCTCTGTTGCTGGCAGTGCTGTGTATGTGTGTGCATACATGTACACGTGTGCAAGCCTCTGGAGGAAATACACGGATGTATCCACTCTCTGGGAGCAGGAGCAGGATGAGGCCAGCACAGGATCCCTGCTCCTGAAGCAGGTGGTATGTCCCAGAATGCCTGTCCTGGCTGATGTTCCCCATCTTTGCCCCACAGAGTCGTTCACGGCCGACCACAAGCCGCTCATGGGGGAAGCTCCAGAAGTCCGTGGCTTTTTTCTTGGCTGTGGCTTCAACAGTGCTGGTAAGAGACATCAAGAAATACCTTCTTGTGCATCCCAGTATGGGGCACTTGTCCTCGTGGCCTCAGCTGAGTCCTTGCTTCTCCTGCAGGGATGATGCTGGGAGGTGGCTGCGGGAAGGAACTGGCTCACTGGATCATCCATGGGCGGCCGGAGAAGGACATGTACGGCTACGATATCAGGCAAGTCTCTGGACTGTGGGTTCCACTGGCACACATCACCCGTGGAAGGTCAAGGGGATGGGTTTCGAGCACCCCATGTTGTGCTGGCATTGGGACCTGGTGTCCGACAGTGTCTGTGCTGCAGCCCCTGTCCCCCCAGAAGCCAGAATCAATTATGCCCCACGGCTTTAATGAATTTACATGTGGGGTTTATCTCATTTGCCTCATTCCGCTTCTACGCAAACAGCTTCCAGCAGACGCGAAGAGATTGCAATGATGAGAAAGGACAGGGTAATTGCGTTTGGGTTGTGTTGTTGTTCAATTAGTGCTGTGCCTAATCCTCTAAGTTAATCATTGGGGTAATGTTTTCAACTGGAGAAAGATTACCTTCCCTTCTCTGCAGCACGACATGGGCCGTGAGGTTTCAGCTGTGCAGATGTTGGCTCTGTAATTGCTTTTGACTTGCTCGATTGTGTTTGATTGGGTTTGGGTTTCTTATAGGGCTGCAACAAGCTTGCTGGGGACAAGGCTGTTCAAATCCTGTTGTTTTGATGGCAACGCTGGTAAACCACGCATGGAATCAGCCTGGGTAGGGAGGGGGTCGGTGCTGCAGCAAAGAGAGAAACCAACAGGTGGACAGGGACAGGGTCAGGAGTGTAGGTTGGGGCAAGGCTTTTACACTCCATCCATGCTGTGCTGGCTCCAGCCAAAGATTTTTTTTTACATTGACATACCGGGTTGCAAAGTGGGCAGGAGCCCCGTGGCCCCGCTGTCCCTGCTGTGGGGACGGGGATGTGCAGCAGGAGCTGCTCTGCCTGCTGCTGTCCCCTGGGGCACCACGGCCATGCACAGCCCAGCTCCTTGGGGTTTTATCCTCTTGGTGTCTCGCCTTTTGTGGAGTTGTCAAGCTGATGTGAGTCCCCTTTTTTTATTTTTATTTTTTAAATTTTATTTTGCTGCTGATTACTGAGCTCCTCTTTAAATAACTTCTTTTTCTGCACATTTAAATATTTATCCTCTCAAAACGCTCATTTGTAAATATTTCATCTGGCAGCTGCTGCTCCTCTCTCTGCTGTCAAAATGCAGCACGCTGGTGACGGGGCCGGGGCTGGCACCCGGGGTGCCGGTGACGTGCCGAGTGTCACCTGCCACATGTCCCCTGACACTTGCCAGGGCAAGCTGTCCCCATGGAGCTGATTTGTGGCTTGCCCACGACTGCTTCTGGGGAGCACCACTTGCATTTTGGAGCTCTCAGGTCTTGGGTGAGAAATGACCCAAAAGCGCGACCTGTGAGTAGTGCTGGTCCCTACTGCCCCATTGCTTTGTGAAGCCCCATCCCGGGTACAAATTTGGGAAACAGACACCAGCACAGCTCAGCTGAGGGCTGGGAAAATCTCCTTTTGGGCCCCTGGAGAAAGGGAGGGTGGGAGAAGGGAGAGGGGAGAGGGGCAGCAGAGCCTGCAGCACTCGGCCCTGCCATCCCCCTGCTGCCCACCTCTACTCTGCACACACCGAGTGGGGAAGAAACCTGAAAATGACATTTTAAAAGGCCCTATACATCACATTTTTTCTTGCCTTTTGCCTGGCTGCCTTTCTGCAGACAGAGGGGCTCTGGTCAGTTCAGACACCGGTCCCCTGCCAGAGCTGGGACAGGAGAGGTGGCACCGGCTGAGAGTGACGGTGCCGGAGTTATGGGGCTCCAGTAACAGCCCCCCCAACACTTGCTGAATGGGCACATTCCTTCAAGGAGCTTTTCTGTTTGAAAAAGGAAAATATGTCAAACAAATTTAAAATGCTTTTGGTTTTATTTATATTTCAGTCTAGGGAGAATTGGATGAAAAATGTGAGGAATGTTCACGGCTCGTTCCCTTTCGGGGCTGCATTTAAAAGTGGGCTCTGCGAGAGACACTCTCTGAGGCTGGCCCAACGCTGAAATAGAGCAGAATTAACATATTTTTTTTTCTATTTTTTTTTAATTTTCCCCCAGCAGGACTGTATCCATCTCTGGTAAATCCATCTGGACCAGGGCTGTGGGTTGCACTGAGTGGGCAGAGCCACAGGGACGAGCTAGAGCAGTTTGATGGGCAAAAGATGCAATTTTTGGTTTCTTTGCTCTCCTACCCATAAAAAGGGAGCAGGGATCCCAAATTTACGCTGCAGCAACTGCAGCCACCTCCTCCAACTGGGGAGGCCATGCCCAGGGGGCACTGGGGGTCCTAGCGAGCCCACATGCTTGTCCTGATTGCCACCCTCTCTTGCCGTGCCCCTCAGGAGGTTTCACCAGTCCCTCACTGACAACAACCGCTGGATCCGGGAGCGGAGCCACGAATCCTACGCCAAGAACTACTCCGTCGTCTTCCCCCATGATGAGCCGCTGGCGGGGCGCAACATGAGGAAGGACCCCCTGCACGAGGTGAGAAGAACCCAGGGACCCTCAGGGCCACCTCTGCTTCTGACAAAAAATAAAATTAAAAAATAAATAGATGCATTGAAGCATTGGCAAGGCATGGCCTTATCCACATTGCTCTCCAAAACAGCGGGCTGCAGAGATGCATTAAGAGCCTAGTGAAGGTCACCGGGTAAGGGACAAGAGGAGAGCAGGGCTTAGAGCCTCCCAAAACCACCTAGAGCTCCCAGGGTGGTCCCATCCTGCCAGGGAGCAGCCACCATTCCTAAGCCCCTTCCCCCCGAGAGCAGATTCACATCGCAGCATCCCTCTCCTGATGGCGAGCAGAGGCTTGAGCAGAACAACAGACATTTCTCCCCACCGGCCCCCGATGTTTGGTTGACAGCTCGGTTGTTTTCTGTCACCGAGGATGCAATTTATTTTTTAATAGCATGTCTAATAGGCGATGCCCATTTGACTGACAGCCTGGTATTTGTACATGCAGCTCCAGAACATGTGCTGTGTTTTATAAATAGACACTGAATCACTTCTGAAATGTTCAACAAAATCTATTCTTTTCCGAATGGAGGCACCAAACAAAAATATCTTAATGGATCCCTAATTAATTGCGTGCAGAGAGATTTTCCTGAGAGTACAGAGGAGGAACAAGAAGGTTGCCATATGAATCTTGGATGTTATTTGTATAATTACTCTTGAAAGCACTGGGGAGAATCGTGCTGTGTGGATTTAGCATCCCTCAGCCAGCGGTTCGTGTGCCGCCATGCAGACAAGGCATGGCTGGCCTGCTGGGCTGCTGGCCTTCAGATGCTCTTGAGACAAATACCCTTGTTGGGTGGGCACAAATACCAGCCAGTCTGTAGGCAGACAAGGGGTTCTGCTCTTTTAAAAGACAACCCACGGACCTGATTTTGGCTGCTGCTGACCCTTCTTTCCATTTGGCTGCCGATAGCCAAAGCCAAAGGTTTATGAGTTGGGTTTTGAGCATCCATTGGAGGTGGAAAGCCTTGGCACTGCCGGCTGAAGCAGGAGGGCTTGGTGAAAAGGGAAGTTTTTAACCTTTCCTTCCCATTTCTCTTTGTGTCAAGTAGGAGCTGCTGCAGCAGGGCTGTATTTTCCAGGAGAGGCATGGCTGGGAGCGGCCGGGCTGGTTCAGCCCCAAAGGAGCAGCTCCAGTAAGTGCGGTGCCCAACATGTGCTGCCCCAAAAGCGGGTGTATTTCCCCCAGATGGGGAGCAACCCTCAGCTTTGAGGGGTCTTCCCAGTGCCCTCCGTCCTCCTGCTTCTCCCCCAGGTCCTGGATTATGACTATTATGGTGCCTACAGCCAGGAGCGCCACAAGGACTATGCATACAACCAGCTGCTGGCAGACGAGTACACCTTCGACTTTCCCCCCCATCATGACACCGTGAGTGCAGGGGGGTTTCTGGGGGGTGTTTCTGGACCTGGGGGTGTTGGAGGCACTGGAGACCCTGCAACACTGCAGCTCTGCAAAGAGCTGGTAAAGCTCAGAGGAATGGAAACCATGAGCTTTGCCTAAATCTGGGCAAAACATCCCCAAAAAATGAAGCAAAATGCATGCCCCATGCTTGGAAACCTCAGCACAGAGGCCCTGTGAATTTTGTTGCTGCTTTCCAAAAGGAAGGAGTTGAAACCAGCTCAGGGAAGCTTGGATCCATCTGCAGTGTTTGCCCCCAAAGCCAGATAAACAGCATGCGCTGTGGGGTGAGGGAGTCCACCGGGAAATGGGAAGGAATACCCAATTTGATAAAATCCCACTTATTATTGATAGCTCTCACTGTGGTACTGACATAACGGATGGGACTGGGCATACGGGGGAGCCTGCCAGACGTGCTACATCTAACACCTGACTTTTCAGGGCTGTTTTGAAGGCACTAGGCGCATGTCCGGGTGCTGTGCCTCCTTACGTAAATGGCTTTCACACGTCTCTCCCTTTGCAGAGTGAGAGGAACGCGCCTCGACTCCAGCAGTGTGTTTGCTTTAATTTTAGATCAAGAACGAATGCTTAACGTGCCGGAACGCCCTGGCTCTCTTTGACATGTCTTATTTCGGGAAGTTCTACCTGGTTGGACCCGAAGCAACAAAAGCTGCCAACTGGCTGTTCACCGCCGATGTGAGCAAAGCGCCAGGTAAAGGCTCAGCCTCCGCCCGTGGGTCGCCGGGCCTCCACTGCTGCCTCCAATGGGAAATGCCACCTCGAACCAAAACATGCAGCAGGGACCCAAAGTGGCTTTTATTTTAAATGCTGCCTTAGCAGAGGGTGTGGGAGTGGTGTGGGAGTGAGTGCTCTGCCTGTCCTCACTGCAGGCCAGATCCTGCTCCTAATTGTGCTGTGAGAAGTGTGCTGTGAGCCAAGAACTGATGCGGTCCTAAGGAAAAAAAACATTGCTCCTCTCTGGTGCTGGTCACACCAAGGCAGTGGTGTTTTATATAAGAATTAGGACAAATTTTTTGTGCTCCCCCTGCTTGCCCCGTGCCAGGGAGGGCTGGTGGGCAGTGGAGCCGTCTCCCCTCCCTCAGGCTCCACCGTGTACACCTGCATGCTGAACAAGCGCGGCGGCGTGGAGAGCGACCTGACCGTCAGCAGGATCAGCCCCGGGGAGCCGGGCTCCCCCCTGGCCCCCGCCTTCCAAGGTAAAACCCCCTGGTGCTGAGGATGGGTGTGCTTCTGTGGTCGATGTGGGGCTGAGGGATATCCCCAGTGGGGGCTGCCCTCCTGCTGCTGCCCCAGGAGCAGTTCAGCCTCCAGCCCTTTTTGCTGGGGGGCACTAATATAGCAGCAATGAAGAACTGGGGGGTCTCCGCTTTCATATGAGGGTCATGGAGCTTCATCAAGACCCCAAATAATCTGAAATGCAGTTAAATAGCTGAGCATCAGGAGGAAGCACACCACAGATGTTAGGGTTTGTGCCTGCAACCCTCATCGTGCCCAGAAGCCAGGCACGTGGCAGCAGCCCCCCAGGATGCTCTCGGCTCCCAGTGGTGGTGGAGACGGGGGGCCAAAGTGGCAGGTTCAGTTCAAGGTCCACCAGCAGCACCTCCATCCCCACCATGCTCAGGACCACACATGGCCGCGGGCACCGGGGTGATTGCATTTACCTAATGGCACCACCTGGCTTTTACACCTCCACCCCTGGCTGCCCGTAACCCAATTATCCCCTTTGTGCCGGGGGCCTGTGCCGCTCCTCGGTCTTATTGGGTTTCTCCAGCCCTGGCTGGCTGCTCTGACCTCTCCCAAAGCCCTTATCAGCTGCCATAAAGAGGAATTGAAAGGAAGCAGAGCAGCCAGCCCGGGGGGCAGAAATGACATTAGGGAGGAGCAGGGGAGGAGGGCGCCGAGCTGGGCTCCGGCAGCACTGCCAGCACCGTGCCGGGTGCTGCTGCAGCGGGTACCCGATGTCATCACATCCTTATCACGGTGGGGATGGTGCCGGTGAGCCCTTCCCACCCCACAGCCCATCCCACATCCCTCCCATCCAGGGCACACGCAGGTGATGGGAAGCGGATGGCGGAGCTGCCGGGTTTGATGGGTGCCGGAGGAGTTTAATAGAAGCAAGTCTATTTTTCCAATTACAGTAGGTGGCTGCACTTATTAGCGTTATGACAGATTATCAGAGAGCAATTTCGTCATGGCGGGGAAGGAAGAGGGGAGATCGATCATGCGATAATCAGCTCCCAAACTGCATCCCTGGGAAGTTGTCGCCCAGGATTAGCAGAAAGATGAAATTCCTCCTCACACACACACGCCTCCCTGCTTATCCACCCTAAACCTGAGCCCTGGGGGGGTTGCAGTGGTGGGGGTTTGATTTCTCATCCCAGCAGCCCCATTCCCTTTGCATGGTTTCACCCCCAGCTCCGACGTTCGGTTCCCTTCTCCCTCCACACCTCAATGTTAATTCTGTATTGAACAAAACACAACAGGAGATTTTACTGTTGGTCTCAAGGGACGGAGAGTTTTCTCCTTCCATGATGCTCACTGCCAGGCATCTCCAGAGCTTGGACAACTGGGAATTTCCTGCAGAGGAGAGCAGGATTGGTGCAGGCACTGTGTCCAAGCTGCATGGTGCTGGGAGAGCTCATGCAAGGGAAGCAGGAGGAGGAGGCAGGAGCCCCTGCACAGCGCTACCTTTGGCATTAGCTCATGGAGCTCCCTGCGTAACAACAGAGCAGAGACCAGGCAGGGTTGCTCCCAGAGCTGTTTTTGCATGGCCCCACGTCCCAGTGTACTTTTCCTTCTTTCAAATTTTAAAGGTCATTTGGTTTTCTCTTTACTGGCAGAGCCCCACAAGCCAAATCAGAATGAAGGGGCCCTTGCCCCATTGCCCCAGCATCATTTAACGTCCCCGTTCTTTGAAGTCCCCCCAGGCTGTGCAAGCTGGAGACACCCCCAGCTTCAGCTCAGCATCCAGAGACAAAAATCAGCCCCGAGCTGAGCTGAGCTGAGTGTCACCCCAACCTAATGCCACAGAGCCTAAAATAATGCTGGGGTGGGGGATTTCTTCCAGGGGATGGTTACTACCTGGCCATCGGCGGGGCAGTGGCGCAGCACAACTGGTCGCACATCACGGCAGTGCTGCAGGACATGAAGCTCCAGTGCCAGCTTATCGACTGCTCAGAGGAGCTGGGCATGATGAGCCTGCAGGGCCCACTCAGGTGAGTGGGGGGGAGCACCGTGACCCCCAACAGGTACCCTGACACCCAGCCCCAAGTCCCCTGGTCCTCACCCCGCTCCCTCAATGGGATTTCCCACGTTAGCCCCTGTTTGGAGGGAGAGGGGCTGCAAGCTGGGATGGGAGAACAAGTTTGGGTGATGGCTATCAGTGGTGGGTTAGCAAGCTACCTCCTTTCACCACGGCCCCTTTGCTGTTTCCCTGCAGCCGTACCGTCCTCCAAGAAGTGCTCGACACTGACCTCAGCAACGAGGCCTTCCCCTTCTCCACCCACAAACTTGTGAAGGCCGCAGGGTGCATGGTAGGATGGGGCTGGCACACAAGCTCCCATGGCTTATTAAGGCTGGGAGTTTGCAATGGGCTGCTGGGGAGTTTTTTTTTTCTTTTTTTTTTTTTTTTTTCTGCTTGTTTGGTTATTTTTTTGTTGGAAAAGAGCAAAAAGGACAGTGGGAGCAGGGTGTTTTCCTCCCCGTTTGCCTGCTCTCCCAGCTGGGGGTACCTGGGAGCTCTCTGGGCACGTCCACAGGTTTGCAGCAATGGTGGAGGAACAAGAGAAACCTCTTTCAGCTTAGGGTGAGCACTGGCAATAGATTTATCTGACACTCCAGATCCCTTCCTTTTCCTCCTACCCCTAAAAAAGTATAAAAAATGGGGGGGAGCGATTTAATGCGAGATGTGTCACGGCTCCCTGTAAGGGCTCAGGAGCCTGACGCCTCGCTGCATTTGATCACAGGCACAGCCTGACAACCTTAAGCTTTCCGTTCCAGCGCAGATCATCCTGCGTTTGCCGAGACTTCGGGGCTCACGTCAGCGGTTATGCAAGCACAGAGATGGCCAAAACCTGGGGCTGAGCCCCACGGGGACAGCACCAGGGGAAGGGAAGCGCCTTGGGGTGCCGGTGGCAGTCAGCCCCGCTGCGTGCCCTGGGGGAGCTGTGTTGCAGAGCATTTTCTAAATTCAAAAGGCTTATCATTGCTGTCTGACACACGGAAAAGCGAGTATATGTTCAGATGTTTGTTTTGCCCAAGATGGTGGGAGAAACAGGATGTCGTTTTTGTGTTTGTCTGCTTGATGACCTACTCACTCAATTCAAACTAAGCCCTTGTGAGTAGAAATCTTGGTTAAGAATGCCCTCTGAGATTTAAAAACTGATTATATAAAGTAGCAGGATGATATCAGTTCTCCAAATAGCCGGAATTGGCTTAACAGTGAGTGGAGCATTAAAAAACAAAAAACAAGCAAACAAACAAACAAAAACGTTCATTGTGCTTCTTGACAGTGTTGTAGGGAATAACGCAATTTTTGAACTCACTAAAGTTCTTTCCAAATTTGGGGACTCAAGAAAATAACAGCAGGGCACCTGTTATAACATCAGAAAGGAAGTGAGAAAATTGTCTGGATGTGTTTTTAGCCTTAATTAATTAAAGGCAAAATTAACTGCCCCCTGCCCAGGCTGGTGGCCCCGAGCATCTTCCTGAAGGTGCGGCGGTGAGAGCAAGGAGTGGGAGGCAGGCCTGGGATGTCGGTGAAATTGGGTTAAGCCGCACACGGACACTTTTCATTCAGAATTAAAGTGGCTTTAATTTGAATGCAGCTGGCTGCTGAAGGGATTGCTGCTAAATCAAATTAAGGCTACTTGAGCTGTGAGGGAGAGCCTAGCCGGGGCTTAGGGCACTTTAACTAAGGCACAGATTTTGCCTAACTCAGATGAATCCTCCAAAATGTCACCATGCAGGGGCCAAAAACCCTTTTTGTATCCAGCATATGGGAGGGGACAGTGACACAGGGTATCCGAAGGCCAGCCCTTGCTGCAGGCTGTCCCACTTGTCACACATCACTGTCACCGCCGAGGAGCTGCAATCCTCCCCGTCATGTCTGTGGCAAGCTGATAACATCTTGTAATAATCTACTTAGCCCTCTGAAAGGTGTATGAATGTTCCTGTCTGCAGGAGTGTGATCGGTTTATTTGCATTTTGCTTCAAGTTTTGCAAGAAAAATAATCCAGTCCTGCGAGGTAGAAACGGTTGGTGGAAATCTTAGGGCTTCTTTTGAGTGTAAATGCCATGATTTTATGAAAAGGAAAAAAAGAAAGAATAGAAAAGGAAAAGCTTTCCTGGCCTCCCAGGCAGAGCCAGCACCTGAGCTGCAGGCATCTCAGCAGAGACAGAAAGGAAGGGCAAGTAAATTTTCAGGCAGTTTATTGTGAAATCGGCAATATTATACTGGCACAGAATTAAAGGAGAAAACAAAATGTTTTTTATACTTTTCAGGGACACAAAGTGTAGGATTTTTGTTGTAGCTTTTTAAAGTTCTGCAGGAAAAAAAAGTGAGCTCTTTTCATACAGCTGTACTGAAGTGCTCAGTAGTGCTGATGTTGGAACAGTCACCCCATAAGCCTGAAGGCAACCCAGGTCGGTGTGCAGAGGATTCAGCTCGTATGGGGGTGTTCCTGTAGCTGTAAGGTCACCGTGCATCCTTCTGGGGGGGGGGCACTTTTGGGCCCTTGAATTTGCCACAAGCAGGGACAGGAGGACAGGGGCTCCTGGGGGCAGGGAGCTGAAGCCCACCCCGATGTTTTCCTCTTCCAGTGAGGTTAAACTGAACCCGGCATCTTTAAAAAGCAATCGCTGAGGTTTTTGTGCATTAACTCAGGAGTTGAGCAAAATCAGCTGGAGTGAAAGGAGAATTCCCACAGAGCTAATGACTCTGGAAATTACCGATTGGTTTGCGAATTTATATATAGCGTCTCTCATTGTATTTAACAGCAGCGAAAGGACCCCAGTTGAATTTCCCTGCTGGATTGCGGGGTAAAGCTCAGGTTTTCATTTTCTAGAATACTTAAACGCTTTTGAATTGCTGCTCAAAGGCTCAGAAATTGATGCTATTTCATAGCTCCGTTTGAAACCTACCAGGAACGCCTGCTCCCAGGAGACGTTGGCGGAAACCCGCAGGAGAAGCAGAGCCCGGCCCTTGCTTCCCCACCCGGGGCTGTGCCAACTGAATGGCTGGCACCTAAATTTCCTCGGAGAGCCAGAGAGTTCTCTGCTTCCATCCCCCTCCAATAAAAAATAAATCCATGAAGCCAAAGGGATGAACCAGAGGGAAATAGAGCCAAGCCTCCAGGGGTATCTCCAGGGAATGCCCCAAGCTGAGGTGGTCCCGACCAGCCTGGGGAGCTTTGGGAGCGCAGAGGAGCTCGATGGAGCTATGGGATGGCACAATGCAGGGCACGTCTCTGCCTGTCTGGGAGAGAAGTGGGGATATCAGCAGGGTCAGGACATCACGATGCTGCCCCACCAGCTCCTCTGTGGGTCCTGTCCCTGGGGAGTGCAGGGAGGGAGGAAGAGCTCTGAGGAGCACCAAGCTGTGCTCATCTTCTCATCCTTCTTTGGGGTTTGGTGCATTCAGTGTCTGGCTAATTGGGCTGCCACAAGTATTGCTCTGGAGCACTGTGTCTGTAGGGGGAACCTGAGCATCCCTGTGGGGTGAGCAGGGTGCAGATGGGGATGCTGGGCTCAGCCCCTGGGTGATAGCACGCAGCTGCTGGGTGCCTGGAGTGGGACACATCCCTGGGGGACAACAGCCCCAAAGTCCCGCTGGGGAAAGGTCTCCCCATCTGACAACAGAGCAAATTTAGGGAGGCACAGCATAAGCGGTGCCCATGGGCTTTCCTCCGGTGTAGCTGGATCAGCAGAGGGAGACAAAGGCCTGGCTGGTGCAGGGAGCATCGCTGCTGACCACAGCCTGACCGGCTGCCACCACGGGGACCTTGCCCTCCGCGTCCCCCTGGGACCCCAGTGACAGCAGCAAGCAGGGGGGCACCAAGGGAGACTTGGGCTCTGGGCTCACTTGCCTCTTAGCTGTGGTTTTGAGCTGCAAAGCTTTGCTTGTCCAGAGATGAGAAATTCACTGAACATGGCACAAGACAGAGCAAAGAAAAACCTTGCACAAACTAAGGATGAGTGCAACGCTGCCGGCCAAGCTGGCTTTCACCCTGGTGGGCGGTGAGGCTGTGTGGGCTCAAGCAGCCCCTGCCAGGCTGCACAGCCCTGCTCCATCCCCAGGGATTTGGGGGTTTTATGCCTTTCAGGTCCGTGCCATGAGGCTGTCGTTTGTCGGCGAGATGGGCTGGGAGCTGCACGTGCCCCGGGCGGACTGTGTCAGGGTGTACCGGGCAGTGATGCAGGCGGGCGCCCGGCATGGCATCACCAACGCCGGCTACAGAGCCATCGACAGCCTCAGCATCGAGAAAGGTTTGGGGCTTTCCTGGCAGCTTGCCTTTCCTGGTGCTCTGCCTCTGGCTTGGGGACCCAGGCAAATGGGGTTTGCCCAGTTTTGGGATGCAGCTGGCTCCATGCTGCTTGCTGAGACTTCCCCACCTGCGGGCTTCTCTTGAGGGTGTTTTGCCCAAGGCCAAGTGACCCAAGGGGTGGCCAACAGGCGGGGCTGGTGTCTTGGTCTCCCAGATTGCTCACCCCATGCTTGCTGACAAGGCAGGGAGACCCACACTTGTTTTTGGCAGGGTACAGACACTGGCATGCAGACCTGCGCCCCGATGACACCCCGCTAGAAGCAGGCCTGGCCTTCACCTGCAAGCTCAAGTCTGGCATCCCCTTCCTGGGCCGGGAGGCTGTGGAAGCCCAAAAATCCTCAGGCATCTTCCGCCGCCTTGTCTGCTTCACCACCGACAAGTGAGTACGGCCACCCGGGGCAGCTCTGCTCTGCTCAGCACCACACGTGGCAGCATGAGCACCCTCAGTGCTCCCCATCCAGCCCCCGCACCCTGTGTGCACACACGGAGCTCAGCTGCCAGCCCGCTCGGCTGTTTTCCGTGCTCTAATTACATCTCTAATTTAAATCCCACCACGTATTCTCCACTAGATAGTTAATGGAAGCTGGAAGCGGTGCGACGGGGAGGGGGTTTATGTTGTTTCACCCAGACTAGTGGGAGGTTTTGCAATTTGGGGCCTTGGTGAAGGAATGGGGGGGCTGTGGGGCAGCAGCCCCTGTGCCAGGAGGGAGCCCCAGCTCATGGGCCTCTCCTCCAGCCCCTTCCCCCTGGCCTGTGGGCTTCCAACTTGGCGTTTTCATGATGTTTGCTCTGCTCTGGTCCCGCAGGAAGGTGCCGATGTTCGGTCTGGAGGCCATCTGGAGGGACGGCCAGGTGGTCGGCCACGTCCGCCGGGCAGACTTCGGGTTCGCCATCGACAAAACCATTGCCTACGGCTACATCCGAGACCCCGCGGGGGGACCTGTGAGTACAGGCGGCGGCGCCGCCTGCCCCAGGCTTAGCAGGGGAAGCGCAGAGCTTCTGCTCGAAGCCATATGCACGAGCACATTGCCGTCAGATGGGGTGCGAGACGGGGCACCCCCCCGTGCCCTCCCTAAAGCGACAGGAGTGTGGGATGCGGGGGCGAGCAATGCCATGGCTTGGTGCAGCGACATCCTCGCCAGTGACATCCCAGCTGCCACCCTGCCTGGCCCCCACACGCTCTCAGATATTAATTGAAAGCATTTAATTGCAGCAGTGTATTAACTTATTTTACAGAGATTGAGTGCCCAGTAGGAGCACAGCAGGCTCTTCATTAACCCCGCGAGACTCTCGGGGTGTAAATGAGGTGCCCTCATTAAGCTCTGTGCTGCAGACAGAGGTCGGGGAGCCTGCATGGGGACAGAGGGCTCGGGGTGATGTCCCCGGGGGCTGTCCCTGTTGCAGCACATGTGCTTGTGCTTTAATCCTCCGGCTAGCTTTGATTTTTAATCCTGTGTCAGCGCAAGGCTCCTGAATCAAGTAGTGTGGGTTTGGAGGGGTATCTGCAGCCCCCTGGGGGGACCTTTCCTTGTCTTCCTGCTTCAGCACAAGTCAGAGACAGGGATGGGAACATGCACCGAGGGGGGAATGCAGGACTGGGGGCTGCTCATTTCCTTGTGGGAAGCTGTGCAGGAGTGTTTCAGTGAGCGTTTAGGGGGGTCAGGTCATTCCCATGGGGAAGGCAGGTGCCCTATAAGGCTGGGAGGTGGCGGCAGTTGCCTGCAGAGCAGGACGACCACTGCAGGCTGGGGGCTGCAGCTGGGTGCTGCAGCGGGGTCTGCAGCCAGTGCCCCTCTCCTGCCACGGCAAATGCTTCCCCCTACATCAGGCTTCCTCCTTTCCTTTCTTTTCTCATCCTCTCCCTGTCACATCTTGCTCTCCCGGCCGCCCCCGCCTGCCCCAGGCAGCGTGACGGAGGCGGCAGGATGGAGGTGGCACAGGGACGGTCCCCTCCTGCCTGTGGCAAGGCAGCAGAGCGGTGCTGAGAGCATCCTGCTGGGCACATCGAGCGCTTCTCCCTGCTCGGGCACTTGCCATGGGGAAACCTCTGCCGGCAGTAGGGCCAGCAGTGGGGCCAGCAGCTCTCAGTGCCATGAGGAGGAGTTCTGCGTGCAGGGGGCTGCGCTGCGGGGCCCCAGCCCTGGCAGCTCCTTTGTGCCCGCGGGAAGCATCGCTCATTAAGCAGATGTTAATGTGCAGCCTTAATCTCTCTGCTCCCTGCGATAACTCCCGCTTGATTTACCCCGTGACGGCAGGCGTCGGCTGCGCGGGAGGGAAGTGGGAGCTGCACCAGGACCCTGCCCTCAATTGGGGTGTCCCAGGCACTGGCACTGCCTGGTGCTGCAGGAGGGACACCTTGGGCTTGTCACGGCAGCAGGAACACCTCGTCTTGTCATGGCAGCGGGGACATCCTGGCTGCCACCACGGTCCCCTCCTGCAGCCAGTGCCCGGCTGGGGGATAGCATCCCCCTGCCACCAACCCCGTGATGAACTAACTCGAGTTCATACGTGCACTTTGCATTGGATGCTGGTGAAAAAAATCCCCAGAAAAAAAAAAAAAAAAAGGACAGAAAAACTGGATTCTTTTTATTTTTTTTTAGTGCTTTTAAAATCTATTTTCCTCCTCTTCTGCCCTCCCAGGAGGATGCACAAGCTGGGTTTTCAGCAGAAAGCACATCTGCAGGGTTGGGGGGGAGCATCCCCGAGTGCAGGGAGGGCTCAGCAATGGGGTCAGGGGGTGGTGGGGGGCTGTTGGCCGCCAGCACCTCACAGTGCATAACGGGGAGGTTTTGGTGCGGCTCTGCCCTGCAGGTCTCGCTGGATTTTGTGAAGAGTGGCATCTACCAGCTGGAGAGGATGGGGGTGAGCTACCCTGCCCAAGCACACACCAAGTCACCGTTTGACCCGGAGAACAAACGAGTGAAGGGCATTTACTGAAGGACATCAGGATGGGGAAGGGGAGAGCCCTTGGGAGGTACCAACCAAATCCCCAGACTCGGCTGCCCCAGCAGGGAGAGCTGGGCAAACACCTGCAGTGAACTCATTGAGCAAATTTGGTTCAGATTAAAGGGGAAGAAATGGAAGAGATTCCAAAGAGCCCACCAATTTTTTTCCCAGCTTTCCTAAATGAAGCAATACCACTAGAGCAATAGTTCTTTCCCGTGGGTTAACTGACCTGAAAACAGTGTTTTGCCTGACTGCAAATGAAATGGTTTCAATTTTTGACTTTGCTGGAAACCCTTTTCCCCAAAATGTAGTTTCATGCTGCACGGAAATGAATTTTTTAAACCATCTCTCTGCCATTAATATGACTGTCGCCTCCAAATCTAATGTCCATCTGTGTTCTTGCTGCTCCTGTCCCCACTCTGACAAGTGTCACTGTATTGCGGCTGTGCCCTGGGGACCTGGTGCAGTGGGGCACAGGGCTGGCTCTGCCCCTTGTGCTCTCTCATGGTTTTCTGGGGGCATTTCCCAGCAAGTTACAGCCATGCTCGTGGAAATTGGCTGTGGGGTGAGCCGAGGGGTTGGGATCATCAGCATGGGACAGGCAGGCATCCCTCAGCATCCCCTCTGGGATGGGGCAGGGGGCACAGGACCATTGCCAGGCTTACACAGGGGATGCTTTTGCCCACTGCAGGATTTCTCTGCATGACGAAATCATGAAATCCAAAGGGATTTTAAGCACCAACATTCATTGGCTTGTTTGGGAATTGCCGCCTAAGTAACTTTAAAAATGAAGCCTGGGGTGCCGTTTGGTGCTTGCTCAGGTTTTGTTTGTGGTGCTGAGGGGCTGTTTTGGGGTGTGCGGTAGGGGGCTGGGAGAGCTGACATTCCCCAGACCCAGTCAGTGACCTTTTCCTTTTGCTGAAATGCAAGAGCAAAGGCAAGTTTCAACTTTTTTTTGCTGTGGATCCTGGCATGGGAGAGCATTTGGTGCCCTGGGGAGTGCTGCCGGCCTGTGCCAGCACTCTGCTTCTGAAATGAGGAAAAACACAGCGGGTACTGAGTACCCACTGTACTGAGTACCTTAGTACTGAGCTGGATTTCATCTCTTGCCCCTGGGGAATAAACAAAAACCCCAAAGGTGATTGTGGTTTAGATCTGGGTCCCTTGCTCCGTGTATGTGTATATATGTGCATCCTCTGAGCTTGGAGAAGGAGTCTGAGACATGTTCTGGCCCATGGCTGCTTTCCCTGGGTAGTTTTTGCCCGTGCCCCCTCAGGGCTGTTCCACTGTGCCATGCAGGCAGGCAGCCTCTGGAAAACCCCCTGGCTGCCCTCAGGGGGAGCAGGAGGGGACAAGTCAGTGATCTCTTTGGTGGCCCCGTGGCTGAGCCCTGCAGACGGAGCCCCCTACGGCTGCGGTTCTCCCTCTCCATCTCTCCCCGGCCTCTTTTAATCACAAACGATCGCAGGCAGCGAGGGACTCGGGCTCCATCCTCCGCAGCGCAGGGAGGGCCTCGTCTCCAGCGCAGATTTCACCCGCCTGAAGAAATAATCACACGGCATCTTTTCATTTCGTTCCCTCTGACTGGGTTCGCTTGTTTTCTATTCTCTTTAGAGCTGATTTCAGTTCCTTCGCCTGGTTCAACAAGTGCCACAGGCAAGAGTTTGAACTCTCAAATGCTTTGGTTTTGCTGGAAACATTAAAAAACTAAAGTGGGGTGAGTTCGTCTATCAACGGGAGGTGATTGCACTCCCCGGTGCTCTCGAGCTGGAAGGCAGAGGCAGGGATGGCTGCGCTCCTGTCCGTCTGTCCTAATAAATGAGGTTCAGGCTGTCTATGTGGGGATGCCTCTGCCTGTGCCAGGATTAACCACATGTCTGCTGGGATAATGCAGCATTATTTTCCTGCAAGAACCCACAGTTTTCACCCTATAAGCTGTGTAGGGTTGTATTCTCCATGGAGAATGTCCCCAAAACAATGGGAGACCAATGGTGCTGGGGAGCAGGGACAGACACAGCAGCTCCAACCTTCGTTGAGGATGGACCGAGCGAGTCAGGTCCCTGCAAGGGGAGCCTCTGGATGTGACGGAGGCCTGGGCAGGGGCTGGCTGGGATGGACTGGCTGTCCTGCATGCCCTTTCTCTTGTCAAGTAAGTGTTCTCCCTTTGCAGCTCTAAAGCAAAAAGCATCCTTTTTCCTTTTTTATTTCACATGTAGGTATTGAACGGAGTCATTTTTCCTGCCAAAGGTTTGTCTTTCCCCGTTTCCCTCCCCCCATCCCTCCCCCTTTCGAAATCCCATCACACAAGTATCATTTGTTCCCGTCCATTGGCATCTGGTCGCGTCAAGGCGAATAATCCCTGGTGCGAGGGAGCTCGGCAGGGGGGCTGCAGCAGGCGGCATCCTTCCCTCCCTCCCTCTGTCCCCCCCTGGGGGGTGTCGGCATGGGAGAGCCCCCGCAGAGCCACCCTGATTGAGATGGGCCCGTGGGGTGCTAGGAAGGCTTGTGTGCTGCTCCCACACTGCTCTAAGCTCTGTGCCTCAGTTTCCCTGTGGGGAAGCAAGGCTTCTCCCCTCCATTCCTGGGGCCGCGCTGGGTTTGGCACAATAGCAAACCTCCCCGTTATTATTCTGGGGGCGGAAAGCAGCATTACTCAGAGCCGGGCTTGCTAATAACGCACTAAATATAGCGCTTTCCATCCCCGGAGTACTTTCTGAACCGCTAGGGATGAGCCCTAAACCCCCCTAGGTGGAGGCAGGAGCTGGGGCAGGGATGGGGGGAGCAATGGGACAAGGCTCCCCGTGGCCACCCATGCCACCACCGTGCAGAGGCGCATCCCATCGCGGTGCCGGCATGTCGAGGGGGACCAGGAATCGGCTCAGACCCTCTTGATCTCACCCAGCTTGATGGGCATGGAGGCAGCAGGATGAGGCCCCGGAGCGGGCGGGCAGTGAGGGCTGGGCTCCCGCAGTGTCTCAGTGATGCTGGGAAGCGGCTGCTTCTCCCACTCACCCTGCAAAGAGAGTTGGGCACCGTGAGACCAAGGCTTTTGGGCACTTGGCCTCTCTGCATTTCTCTGTGCGTGCAAAAATGACGTTATCTTTAATGCTGGGAAGTGTTTTTAACCCGAACCAGGATGTTTTCCCATGAGACATCACTAATTATTTATCTCGTAGGAGCACCTACGCATCCCAGCAGCAGAGCAGATGTCCGCACTGAACCATATTGCATGGAGCTGCCACGATCAGGGAGCTTCCGCCCCAAAAATGCGTTCCCCACCGAGTCACACAGAGACAGCTCCGAGCGGTGAGCCCCAGCAGCCCACCGTGCCCAGGCTGTTTGCCAGCTACTGGCAGGGAGCTTGGCTCGGAGGTGACATTTGCAACGTGCCAGCACAGTCACTGGTGCACAGCTGCTGCTGGGGGCGAGGGAAGTGGCAGCCGAGGAGGTGCTGGCATGGCCATTGAGGTTTGAGGTGACCATGGGCAGCACAAACCCTCCAGCACCGTGGGTGCTGCTTGCCTTGGGGGTGCTGCCTGCAAGGAGCAGTTTTCTGGGGTTAGATCATGCAAAGGGCTGAGCCTGCAGGGCTGGATTCATCTCCTATGTGACTCGGTGGTCTGGTGAGGGGCAGGGGGGCTTAGGCCAGGCTGGGCTCTCATCTGTTTGCTCATGCAGAAATATTGGAGACGGGCAGAGCTACAGTGAGAGCGGGAGGAGGGCGGGCTGGAGACGAGAGGTAGGGCTGTGAGTCATCAGCAGGAGGAAGAAAGTTGGATTCATCTTTTCAGATGAAATTCTGTGGAGTGTGCAAAGCAAATCAGGCCAGAGCTTGCACCTGCACCTGGAAACCCTGGGAAGGGTGGAGGGGGCGGAGAGCCCCCTCCTGAAGCAATCAGAGAGGGGCAGCATGGCAGGAGAGCACCAGCTAGAGAACCAAGTGCTTTTCTGCAACCTCAAGGCTTAGGAGAGCAGCTGGGGGCTCGGGGCTGTGCCTGCCCCGAGGTTTGGCCCCAGCCCGGAGCCCACCTGCTGGGGTCTGCCCTCTGCCCCACAGATATCCCCCAGCCCCTGCTTTGGGACGGCATTGGAGGCATTTGGTAGGGCTGGGCAGCTGGGTTTGGTGAAGGGAGAGAGCTGGGATCCCGGAGAACTGTCATGGTGACATCCCACCACGCTCACAGTGCCACCTCGGCACGAGAAGGGGCTTGCTAAATAATTAACAGCACCACGTCCTTGCGGAAAGCTGGGCAGGACTGGGATCACTGAACTGCAGAAATGCGTGTGCTTAATTAGAAGTTGGTGCTTTTCTCTTGGCAGAAATGCTGCGGAATAAATGAGATGTCTTGAAATCCTGCTCGCTCCGAATGCACCAAGGGAGCGGGGGGGGCAGCTCAGCTCCCTGCTCCCCTTGCTGCGTGCCAGCATCGCCTCTGCTCCCCGCCAGCCTCTTCCCAGCCGCCCCCAGCCCTCTCCAAGCTCGCACAGTTACCAGGGCTGTGATTAAGAGGCTTAATTCATAATTCTGCTGCTGCACAAAACTTCCAAGCCTCCTTTGTTGCTGCTCCAGGCTCTGCACGGCCGAGAGGTGAGGGTCTCCAGTGCCAGCCTGGCTCAGAGCTGGCAGGGGAAGGATCTTGCAGACTGGGGCAGACCTGGCTGGAGGGGTTTTACCTGGGAGGAAGGCTGATGGTCTTCCTCACCATCAGCTCAGCGTCCTCCAGCACTGCAGTGGGCAGCACAGAATAACTTGTCACGTAAGCTCATTACACTGATGAATGGCATCAGGAACTGATGGTGATAGGGACCATAAGTGGCTTTAAATCTTCATCATCATCAATGTCATGAGCATCATCACTGGGTCTGGGTTTTGTTTGTGTTTTTTTTTTTAAAGCTCCGCTGGTCCTTTATCCTTCATGCCTTGCTCTACCTCCACGTTTGGAGATTGCACAGATGCAGTGCGTAATGAGCTTGCTCTGCTGGGACCTGACGTAATTGGCCCAAATCCTGTAAAATTGCCTCACAGTTCTCCTTACTTCTGCAGATAGCCCTGCTTTAACACTCGGGGCTGCTCCAAGATGTCAGTAAATCACTTTATGCAAATGCACATCCTCTAATTGAATCCGCCCGAGTGCACCCAGCGTGCCGGTGGCTGGGGCACAGTGCTTTAAGTGCTGCTGGTGCTGGGGTTCCCTGGGTGGCTCCAGCTCCCTGCTTTGGGGCCACAGGGTGCAGCCATGTCCCCAGCCCATCGAGGAGCCGATTGAGGAGGTTTTAGCCCTGGCCTGGAGGTTTGCCATGAAACACATCAGCCCTGGGTGGTGAAGCTGTACATACCGGGAAGCGGACGGCTGAGGATTTGTTGCAGTGCATGGAGATGGGGGCGAAGCCATAGAGGGATTTTAGCACATCTCTGTTGAAGGTATTCCAGGGGATGGAGGAAAACTGCTGTGGGACAGAGACCTGCGGGCACGTGCAGACATCCTCGTCGTTGAACCTGCATGGAAGAGATACCAGGCTGAAAGGCAGCCAGGTGGGATATATGTGCCGTGTTTCTCCCAGCCTGAAGCTGGACCCAGGAAGGCTCCAGACTCTGTGCATGACACCAGGAAACCCTGCCATGGCTGGCACCTTCGGGGGAAAACTTGGGGCCACCCACTGTGCCTAGGATGCCCTGTGCAGGTTCAGCACCTTACCCTCTCGCCAGGGACGGATGAGCTGCCACCTGCTTCTCCAGCAGGGTGGTTGGTGCCTGCCTGGGCTTATAAAATATACTTTACAGACAAGCCTGCCTTGCACTGGGCCTTGCAGGGAAGTCCTGCACCCAGAAAGGTCTCCTTTTCCTTGGGATCTTCCCTATCTCCAGCCTTAACAGCCCTGATCTGATGCCTGCTCTGGGGGAAGGCGAGAGCAGGACTCCTTCCAGCCGTGCCCCAGCAAGTGGCTCCCCATAAACTGCTCCCCTCCTGAGAGCCCCGGGCACCACCACCGCATATCCAGGGCCTAAAAACCCATTTTTAAAACTCTTCTACAGCATTCCCGGCAAAGGGCTTGGCAGCAGCCCCTCTCCCCTTCCCACAACCTCGCTCTGTACCTGTTCACAAGGCTGAAGTACCGGTGCAGGTAACCCGGATCCACGGCGCTTTTGCAGAGCTCCAGCTGGGTCTGGGGGTAGTAGTGCACGTAGTTCACGCACATCTCCTCCATGATGCCAAACCCGCCCTGTGGCACACACACGGGTGGGCTGGGGGCAGCTCTGGGAAGCAGCCCCCAAAGTTGTCCCCAACCATCGGCTGTTTTGGGGTCCAGCTCAGCGCTGCCAGAGCCACAGGGGCAGCAGGAGGGGCAGAAGAGGTATGTGGGCACAGAGCTCCCCCCTTTACGTGCACGCACACCATCACGCACACTTGGCTCATCTGCCCACCCGCCCTTTGTGCAAGGACAGGCTTTCAGGCTGGAGCGTGTGGTTTACATTAAAATGCAGATTCCCTGTAATCCCTCCACTATATTTAGCTTCGTCCCTGTTGATGGTACCTCTGACAGGCTCCTTTTTTTTTTTTTTTTTTTTTTTTTTTGCTGCCTATGTAAGGGAATAACACACGCTGTCAAAAAAACGCCGCTTCTTTTTAATTACAATTAATACCCAGCGGAACGGTTGGTGATGGGAGTTAGAGTGGCAGGCGCTACTTCTCGATTAGCACCTTAGCATCCCAGCTGCAGCATCCCATCCTTGTGGGCTGCAATTCAGCCCCAGTCCATGCATGTGTGTCCCCCCCCTTCCCTGCACCTCGGGGTGCAGTTGCTGACCCCATGGCATGCACGCAGCTGCACTCACCACGGTCACTTTGGTCCTGTCCTCCGTATTGTAGGTGCAGGCTGTGATGAGTTCGTCACCCTGGGGGGGTCGAACAGACATGGGGGTCTGGTAAAGTGCAAAGTTCCCCCTCCTCAGTCAGCAAATATCAGGACAAGTGAAGCTGTAACACAGCAGGACCTCCACGCTCTTTGGTGGTGCAAGCCCAGGGACAGACTCGGTGCCCCCTCAGCACTTGCTTGGCTTGCACCCCCCAGGAGATTCCCTATGATCATACCCCAGGAATTGTGTTTTCTTCTTTCCTCACTTCCTAAGAATTTCCTCCAGGCTAATTGACCTTAAAAAATCTACTTAGGAACATTTTGCATTACCTAGCTTGTACCCAACATGGTGCCATGGCTGTGTGCCCCCTGCAGGGCCACCCTGAGAGCACTCTGTTTGGAAACTGCCACGATTTTTGGAGCCACTCACCGGAAAAACTGCAACCAGCTCCTTCAGCATGCGGATCTCCTGTGAGGGAGGACAAAAAGGCACCGGGTCAGAGCAGTGCCATGCCCTGGCACCTTGCTGTGCCCACAGGCTGGGGCGTCCTATGGGTGCCACCCACCCGCACGGTGCCATACCTGGAAGTGAGGGCTGTAGTGGCCATCGGCGTTCACCACCTGCCTCTCCCTGCCGTCCCGTGACAGCACCGTCACCACTTTCCTCCCTGCCAGGTGCGTGTGGAGCTGCGAGGCGAAGATGCGGATGCCGGCAGCAGGTAGTGCCTGGGGAGGGATGGCTTCAAGCTCCATGCCTGGCCCCATCCCTCTCCCCTCCCATGCGTCCCCAGGGTGTGTGCTTGGGATGGATCCTCCCTGGCTCCTGGAAGGGTTTTGGGGTCTGCTGGACCCTTAGGGCAGCCGAGAAGTGAGCTGTGCAGAGGGGTAGGTGTTCAGCCTAATGCTATAGCCAATTAATGCTCTGCCATACCTTAAATTAGCACATCTGGATGCTGCTTGCTTCCTTGTGCTTGTGGCACCGACAACTCCTTTCGGGTAGGCCCTATAAAAAATACCTACTAAAACTTGCCTGAGAGCAGGGTGGGCGGTTTGAAAACATACTTGAGCAAGCTCTTAAGGAACTCCCCAGGAAGCAGAAGCCAATCTTTTGCATTTCCATCGGGGAAAGCACCCAGGCACGGCACAGCAGTATGTTTTCCTAGACGGCAACAGTACTCGGGGGAGACGGAGCAGCTGGCTCCCAAGGAGCTCTGCCTTCGCAGGGAACTCGGAGCATCCCAACCAGTTGCTCAGGACCACTTGCTTCTGGTTGTGTGCTGTGGGGTTTTTCTTTCCAGCACAACCCCAAGGGAAAGGGCTCCGGGGGGCTGGACACTCACCCTCTGGGTGCATTTATCAGTGCAGTACCCAGTGAGGACGAAGGAGGTCTCGCCTGGGGGCACGGCCATCACCGGCGTGTAGACCAAGCCCAGCTCCATGATGCCGGCGTCGTAGCGGCGCAGGCTGCCCGTGTAGTAGAGGCGGATCCCCGAGGAGTCGCGGCGCCCTGGGGGGCAAAAAAAAGCAAAGCCATGCATTTACTGAGGGCATGGCAGGAGGGGAAATGCTGCTGGAGCAAGCACCCCTTGCATTTACAAAGCTCCTGGTCTCTTGTGCATTGGAGGATGCTCTGTTTAACCCCTAGTGCCCACATTTAGCGGTGGGGGGGGGGGGGGCGGGGCTGATCCCCATGTCTCTGGGCTGGAGCCCACCAGGGGATAAGAATACCGAGGGAGACACTATTGGTTAACACTCCAAAGCTGGTAAGTTATGAAAGACGTGAGCTCCGTATTTATAGATGTGTTTCTTCTCAAGTTGCCGAATGTGCTATGATTGATCTACAGTACATATGCTCTGGTCTCCTAAAAATACACTTGGGTAGTCAAGAAGTTACTTGATTTTATGTAAATGAAGAAAGTGTGTTGTTTGGAATCCTTTTTTTTTTTTTTTTTTTTTTTTTTTTTTTTTTTTTTTT
>CM021781.1:7608449-7670228 GCA_011076525.1 Nettapus auritus | reverse complement strand
TCCTTTTTTTTTTTTTTTTTTTTTTTTTTTTTTTTTTTTGTGTGTGTGTGTGTGTGTCTCCTGACAGCGTTATCAAAGCAGGAATGCCATTAAAACAACATCCAAATCCCCCTGTCCCCAGCCAGGCTGGTGCTGTCTCTCTGGTGACTTTGGCATCACTGATGCTCTTGGCTCCGAGCTCAACCCCTCCACAGCTCCTTCCACGGAAATCAGGGGGCACCTACCAGCACCCCCTCTAAATATGGGGCTTGGCAAGGGTCATAGCCCTGCAGAACCGATGTGTAACCCCACTGCCTGCTGGGCTCCCCTCCCCGAGCATCCTCCCTGCCTGTGGGGACACACAAGTACAGGTCCAGCCTCCGGTGACACCCCCAACAGGGTGGCAGTCCCCAGCTCTCCTGCATCTAGCTGGCAAGTTTTGGGGCCACGCCACGTCTCCGCTCACCTTTGAACACCAGGGGGTTGTGGTAGTGAATCTCAAGGCGCAGATATCTGGAGGAGCCCGGACCACCAAAGGCAAGCCCTGCTTCTTCAGGGTAGTAGAAAGCCTGGAAGCAGAGGGAGGGCATTAAGGGAGGGGGTGTTACACTGATTTAGGGAGCCAAGGTCATTAGGGGAGGGGATGTCACATTGATTTATGGGCTGGGATGTAAATGCAGCGGTATCTTGGAGGAGAATGGGGAGGGGTTAAAAGGGGCTGAACCCAAATCCTAGAAGGCAGGGTTTGGAGATGGCAGAAAAGGTGCCCAGGAGCAGGGGGTCTCATTGTGCACCCACCTGTGCACCCATGGCCCAGGCGGCAAGCACATGCCGGCAGTAGTTGAGCTGGTCTGGCTTCATCTTGGCGTCACAGGGCCCGTTGTAGGGCGGGATGCTGTCCAGCTCAGCGGCGCACTGGAAGACTTCCATGTGGTGCACCAGGGCTTCGTTGCCCGCTGTGATCACTGGCTCATACTGCAAAGCAGTGCCCAAGAAGGAAGAGGACATGTAAGGACCATTCACCAAGACCCCGTCCCTGAGCGTGCTGTTTGTGCAGCCCAGCACGGGTAAGTCTGCCCTCAGTTCTTGCCACAAGATGGGGAGGGAAGGTTGCTTTGGGCACATGGACCAAGAGCTCTTGGCTGGCTTTGGGACCAACCTAGAGTCCACCAGAGCTCGTGGAGAAACACCTCATCCCTTCCCTTCAGGTGGCTGCACCTGATGAGCAGCAGAGTCTGGGCTGCTTCTTGGTGACTGAGTCCTTTGCAGACTTGCTGGGCTTAGAGGACTTTGGTTTCTCACAAAGGAGGTCCTGGCCCCACTGCCTGCAGTTACCGGGTTTCATGCCCAGCCAGGAGCTGCTGTGCTGGGCACAGGCAGGGGGGATTTGGGTAGAAAGAGTGACTTCAAACGCCTGAGGAATGGCTCCGGCTAAAAGCGCCAGCTGTAGAGATGATCTGCAGCAGCAGGAAGATATCAGGAGTTACGCACTTTTTACTTACACACAGATGATTCATTTTGCACCATCTGTTGGGGAGAAAATCCTCCTTCTGAGCTTTCCTTTGCAGCGTTGCCTCTCCCCTACAAATCGCTGAGCGCTCGCTTCAGCTCCCGTGTCAGGCTTCCCCTCTCCCTGCTGCGTGCTTTTAGCCCCGGGGGTGCCGGGTTGTGCTGTGCTGGGGTGATGCTGCCAGCACCTCAGGACGGGAACACTGCTGCCACAGTTTCTGTCCCTTCTTGGGGATGCGACCTGAGCACGTGCAATACATCTGCACACAAGTTGCCTTTATCTCTGTGAGCTTTTTTTATTTTTATTTTTTGCAATACGCCTGATCTGTTAGAGGGCAGTTCATATTCTGGCTCACTCTGCCCTGCCCTGGCCAGGCTAGTTAATTAATTTGCCATGTTTGTTTATTCCTAGTGGCACATGGTGAGCCATAATCCTGCCACTGTTGGCTGCAGCTCTACCCTCTGCAAGGGAGCTGCTCTGAGCCCTGTCCTTGTCCTCTTTCAGTGTGCCAGGAGAAAAGTCACTATGGTCCCCGTTCAATGTGCCAAAGTCACCAAGCTGCCACCAGATTTGGGTTCTCCAGGATATGTGAGGTGCTGCTGGCTGGTGGGCTGGTTCAGGGAGATGTTTTGGTGCTCTGGGGGTGCAATTGGTTCTGAAACCCTCCCTGTAAAAGGTCAGGGGAGGGGTGGGCTTTGCAAGATGGCTTTGAGGGACCTGAACGCAGCTGCTGAGCTGCACCAGGGAAAGCATTTCTCCTCCTTCACCTCTTCTCCTGCCTCTTACCATGATGATGTGGTGCTTGGGGAAGCCGTCTGGCAGTTCTGCCATGTAACACCAGTAGGTCGTCTCCTGGCTGGGGATAATGACGCTGGGGGCCGTTATCTCCATTGTCTTCATGTCGCTGGGCAGCTGGGGGATGGTGATGTTGGGCTTTAGCAACTGCACCCTCTGCAGCCCCCTGTGGATGGCAGAGATGTTGATGGCTTGCAGGGAGCGGACGGGTTTCTCCAGGATCCCATAGATGAGGTGCACGGTGCCGTCCTGAAGCAAGAGCAAAGCGTGGAGGTGGTTTTGTGTGTAGGATACCAGAGAATGTGAATCTCATGGATGACTGGCATTGGTGGCATGAATTTGGAAGTAGGCCCTAGCCCCTCTTCAAAGAGGAAACCATCCTGGCTTCAGCAGCGTCTCCCTTTGCTGGGCTGTGCCACAAAGCCTGTAGATTTAGGGGAATTTATTTGGCTAGCATGTTTCAGCATCAAGCCATGATCAGAGAGTTCTCCACCAGTTGAGAGAGCCTGGAAAGCTTTCCCTACGTGGCATCAGTTTCCAACAGAAGTCAATACCAGAACCTCACACCTCTCCCCTGCTCCTCTCTGCTCCCTCGGCCCTCCTGAGCTGTGGGCTGGGGTGGCCACATGGATCCAGACCCCAGGCAGCAGCTTGGGGAGGAGCAGCAGAAATAAAACCTTTGCTCCAGACCCTTTCTGCCAGCTTCTGTTAGAGCATCAGAGCTAGAGGCTCTGCTACAAGCACTGTGGGCAGGGAAGGTGCTGCTGAAGGCACTCAGCTCTGGACAGGAGGTAAGAAGGAGAAGAAAAGGGAGTCATTTTCTCTCCAAGGCTAAGAATAAAGACCTGCAAGTCTTTCCCTGGTTCACACACAGATATTTTTTCCTCTGGGGCTCTCTGTGTTTTGGCAGACACCTCTCACCGCAAGGCATGTCTCTGAAAACTAGCAACAAAACCTCAAGGCTGCTCCGTGCACACGGTGGCTTCCAAATACCCTTTCCACCAGAGGATTTCATTTCAAACGAACCTCGTGGAGATCCTTGTCTGCACCTGGGGGCTGCCCCTGGTTGTCTGAGACCCCGAAGCTCTTTGACATCCCCAGTGGGGCCGTTCCCACCACCCCCTCGCAGACCCAGAAGCTCACAAGCACACAGCCCTGGCTCCACTTGCTGCACCTTCACTCAGTTCCTGCAGCCCCCCTTTTTGCCTCCCGTTGAGCAACACCTCTTCGTAACACTCCAAACACTTGGCTCCCGGCTGCAAGCCCGAGTGATGCAGAAGGGTATTTATATAGACCTAGCACGCTTACCAGGAGTGGATGATGCAAACGAGCTGAAATCTGCGCGTTAGAGAGGTTTATAAGGGGTTGTAAATAGAGGGTGCCAAACATTACTCATGGCGCGGGGCTGACATCTGTAGCACGCTTCCTTACTGCACTAAGCAGCACAAACACCCGGTGCTGTCCCAAAAACACAACAGGGGTGAGGTCTGACCTGCAGGCTGGAGGGTCGGAGCTGTGGGGTTGGGATGGGGACGGGGATGCCACGGCACAAGGGGAGTAATGCCATACCTCTATGAGGTAGTCCTTGGGGTCACAGGTGCTGAAGGCTCTTCTGAAGAGGATGTAGAGCCCCTCGGTGGTGCTCTGAGCCCCCAGGAGCTGGTAGTCCTGCTGAGAGTCCATGTGGAGGTGCCCCTTGGCATCGCTCCAGGCATCCTGCGGGACGAGAGCACCCAGTAAGCTGGGGGGCTGCACGGATCATGCATTGGCCCTGGGGGGCACAGAGGGGGACTTCCAGTGGTGCACGGGTTCTCCTTTGGTTCACATGCCTTTGTTTCACCCTCCTTTGGTTCACCATCCCTTGGTTCACCCCTCTTGGGTTCACCAGCCTTTCAGGGCTGTGAAATACCAGACCCAGCACCAATATTCTGCAAAAAGACCTTTTAGAGCTGAGATTTGTTTGGGGAAAGGGGCGGGAGGAGGAAATCCTGCAGGGCTGCATTACTCTGTGCTTTTCTTGGTGTATGGTTGGGGGCAAGTTCTGAGCAGAGTGATGTGTTTGCCACGATCCTTGCCACAAGCCAGCTGCTCTCGATTTAAGATCAGACTCCTGATGGGCTGCAGTGTCAGCCCTATGAACCACAAACCCCCTTTAATGCCCTGAATTTGCTGTGGACAGATTGTCCCAGGAGCCAGGCAAGGCTGAAAACTGCTCTCAGTTAATGGTGGTGACAAAGCCTTGCTGGGAAGCAATGTGGTAGGCTCCTCCTGTGCTTAAGGACTTGAAGGGTTGGAGCAGAAATATTATATTTAATATAATATAAATAATTTTAATAATTTGAATTTGAACAACATATTTCTCTTGATTTTTGCATCTCTTGTTTGTGGCTTTTGTTTACCAAGAAAAGGCCCCAGGAAGTACCTTGCAGCACCAATACTAGTGGCACTGGTTCTCTCGTCTCGGGGGAAGAAATAAAAGAAAAAGAATAAAGCATCTTGGCACTATTTCAGCCAGAAGTATAGAGTGATATTTCGAGAACATATTGTCCTTAGAGGGGGAGAGTAAAATCAGTTACATGAAGCTAGCATGACATTTGTTTTCATAGGAGTGCGTTGTGCAAATTAATCTCATAGTACATGAGGGGGGTGAGCAAATTTGGATCTCTTTAGCAGCTGACATCCTTATCCAGCAGAATGACTGCTGGGAGAGAGAAAACCGGGGCTGTAGAGGTTTACAGAGAGCTCCTTGCAGGATGCTGTTCAGCACCAACTGAAAGAGAGAGCCCCAGTGCTGCTCGGCGTTTAATTCAGCGCTGTTTGTCTTCCAGTGAGCACAAGAAGGCAGATTAGCAACGATCCTTTATGTTTTTTTTTAACATGATGCTGTGAAATACTGTAGCATTTGGGTCATCACACATCCTGAATGGCTGGTAATTAGCAGGAAAACAGTACAGATAATAAGCCCTCCTTTTCATCCTTTCATTGCACTGCAGATCACATTGCAGCTGATTGTGAAAGAATATATTTTATGGCTAATTTCAAGTAAGCGGAGAGGTAAAATTTAACTTACTGGAAAGCCTCACGCAGGGGAAATGTGAATTGCTTTCTGCAGTGAAGCGCGCCTGCAATAAACCTAACGTGGTGATCTGGGGACAGGGAGCTGCTGGAGGGCACGGGGTGAGGTATTGCAGCTCCGGCCCCAGCAGAAAGACAAACCGCAGGGGAGCCTGGACAAACGGACCATGTAAGAAAGGACAAAAAAAATCAAATAGCAAAACTGGAAATGAAAACCCCCCCCCCCCCCCCATCTGCTACCACTGGGCATTTGCATACCACCCAAATACTTACGGCTGTTTAATTTCTGATAACGCCACACTGCTGGCAGGCGGCCATCGGATTGGGTTTTCCCGTGTCCTGTTGATTTCTGCTGTAGCTGCAAACGTGAGCTGCAGCCGGCTTATTGGCGCTGGCAGGAGCAGGCTTGCTGGTTGATAACTTTTGCACTTTCTCAAAGTCAGGAATGGGAGCAGTGGTTAATTTTTAATGCGGCTGAGGGCAGCACACAGGCAAACCAAGCTGTCAGTGCAGCCGGCGTTTGTATGTAGCCAAGCTCTTTGTGCACCCACCTGTTGGAGCGCTTGCGGATGAGTACAGCATAGTTACTGCATTTATCCCTTTCTCTTTGGATTTCAGCCCACAGTACAGACCTCTGGACCAGACCCCCCCCAGCCCTTTTGGACCACTTTCATTGAGCAGTGAGAGCAGTCCAGCCCCGCTTGGGGCTTTGCCCCAACAAACCAGGCCAGATTCACCTGTCGGGCAGCAACCCCAAAAGCAGCTGTGACGAAACACATGCAACTCACCCCAAAATACGAGCTATGCCCGTCACTCCAGAGCACGGCCAGGTCTGCGTTCTCAAACTCTCCCCGGTCTGACATCCCGAAGAGGAGCCCGAACTTGAGTTCCCTGCTGAGGATCTGGAAGTACACCGCTTGCTCAGGGTAGCTGACGTTCCAGGAGAGCTCGAGCAGCCCCTGGGGATCAAGGGGCACCTTGTAGGGAAAATAGGTGCCGCGGGGCGCTGAGCCCTGCAGGGCGACCACCAGGATGACCAGGAACACGGCAATCATGGTGAAGTACACAGACGCCACCTCCCGCATCTTGAAGCCGGGGCAATGGCACGGCTTGCTGCCGGAGGTCTGCATGCTGGGCAGGACAGCAGCCGCCCTCCTGGCTTTTGCCATTTATGCTCTGGCCCTCCTGGGCGAGCCGGGTAAGCGATACCCTTTAATTGCATTTGGTAGTGGGGAAATTGGATTGTGGTATTGACCCCCCCACCCCCCCACCTCCTGGCCAAACACTTGTCATTCTCTGCCTCCCCTTAATTGGCTCTAATTGCACATGGACATTATCAATAGCAATTGAACTCGACTGGGCTGATGTTATTTGCTCTTAAATCATCCTTAGTGGCTGCAAAGTGCCGCTTTCTTGCAAGCTGCTCCTTGCACGGCCACCCTGTGCCCTGCTGGCGCTGCCTGTCGCTGGCTCTGTGTGGCCCCACCGTGGCTCCCATTGAAGGCCCTGCCTGCCTGCACCTTCGGAGGCATTAAATATCTGTTATTCCTTTGCTTTTGTAGCAGCTGGGACTTCAGCTCCGGTTTGAAGATACCCTTTTGTCCCCCACCATTCCCCTTCTTATTTCTTTGGCCTGCTGTATTTTCATTTTGGTTATTAACTGCATTAACTGGCATTGCCTCAAGCTCTGATACACACGCACAGCCTGGTTTACACTTGGAGCTTGTGGCCTCGTTTTATCCTTGCCAGCTCCCATGACAAGCGGTGCCCTTGGATGCCTCCTGGAGTCCCCTCTGTTTCCCCCTGGAGCTCGGGTTTCACTCGCGGTACTTGCAGCAATGTCACCGGGCACAGCCGGTTTCCCAGCGCTGTGTAACGCAAGGATGGAGTTCGATGCCCGGTGTTTCAATGAATCATCAGTGCGTGCTACATTCAGCGAGGGTTCTCATCGTGTCCTGAGACACGGCGGTTATGCAGGGGCACAGCAGCGCTCTCCTTGAGGGGTGACCCACTGTTACAGGTGCTCTCTCAGCTTTGCCGGGCAAAGACCAACACAAAGCGAAGCTGGCAAGCCAAGCTTTCCAGATGAGGCTGTCATCAGCAAACCCCAGCTACTGCTGGTGTCAGCTTCGAAAGCACACATCAGGATGGCATAGTGAGGAGATACCAGAGACAGGCTGGGAGCGCTCCTTCCCCCCAAAGCCTCTCAGTGCTGTGCCTGCAGGAGGTGACACTGAACCCTGCAGCACCCCGGGGGGCTGCAGCAGGCGGGGAGCAGCTGAGGGGCTGCACCTCCTTGGTGGCACTGCTCAGCACCTCCATGCCCTGCAGGAGGAGGCAGTGTCCCTGGTCTTGGCGAGATGCTGGGCTGGCAGCCTCAGATGGGTGTCCCTCGTATGCCAGCCCTGGTTCCTCGGCAGACGGCTGGCTGCGTGACAGAAGGCCCCGAGAACAGATTTTTTTGCCTTGCCCCGTTCCTACCCTCCAAGCACGGCTTCTCCTCCTCTCTTGGCTTTGTTTCCGAACTGCAAGGGGAAAGAAGCTGCACTGTCAGTGTGGCAGGAAGGAAAATGATCCTCGTCAGGGGGTGGGAGGGGGTCCTTAGCTAACGAGTTCTACCACCGTCTATTAGAGATGAATCCCCAGGTTGCTGGCATGTGCAAGTGGAGCTCCTGAGCTTTCCTGTACAGAAGGAATTTGCGGCGGAACAGCATAAGGCAGGCAGGTCAGCTTGAAAACAGCTGAACTTTGGAGATAAGCAGTGGGAATTTACTTAAAGAGGAGAAAAAAATATGTATATCTCTCTCCCCCCCTTCAGTTTCTCCAAGCCACTGCTCATAAATCCAGGCGAGAAAGGAGGATCAAGCCTTCCTCCCCTTGCTGCTGGGTTTATTTTAAGGCTTGGATGAGATGTAGCAGTGCCAGTTTGCTGAATCCGACCCCCCAGCTGCTTGGGACAGACACAGAGCGGGTCCCACAGGTGAGAGTGACACCAGGGGATGTGGGTCCAGCCTCAGGACAGAGCACAGAGACAACAGCACAGAGCCAACAAGGTCTCACCGGAGCTGACACCAGCACCACCATGCTGGTGCTGGCTCAGCAGCATCCTGTGTCCCTCCCTGAGCCCCTGTGCTCTGCTCCTGCAGAGGCTGCCCAATTTCCCTTGACAGAGAAAAACTAAGGGCACTGTGATGCAAAGAGGACACCTGCAGAGTGCCCTCAGCCCCTGAAGAAGGGCTGTTTTTATGGACGACCCCCCAGCCCCCAAGCTAGGAGCTGTATTATGAACCCCATAAGCCTTGCATACAGGTAAGCAGGCTTAAACACAATTGATGCACTGAATCAAAGCAGGCAGCACCCCTCTGAGCTATAATCCCTGGCCTGACTAACGTGGATGTAAATTTGATTAAGGCGAGGGGGGGGGGGGCACAGAGGGACGGCTGCTGTCTGCTCCCACGGAACCGGTGCTCAGCACACATGCAGCATCCCCTGCCCCGGGGCTGTGGCAGACACAGCCCCTGTCCGCGGCCAGATCCTGCCCTGCACCACTGTCCTGATCCAATTTCCTCGGTGCTGATGAGGTTAGGCATCCTCTGAGTCAGGCTGGACCCGACATGGTTGCAGAGGGAGAGGAGAGGTCTAGCACGTAGGGGAGATGCTCACACAGGCAAATAGGGCTCGGGGACCCTGATCGATGCTGTGAACAATTCCCCGCTCTGGCCAGATCCACCCCATGCCCCTGGGCTCCTGTCACGTTATTTCCCGACAGAGGCAGTCACTGTTTAACCCACAGACACCTGGTCAAGCTGGGATGCTCAGAGGAGATGGCACCCACCAGCAGTGATGGGAAGAGGCGTTCCCTCCACGTCACGCATGAGTTTGTCCTGAAAGCTGCTCATGAGAGCTACAAATGAAAGCAGCACCCATGCAGAGCCTCTGCTCTTCCCAGCTTCTTGCTTCCTCCTAAGGTGTTTCTCTTTTTTTGTCTTCCTCAGGGCCAGATTTTCTCTCTCACACACCACCAGAGGGGTCTCCCCAGACCAAGAACAGAACTGGACCTCAGCTCCCCTGTGGCTCAGCCCTGCAGCTCCTGCTCCTGCTGGAGGAGCCCAAGCCACTGGGGTCTCTTCTGCCTCTCCTCTCCCCTCAATCCACCACCCGTGGCTCTTTGCACCTGGCAAGGCAGGTGGGTGGGCTGCAGCGAGCCCCATGGCACCATCAGGGGTGATGAAAGAGCAGGCAAAAGGCCAAAGCTAGCAAAAGGTGAGTATCATTTTCTCCTTGGAGGCACTGCCTCAGTGGGTGCCCGAGGCCAGGTGGACAGCCAGCTCCTTCCCAGCCCAGCCCAGCATCCCAAAGACATCCCTCCCCTACTGCTCCCCCCAAAAGCTGCCACCGCCGAGCCACCTAATGAAATCCTCCTTGCCTGTGCATGCTATATTAGGGTTTCCATGGATATGGTACCACAAACACTGGGCTGTGGCTTTGTTATATAAACAGGAGAGATTGCCACAGACACCCAAAATATCTGAAAGGACAGGAAGAGACAAAGGTGGGCTCCGGGTTTGTTTATAAAGGGTTGCGTGATGCAGCGGGTAGTGCCAGCGGGAGGTGGGAGAGATCTGGGCTAGGTTTGGGAGCTGGAGCACAACCAAGGGGACATCTCGGTGATCTCGGACTTGGCAGCTCCCGGAGACTCTCTCTGGTCTTCCACGGGATCCTTCTAAAATGCTCAGAGGTGCAGCTGGCTGGGCTGCTTGCTGAGCCTGCTCGTGCCCAGGAGCTGTGCACCCCGCAGACCACAGTGTGAACTGGACCTTCCTTCATGCTCGGGTACATCCCAGCAGATCTTGGCCCTGGTGGGGAGCAGGACCAAAGATGGTGGAGACGTGCAGTCTTCTGCTCTGCCAGAGCTGCCCACACCCAACCTAGCTCAGCAAGACCATCCAGCTCATCCTGTGCCATCTCAGGTACAGCAAGTCCTTTGGACCGTTGGAGGAATCGTGTAATTCAAAGAAAAAAAAATGTCTCTAGAAATGGAGGTGGCATGTAAGGGAGATGGAGACATCAGTGGCTAAAATTGTATTGCACTCCCACTCCCCTGCCAATAAAAACACCATAAATAAAGTGGCTTTGCAATACCCAGCTCCACGCATTGTAGCACAGATTCACATGTCCCTGCCAAGGATGCTTGAGGCAGGATAAGCCCTGCTCTAGGCTCCTTCTGCTAGGGAGCTTGCTCCAGCCCACCTATTCCCCTTGTGGGTGCTACCCCAAGCTCCCAGTCTGAGTCAGTGGCCTCCTCTTTCCATCTCCCCTGGTCCCCTGTGGGTGACACCCCCAGCCCACAGTGCTGCAGCTCCCTTGGGGCCTTCCAATGCCCTTCTCCACGGGATGCTCGCTTCCCACTTGTCTTCTCTCCATGACTCTGTGTGCATCTGAGCAGACACCTTTCCACGCTTCATTATCGGGCATGTGGAGGTGAATACCAAACTCGGTAAGATTTGATTTATCATTTAAACCCCCCCCAGAACCAGTGTTTTTTTGTCAGACGCAAAACGCCCTGCATGGCCCTTCTGCTTTACCTGTCAGCCTTCATTTTGCAGCACTTGTCTTAACATTCATGCAGTGACCCCATGCATCTCTGAAGCAGTTTTCTTTGAGCTGGTCAGGAACAGGAGCAAAAGGAGCTAAACTCACAATGGGCTTGGCTCCAGGGGAAGGGCTTTCTGCCAGGTGTTTTTTTTTTGGGGGGGGCGGGGGGGGTTGGTGCCAAGCCGTTCTGAGCAGGGCTCTGCTCCCTGCTGCCAGCCTTTCTTGTTGCTTTCCTCCAGCCATTGGCGTCTGGCACAAAGCTGCTTCCTGAAGGCTGCACAGCAAGCCAGCCTCAGCATCAAGAGGAGCCAATTCATGGGGCCAAAAAAGCCTGAGGAGCTTGAAGATGGAGCTTTAGCAGCTTGGCAGAAGGGTCGGTGCATTGAATGACAAAGGCTGCGTGTAGGTCTGCCCTGCATACTTGATGTCTGTAACAGATGAGTTAGCAGAAGGTACAATAAAGGGTGGTGGATGAATATGATTGACACCAGAAAATTCAATATAGCTTTTGTATGGGGAGCACTTGCCACACTCTTGGCAGCCTTAAAGGGAGTGAAAAACTTGAAAGGGGGAATAAGCAATAAGAGAAACACGAAGGAGTTGGTCGTGGGCATCCTGAAATCTAGCCCTCTGTCTTTCTGCACACTTCCTTTCTCTGGACCTTGCAGCTGAGGCAATGGCTGTGGAGGAGCACATCGCAGTGCCAGCCTTGTGTGTCAGGACATGAGCTGGTGGGTGTGATGCAGCACCACGTGCCTGCCCCGTGCTGAGGCTGCTGAACTCCATGAGCCTCAGGTTTTGGTGTTGGGTACAGCCTGGGGGTGCTCAACACCACAAGGGTGAAGCACGCTGGCTTGGGGACACGGGAACTCATCCGTCCTGATTAAACATAATTATTTGATAAGTTTCAGTCCTCTCACAGGGATCAGCAAAGAGATGCAACAGGGACAGCAGGCAGGGTCTTAGGGCTGTGATTATGAGCCAGAAGTTCCTACACTGTGGGTGGTAAAAGCAGGGGGAGAAAGGTTCTCAGGCTTGAACCTAGAAACTGCTGTCCCTGCTGAGCTGCCATGGGAGCAAAGCTGGTGGAGCACTGGAAACGCATACAAAAAGCTGAGAATTGCTCCCGTTAGTAGCCGGATTTGGCTGTGGTTTGTGGCCACGTAAGCCATGGGTCAAACGGGGTCTCAACTGGAAGATGTCACCTGTGTCATGATAACCAGGTGAAGCTGCTCCTCCCCTAGGGAAGCAGCAATCTGAAGGAGGGGAAAAAGCCTAGAAAGCCGGTTTGGGTGGTGAACGAAGGGAAATTCCTGCACAGTTTGATCCCAAGTCCTGAGGCAGGTGGCAGGAAACAAGAACTGGTGGGTGCAGGAGGGCAGCTTGGCTGCATGAACTCCCCCAGGGACTTGCACAGTGCACAACCCACCGGTGGCCTCAGAGGAAAGCAAGTGATTACAACCTGAACACCTTAACTTAAAACCTACAAACGATTTGGCTCCTGGCTACTGTTGTTTATCCCACAGACTTGGCAAGCACAGGACACTTCCCAACCGGCAAGGAGGGCATGTAGAAGTTGTGGCTGGCCAGTGGCCAGCTCCCAAGGCTATCGGCTGGCTCCTGTGCTGCAGCGCCTAATTAGCACTTTCCTCCTGTAAAAATGCACTTTGCAAAGTCTGGGGGATTACGGCTCTGTGCTTGTTCAGCCCCTCACACGACAAGACCCTGCTCACAACAGACATCTTGCAACCACTGCAGTACCAAAACACCATAAAAGCCTCTGTCTCCTCATCATAAAAACCTCAGTCTCCTCCAGAGGTTCGGTACCTGATCTTCAGAGAATTGATTTTAGAGTAGCTGGGTCTCGTGTTAGAGATCCACAAAATAAGATCTGTACTTGCTTAAGGCAGTGCAAGTATTTGCGAAGTCCTTGTTATAACATTGTTTTTCCTTGCTCCTGTCCTGGGTTCAGACTGGAGAAGAATTGCTTTGACATATTCATTAAAAAGGCAGCTTGGGAAGAAAAGAGGCTGTTTATTTCAATACAGGAATACAGCCACAGAAACCAAAATGAATGGCCCAAAGAAAGAACCTCTATCTTTCATATTTCTGAACAAAAATACAAAGATAAATTGCTAGACAATGACGTTTGACCCATAAAAGTAATAAAAAGCTAGAATTGTTTTTTCTTGGCATAGCTTTTCAGCATGGTCTGCACGTAGTCCAAGCAACCTTGAAGCAAAGCTGAAAAGGAACCGTGATACAGACGGTTCAGCACTAATCAATGCAGTCTATGATAATTAAACAATAATAGCCTGAAGTAGACCCTCTGAAGGTAACCTACGCTTTGTCCCCTTGCTTTCGTTTCTGGTTGTCAGACTGGATGGCTTGTGTTTCAGCTCTCTGCACAGGCGTCTGAACTGCGTGCAAAGTGTGCTGAAATTACTGGCAGTAATTAGTTTATTTAGGGAGCAATTAATTTAATGCAACTGTTTCCCTCTCCATAGATTAAAAGAGTGCTATAAGCGATAGCATCTCAAGGAGAGCAGATGCGCTATAAAAGGACCGGGGACTGATTGTTCCCATCAGTCAAGAAGGACAGAACGAGTGTCAATGGGCTCAAACAGAAGAGAAAAATGAAGTTTGCCATTAGGAATAACTTTGAGACCACAGGCACAAGTCAGGCCAGGGAAATCAGCACTACAAGAAGAGAGTCATCCGTCCCGATAGGCAGAGGTGCTCCGGGATGATTGCGCTCATCTCCTGGCGTTATCACAAGGAGTCTGGAGGGTGGCCTGCAGAAAGGTCCCTGCTCACCAGGGTAACTGACTCAAATCAGCAGGTATTCTCCCAGGTTCTGCCCCCCAGTGCTTCTCCCTTCAGCTCTGGGACACAATAACCTTTTGCCTTTTCACCTCAAGTATTCTGTGATAACCACCCTGACACAGATGAATTACCATGGGTCACCCCTGCTGCTGCTGGATGTGCCATGTCTGGGGCCAGCACCTTCAGAGACAGCTGTGGGTGAGGACTTCTAAAGCAGCTGAGGTCGTGCTGGAAGGGACACGGAGAGATGCTGCCACTAAAACCAGAGGGAAAAAACCTCAGCGTGGTCTCCGGGACAGAGACACATAACCTAAAAACCCATGGGATGCTTGTGAGGTTAATTGGGGCATACGGTGGGGGTTACTCCTGTTCTCCCCCCCCCCCCCCCCCCAGGCTCCACGCAGGAACAACCGGACCCCATGAAGGGGGGGGGTTCCCGGTTCATTGGGGCCGAAGGAGAGGATGTCGTAGGGGTCTCCATCTCGGTGGTTCCACAGCACGGGGGGGGGGAGAAGGGGGGGGAGCCGGGGAGCGACCCCCCCCCAGCACCTCCCGCTCGGCAGCGGCTTGCGGAAGGCGGGGATGGCGAGGGGGGAGGATGGAGGAGAGGAAAAGGGGGGGGGGCCCCCCCGGCCCGCTCCGTGCTGCCGGGGCTGGGGGGGCGCAGCGCTGCTCCGCACCGCCCTCATTGGCGGCCCCGGCGGGGAGGGAGCGGCTCCCACCCCCCCCGCACCGCCGCGGCTGCCGGCACCGGCCATGTGCCGAGAGGGTGCCTGCCGCCCGCTCCTCTGCTCAGCACCCTGAGCTGGCCTCGGCCTGGGCGCCGTTCTTGCTTTTTTTGTTGTTATTTGGTGTTGGTTTTGATTTTTCTCATAGTATTTTTATTTATTTATTTTTTCCACTCTTTTTTGTTTTTGCCCCTGCGTTGATGCGCTCCGAGCTGGAGACTTCGGGAGACGCGGTCCTCACCTGAGAGATCCAGCACGATTCCCCCCGAGCGAAGGTAACAGGGTCTGGGAGGGTGGTAGAGAGGGGTTGGCACCTTGCCCCATCCTTTGCCGCGGGGGGGTCTTCCCTTTTCCCCCTGTTTCCTCCTCTTTTCCCCCTTTCCTCTTCCCAGGGTATCTTAAACTGGTTTTCTGCTGGGGTGGGACTGGGGCTGTGGGGCCCCAACACCTAGCCCCCTGCCCTGGGGGATGCCCACAAGGTGAGCAGGCAGGGGATGAGCTCTGGCTCCAGAGCAGGGGCTGGCAGGGGATTTGGAGAGGGGCTGATTATTGCACAGCATCCGCTCTCTGAGACCCTGTCTCTGGGGGACCAGTCAAGTCCGACCGCCTTAGAGCAGGGTGAAAAACACCGGGGTGCTCCAGGCTTGGTGCTGCTGGCTCCTACATCATTACCAGCCTCAAAGCCTTAGCTCCGGAGAAGGACACGAAAGCCTCTCTCAAAGCTGGGGAGGGGGAGGAATGCCCCAATGCCATGCCCTGGCTGGGTGCTCAGGTCGTGTCCTTCGCTCCGGGGACAGCTCGCCCTCCTTCCTGCACGTGGCATGGGGACAAATCTGGCCTCTCTGGGTACCCCCCCCGGGCATCTCACCTGGAGCCAGGCAGCCAGGAAGAGGGATTGTTCCTGTCCGGCATCCTGGCTCCGAAGGACACAGGAACCCCCCCAGCATCCAGCTGAGTTTGTGATCACCCCCAGTTAAGCAGCAGAGCAGCCCCCCAAGCTCACACACAGCCAAGAAATGCAAGGAAGGGGATGGCAAAATTATCTGGGGGCTGCTCGTAGCGGGGTTTGGGTAATACAGCAGCTGGCTGGAGCTGAGCTCGCGGAAGCACATGGCCGTCATTCGCTCTGCAGGATGGGGGGGCTGCGTGGGAGAGAAATCCCCCGAGGGAAGATGGCTTTTCATTTCCCCGTATCGAGTGGTTTCAGACAGGATTATTTATATTTGACATAACAGATCACCAAACTTGGAAGGCAGTGGGGGTGTGCTCGTACTCATTAAGGTAGACAGTTTTCTGACAGAATAAATTAAAGGTAAGAGAAGACTGCACTCTGAGGTTCAACAGATTGTCTTCCAGCCTGAAACGAGCGGTGAAATCAGCATAAAACCTAGAGGGTGAAACCGTGCGCTCAGGTCTTCCATGATGGATGGCTGTCATTTTGGGAAACCTGGCTGACATCCCGATGCTCGGGGTGCACGCAGTGCTCCTTGGTGACCTCATTTGAGCAGCAATGCCTGGCATGATTGGGTTTTAGTCCTCGTGTCTTATGTCCTCACTGAGTAAGCATCTAAATTGTGATGCTGTTAAGGGAAAAGAGTTTATGTAAATTGTGCATAAAGCATGTGCCTGAGCTAGCCACACAGCTGTCTTTAGGTGCTTGCCCCGCTGCGATGGCATGTGAGCAACGGGGGCTTGTTTGCAGCCTTTTATGGTTGTTTTTCTTCTCAGCTGAAATTAGCAGAAAGATACATTACGGCTGTCAGTTGGTGAAAAGAGATTTTAAACACCTTAAAGACCGTGCAGCTGTAATTAAACCGTAACCTCCTTCCTCTGCATGTCAGCGTTCCTGTGCAGAACAGTGACAAGAAGTCTTAGGAAACAGTGCCAGTGCTCAAAGGAGATAAAGAAATCCAACAAAATCCCCCCCAGAGGGACTGATGTCGATTTATCACCCCTCAATACATTGGGGTTTGCTTACGAAAGATGCGTGGATGTGAGGGGAAAGGAAGGAAACAGCATCTCTGGGCTTGTTCCTGTTTTCCATCAGTGAATGCGGATTGCAAATGCAGGTGTTTCTCCCATGTGTGTGCCTACCTGTGCACGAAGGATGCAGACCATGTCCAGCGCCGTGTTTACTGACTGCAGCTCCACCATGCTCCTGTTTGCTTTCAGCAAAGCCTGGTGGACAGGTCCAGCTAAGCACAAACCCTCACGTAGGTGACACAAGAGCCAAGACTGCAGGTTTGACCGCAGGGGCTCTGCCAGCCCAGAACATGTTCAGAAGTAACAGGGACCTGCGGGATGCCCTGGGGCATTTGTGCACAGCCCAGGGAGCTTGGCTGCATCCTCACAGCCCAAATAAACTTGTGACACTGGTCCCTGGGCTCAGCAGGAGACGTCCTCACTGCTCAGCGTGGCGTTCAGTGGGGAGTTTCGCAGCTGAGAGGCATTCACCTACCCGGGAGCTTTCCGTTTGGCTGTACGGTGCCCAGCTGTGTTAGCGGCAGTGTAAGGAACAGTAACAACCTTCCTGCCCGTCATATTCAGGTACCTGGCCATCATGTTGTCATGGATATGGATTAGGACATGGCCAGCGAAGAGGTGCGTGCCGCTGGCAGGGCTCCTGCGAGCACGGCTGTGATGCAACAGCCCTGGAGAAGAGCAGGGGAGGGATGGAGAAGAGGTGGCAGGTGCTGGGCTTGAACTTGCAATTCGTTCCCATTCTAATTTACACTTCTCCCTGTGTTGTCTATCTCCTTCTCTCCTCGTGAGCTAATTTATTGCAGCAGGCAGGATTCGTTCACCCTTTGCCTGAGAAAAAAAGCATATGTTCTAGCACCACAGCTTGGCAGAGGGACTAAAAATATGCCAGGTGATGGACTCTGACCTGCTCCAGACATCCCAGCTGCCTTTGGATCACAGCTGGGATCAATCTGGACAAGGCTGGGACCTCAGCACCCTCTGAGCCCTGCCAGAACAGCCCTGCACAAAGGTCAGCTAGAAAGGTCGGAGGGGGGAAAAGGTTGGAAAAGTGAAAAGTTGTAATAACATTTTGAAGTGTCCTCAGACAGCATAATGTGAGCCAGGAGCCGGTTGCAGCAGGTCAGGGCACCAGCGGAAGGACCTGAATGGATGCAGTTCATCCCATGGATGGAGCATTTCACCAGGAGTCTGCCAGAGGCAGTGTGGGTGTACGAGGAATGGGGCTGAATCAAGCCAAAATCATAAGGGCTGGCTCTGCAGAGACCAAGTGATGCATTCCCGGGTGATGCTGCTGCTGGTGAAGACATCCGTGGGAAGGCCAGTACAGAGATGAGGTGACAAAGCCACCGCTGGGCACAGGCAGCTCAGTCTCCTGTCTTCCAGCTCATTTTGTGTTTGCACGAGGGGTTTGGGGCTTGGCAGTCCTGGTGCAGCTGATGTCACCCTGTCCCTTGTGGCCGTGGGTTGGGATTTCTCATGGAGGGGAGCTGCTGGCACCCCCCTGGCCATGTGCTGGTGCAGACTGCGGGGTGGAGGCCAGTGATGAATCAGGGGCTGGGTTTGGTTTTCCTTCACTTTGGGCAGGGTTTTTGCAACAAACACCTGCGATGGGTCTGGGCTGGTGCTTAGCTTCGTTCCCAATAATAGTATGGGATGAGCCGAGGCTTGCTCCCCAAATTTGCCACCCAGGTAGCTCAGCCCCTTCTGGCTGTCTCCAGTGTTTTTCTCCCGTTTCTTACCTCCAGGACCAAAGCCACCTGCAGCGATAGGCACCAAGTGTGCAGCCCTGAGCCTGCCAAGCTTAGGCTTTCCCCAGCTTCTGGTACCCAGCCAGCATCGTGCAGGGGATGAGGCACAGCAAGGGACACGGGCTGGGGCCCTGCCATAGCCCTGCACCCCCAGCCCCACCACCCCGAGGAGACTCTCCATGCTTCACGGCTTTTATTGAAGGGCTGGGAACTTGTCACGTTCTCTCTGCAACAATATCTGACATTACCCAAACAACTTGCCCTTGGTGTGTTTCCAGAAATAGTTAGGCCTACAGGAGACACGGCTGACATCTGGATGCATTACCGTTGAGCTCGGAAACATTCAGCGAACAAGACAGGATCTATTGTTTAAAGGTTATTTCAAGAGACTCTGAGCGAGTTATATGGCTGTGCAATGGGGAGAGCCTTAATGGCCCTGTGATAATTGCCTTTTTCTGAGGGCTGTTTTAGAGGAAAGTTAGCAGAAACCCAAAAGCAAGTCTCAGCCCATGACTGGCAGGTCAGGGACTTGATCCAAGTGGAAAATGTGCAGAGATTTTTCTGTTTCCTTCAGTGCTGTCACACCAAGCCTTGGCAGCGTGTGCCTGATGCAGGCTGGGGGGCACGGGGGTGTATAGGTGAGCCCACCGTTAGTCCTGCAGTAAAAGTGTTTCTTGGTTCAGCATAACTGGACAGTAGGAGCCACATTAGCAAAGGGTGAGATAAAATCCTCCCTGAGGCTCTGAAAATAATAAAGTTGTGGTTTGCAGGGGGTAGGGTCAGTGCTGAGCACCGGAGACGAGGGGCAGGAGGCTCTGCAGGGCAAGAGAAGGCTGGCAGGGGGCTGCTCAATGCCCGCTGCAGGAGTTGCTCTGAGGAGGACATCTTCATGGCCCCGATCAGTGAATAACAGCCACATTAAAAAATGAAAATTAAAAAAAAAAAGGAAAAGAGGGGCAAATTGTTTTGCAGAAGTGTAGTGCCAGCTGGCATCCCCTTCCCTCAGCCAAGTGACAAGGACTTGGGAGCATGTGGCAGAGGGGCCGTGGCTCTGCTGCCACTCACCCCAAACTCACATGGCAGAAATCTCTCCTTGGTTCTTACCTTGGCTGCGGGCAAGCACTGGTTATTTCACGTGCCTCAGAGAGCTGTGATGGGGAGATCGCATCCCATCCTCCTACTTCTCAAGTTCCGTTTTCCCATTGATTTTCTCTGTGGGGGATGTTGGGTGAGTGAGATGGGGGCACAAAGCCAAAGCCAGGTTGTCTCTACTCACCAAGTGGTTCACTGTTTGAGATCAAAGGGGAGAATTAATGAAATTAAAGAAACTGAACAGGCCACCTGTGGGAAGAGGAAGACCCAGATTGCTGGGGGATGTGATGGGTTCAGCCATCGTTGTGTCCCCCAGCATCGCCCCAACTCAGGCTGCTCCAGCTGAAGCAGACCAAAATGTCTCAAGATTCAGAGGCTGCCGCAAGCCCCAGCAGGGAGACGTCCTGGAGTTTCTTGTAGAAGCTGACACAGAGGCCATCCAGGCTGGCGTTTGCTGAGAGTGTGCCCAGGCGTGTCAGGAGACACAAGCACGGACCAGACAAGTCCCCGGAGTGACCGTTTTCCAGCAAACAAGCTGCAGCTCTACTAAGCCACCCACTTAGAGGCCCTATTCCCATGAGAAAAGCATCCTACCTGCAAACTGCCTGGCTCATTTTCATTCCCGATATTCCACCTTTTCTCCCCTAGGTTGTTTGTCTTTTTCCCCCAGGAAACAGCAAGTACTTTCCGAGGTGCCTGGCAGGGACAGAGTTCGTGCTCTGAATTCCCGGAGCGCTTCCCCTTTGAGCACAGGGAGCAGCCCTGCCTTTGCCATGCATTTATGGCTGGATCCCCTTTGCTCTCAGTATGGATTTGGCTCTGCTTCAAGATCTGTCGTGGGTTTTCCTGCCCAAGCTCTGGCAAACCATAAACTCTCTCTCTTTTTTTTTTTTTTTTTCTGTTTCTGGTGTCTCCCTTTATAACCAGACTGCAAACTGCTGTGTGCGGGGAATCTCCCCTCGCTGGCTGCCTGTCGGGCCCGATGTGCCCCTGCAGACGATGCTGCACATCATTATTCCTGGTTTTCTACCCTTCCTTGGGCCCGGCATCCACCGCTCAAGGTGCAGATGCTGGGGCTCTGCCCGCCAGCACCCGCTGCACCCTGAGAGCCCCGCACATCCCTCTAGCGGCAGCCAGCACGCTGAGGCTGTTATGGGCTGGGTTATTTGGGAAAGGCCAGGCTGCCTTAGGAAAAAACCCAGCCAGCTCTTAAATATTTAGCTTGACGGGCAGTCAGTAGCGGCTCTCCTTTGATATCAATAATTGCTGCAATTTGACTCCGCTGCAACTTCAGCTGTAGAAACCATTCACTGTACAATAGCGGGCATGTCGCCACTCTGCAGTTAACAAAATATACATGTTACACGGCAAGATATCATGGCTTTTGTGGAAATGCGAGCTAGGCTCCCTCTGGGGAAAAAATACAGTATTGATGCTGCCAGAGACTCAGCTCTGAGCAAGGGTTTCGGCACCCCAGCTGCTGAAGCCTTGAGGGCAGGGAGCTCGCTCAGTTTCCCTCCACAAGCCAGGATTTGCAGGGATCTCATTTATAAGGCTCTTGTGTGGAAGGAAAAGAATCTCTCTTATTCTGATCGGTGTTGCCTGCCAGGTAGCTAAGCCCTGGAAAGATTAGCGGGGGGGATCTGAGGGAAAAGAGCCATGCTGTGAGAGTGGGAGCAGGGGTGGGAACAGGAGGATAATAAGTGTTGATAGGGGTTTGCAATTAGGCAATTTTTATGGTTTAGTTTGTCACTTTGGTGTTATTTACTTTATTTTACCTGGAGGACTGAGCTCTGGGGTGCAGCATGGGGTGCTGGCAAGGCTCAGCTCACTGTGGTGTGGGCAGAAGCCCCCAGGGCACCCAGCACCTTGCACAGACAAAGCTGTCGAGCCTAAATCCGTGTGTTCGAAGTGCCAGGGGTGCCTTCCAGAGGAGCTGCATTCAGGATTCCCCCAGGGGCTGCATCTTCCCAGCTGTCTTCAGCTCCTGAGCACTGCTGCACCCAGCTGCTCCTTGCAGTGGACACCTGCCTGTGTCCCCACTTGGCCAGCATTGGACATCCCATCCCAGGTATGTTCCCCTGAGATAAAGACAAGGATAATATTTATGCAATTAATATTAGATAGCTCCATCTTGTTGTTTTTTTTTTCTGATTTGCGACAGTTTAGCATTGCTGACTTCCCAAGAGTTGTTCCCAGTTCTCACGGTGGCTCGTGGGAGCAGACTCAGCCCACAGAAAGTGGGATTTTCTTGGTGGCGCATATTTTCCCTTGAGTTTCTGGCATCGTAGTTTTGTTTTTGTTTTATTTTTAAATAAAACAGAATAGGTTATAGAAAACACAAGACTATAATACCAGATTCTGAGAAACCAAGTACTAATCCTACTTGCTGTCTGGATACTTTTGTAAATATTATGATACATCATTGACTGGTAGGATTGGCAGACAAAGGGCAAGTCTTAAAATATTGTCTGACTTGATTGAAAGCAAATTAAAAAAAAAAACACATAAATATTGCTGGGTTGTGGCAGTGCTGCTGTGCAGAGGATTAGAGTTGCCCAGACTCAGAAATGTGCTGTAACCAGTGCTTGGGTTTTCCTCAAAAAGAGATTTCCGAAAATGAATACAGATGAGAGCATTTACAGGAACCTTAAAAGAGAAAGTGCTTTGTGTGACATGAATGCTAACATCATAGTGTGAATAACACAGCGTTGCCCAATTTCATAATATCCCAGCTAAACCAAGCCAAAGCAGAACTGAAGCATCCTGTGAGCACAGAAGAAATCCCTGGTGCGGAGCAGCCATGGGCAAACCTTTGCACTTTGAGCCCAGTGCTCACAAGCACGCTGCCCAGGGCTGCTGTGTTTTACCAGACAGTGATAGGCTGGGGCTGCAGACAGCAGTGAGAGCATTTCTGACTCCCAGAGGAGCTCTGTGGTCGATTTAACCCTGCGATGAGCATCTCCCACAGGCAGCCCTCGGCCACATGCCAGGCACCTGCATGTCAATGAGCTCCGGTCTCCCAGGCAGGGGCAGTGAAGATGCATATGCCTGCAGGTTTGGGTTTTGTAAGGCTTAAACTTATCTGTTAAACAGCTTTATGCATGGTTTACTATTGGGGTGGGCTGTTAAATAAGTGCTTATCATGGTACTACCAGCGTCAGCATGGCTGGGGTGACATTTAGATAGCTCAGGAAATCAGAGAATGAAAGGTTTTGTTATTGCTGTCATTACTTCCTAATTCCTCCCAACTGAGCTATTAGCTCTGGGGTGGAAAGAGCTATTTAGCAATACCTCATTCCTTCTTCCCAACGAGTTCCAGCTAACTTGTTCGAGTGTAGCAAGCTTTCTCAGTGCTTGAGTGAGGAAAGGTGAAATTGGGGCAGGTTTAAGAGGCTGGAGGGGGGCAGTGCTGGGTGCAAGCCTCCTCCTGCTTGGCCCAAGTGGATGGGTTCCTGCGTGCACATCCTCACAGGGCTCCTGTGACCAGAAATCCTGAACACAGAGCATCCCAGGGGAGGCACAGCTGCCCTTGGTACCCAGCCAGACTGCCCCTAAGCAGGAGCAGGGGATGGGAGCCAGACAAGGGCTTTGCTGCTCAGGGCAGACTGGTGATTCAGAGTGTTGGTCTAAGGCTTGGCTTTTAAAGAGGAGATATTTGGCATTTTCCAGTCCTTTAGAGTGCCACAAGTCAGGCCTCATTTAAGTGAGGAAGGCAGGAACTGCAGACTGCTGGGGCGCTGATTGCTGCAAATACAAGGAGCAACGAGGCTGCAACACCCAGGCACGGAGCAGCCGGAGCACACTGCCCTGACCCTTCCCCAAGGATGGGCCCATGGGCCAGGGAACAAGCCTCTCCCAGTCAGCCTGTGCCAGCGGTAATGCTCCTCTGACCCTGGGGGACATGGCGAGAGGATGAGCAAGCCGTGAGCGGGGGGCACGAAGTAGCACATCGCTCTCCAGGACCTCTCCAGCATTGTGGAGTCATTTCAAAGGCAGCGGCTGCGTCGTCCTGATGCTGATGCTAGGCAAAAAAGATACACCATCGCATGTGTTTTGGTTCCTGAAAGATGCCATCCCTGGGAACAGTCGATATTTCAAACATTTGATCTCAGCAGCTCTGCTAAGCCCACGTGTTTTTAAGTGGAACAATTTCTGTGAAGGTTTTTCTCTCTCTCTTTATTCGGCTAATGATGGTTTTCAGCTGAGCTGTATGAATTACTTTATCTTTTCCGCCTTTTTGCTTGTGATTTTTTTGTGGTGGGTTTCTCTCCCTTTGAGTTAAACTTCTTCCTCTCTGATCTCTCAGGAAAAGCTGTAACAGAAGTAAGGTGAGGGAACAAAAAAGGAAATTTACTGGAAATGTTTCAGTAAAGTTGCTGAGAGTCTGAAAACTACCCTCTCAGCCAATGGTCCCTATTAATTCCCCTGATGCGGCAATGATAAAGCCTTATAAAAAAAAAAAAAAAAAAAAAAAAAAAAAGAGAGAGACTGTAAGGAAACTCCTGGTCACAAGCAATGGGGAAAAGCATTGCTGCCTTGTTCATAATCAACCTCTGCATCCCTTGCCATGAAGTGTGGTGCTGGCACCAGCCCTGGGGGCATGATGGCACCTGCAAAGGAAACTCAGACCCCACACAAGTGTTGGGTGAGGCAGACGCAGGGTGAGCGGCAGCCCTCACCATTCAGATGTGTTTCCAAAAGCTCTTCTCTCCTCCACTTATTTATTCATGCACCGTGCTAACTTGCCGGGCTGGAGTGGGAAAAAACACCCTGCTTGCTTTTCCTTGCATGGGTTGAACCTGAGCCTTTGCAAGAGCGATGTAAAGCTGTAGCTATGGAAACTCCCTACCCTTTTTATGATTTTTTTTTAAAGGCAGAAAGGTGTATTTCTTCCGAGATCCCAGGAAGGGCTGCGTGGGTGTTCAGGCAGCCCCGAGGGCCTGTCTCTGGTTGCTGCTGGTTCCCTAGGGCAGCCGATTTGGGTTCACCTTGGGTGCGATGACCAGGAGAGACCCAGGGACCCAGTCCCGTTGTAATTCCCCAAATGGGGAAAAAATCCCATTCCTGCAGCTAGATGTGAGACGCTCCCTGGAGCTCTCAACTCACTTAATGAGCACCAAGGAAATGGTGCTTCCACCCCATACTTGTTGGGTCCCTGAATACCAAGCAAAGGGGCCTGAAGCTGCCCCCACCTCAGTGCCTGGCCCAGGGGAAACCACCATGGGCTGGAAATATGTGACAGGCCTCAGGAAACCTGGCCTTGAACGCAAAACCTCAACCAGCCCAGGTCTCGGTTTGAGGTTGGTTGTGGTTACCTGAGGCAAACACCAGCACGCAGTGTCCCTAACAACGCAGGGCTGGCTCTGTCCATTGCCCCAGGCCAGCTGCTCCAACACTTCCCCATAAAGCCAAGGCTTTGTGCAGGGCCAGAGCCACCAGAAGTCCCCAGCTGCAGCAGTTTTTGTGGGGAAAGCCACCATGAAGTGCTGTTCCTGTGGTTTTGTGGGGCCACCAGACTACCAGGAGCTCACCATCCCCCATTATGGTTCCACTGGCCCACCACAGCCTTGTCCCCAGGACCAGGACAGGGGGATGGAGGCTCTCTGGCCCATCTCAGCTCCAGTATCAGTGTCCCGGAGCCAGCAGACTTTCTCAGGAGCCCCATGGGGATTTTTTGCCCTTGTTCTCTGCAGCAGCATCAGTCACTTGGTAAAACATTCTCTGGTCCTCAGGTGTTGTCCACTGCCCACAGCATCAGGCTGTCAGGGCAGCAGCTGCTCTTTTCTGTACTTAAAAGCTTTCCAAAGCCAAGTGAACGGAGCAATATTGGGAAGCACTGCTCTTTCAGAAGGACAAATGCCCCCTTTTCTGCTGTTGCTGCACCGTTTCAGCAGAGCTCTCTGACAATTGGGTCTTTGTGATCTTTCAGCCCCTGCTCAGCAGACTGCTCCTTGCTGGGTGGTGATGGAGATCCCTGCGTGGATAGGAAAAAGTACAAATCAAGGCCAAGATTTGCAGTGAGAAGAAGTCTCCTTGGGGGGGTGTCCCTACCCCAGACTTATTTCCCACTTAGCAGTGATTGCAGCTTATCTCAAGCTGCTAATACCAAAAAAAACTGCTCTCTCTCATGGTAATATCTCAGGCTGACTAAACCATAATTCAAGAGGAGATTAAATGATGCAGGGTGGAAAGACAGCCTGTCTTGCTTTTTTTTTTTTTTTTTTTTTTTTTTTAAGGAGTTTAGGCTGCTTAAGAGTGTTTTGGATGACGGCCTGCTTTCCAGCTGGTGCATGGAAATAATTCCTGGTACTTATGCAGATTGTAATTGTTTGGGCTGGAACAGGTGGGATTGCGGGGGGCAGAGCTCTCTGGTGTGGTCTGAGAGCAGCTCCTATCACCTCCATACAGGTTCCTTTTTTTTTTTAGTTATTATTATTATTAATTTGTCCTGCTAGCATAGGGCCCTTGGGCCCTTTTAGAGCTGCAGCAGGGCTGCTTTTAACAGTCTGGTCCCCTCCTGCTCCCAGCTGTGCTCTCTGCAGTTTTGCAGAGGGTCAGAGGAATGAAACGGGGTGAATGTACCTTGCTTTATTCCAGACTATGCTAAAGCACCCTGAAACTCCTGTCCTGGTCCCTTTAGAACAGTGATAAAAGTACTTTGGGAAGGTTCCAGGGCACTGGAAGAAGGACGTTTCCTTGGCACTGTTCAGTGTTCCCCCCATCCCTCCCCAGCAGCACTGCTGCCTTCCTTTTAGCATCTGCAGTCACTTAAATTCATGCCTGGAGTTGTGCTTAGTAAGCCTCAATGCCGCTTTGATGAGCTGTGCAAATATTATTTTTCATTAGGAGTGATTAGGTTGTATTAAACGACATTATTGCCTCATTATTGCAGTGCACATATTCCCTCTCGCTCCATGCTGGGGCTGGCATCCCCTAAATCGATTCCCTTTGAAGGCAGCCTGCTGGAGTGTGCTGAGCATTCAGAAGGCTCACTAAGAGCTGATCTCCCTTTTAAATATGAATAATGGTAATTAGGGGGGGGGGATCCCTAATTGTCTGATGAATCCCTGCTTCTTTTAAGCCTTTATGTGATACTAGATTCGGAAAAACATGAAATTCGGAGTGGCTGTCACTGTGTGATGCCCCTGCTAAGTTGTCTGGGCATCCTCTGCTGGGTTTTGCTCTCACTGAGCTGCTCCAGCACAGGAGCACAGCCCGGCTGCTCCGGCACTGCCGCCTGCGGGGACGCGTGCCCGCCGTGTCCGCAGCATATGGAGAAGTCTCATACAGCTCATCAGAAAAGCAGCAGCTTTTCTCTGAGTCTTTGGGCTGCCATATAATATTTAACAGAGCACTTTGGGCTATAAAATTGTGTGGGATGATAAAAAGAGCAGACGGAAGGACTGGTTCAGTGTGTGTGACATTTGACTGTCCCCATTGCCTGGCCGTCAGCCTTGCTCTGGGAGTGTTTCTGGCTGGGAATTGCTGAGCTGGGAAGGGGCAGAACAGAGAGGAGTGATCCTGGGGCACAGAGCAGCTTACCTGGGGTTATGAGCAATGCAAACTGCCCGTATTGCCCCAATATCCAAAAAACTGCATCAGCTTTATGTACCTTGAGGCTTGCCTCCTTGCCAGGGGAAGCTAAAACCAGCAGGAGGGAGCATTGGACCAGCTTCTGAACAGAGAGAGGGCTCTTTTTTAACCCACAAACTCCTTCTATCTTTTCGGGGCCATGGCCTCAGACCAGAAGCAGTTTCCTCCTGCCCTCCCTGTCCCCAGCAGCCACAGTCCCTGGCTGTGCTGCATCCTGCAGCACCAGAGCCCGATGGCCCCGGGATGCTCTTCTGCAGAGCTCAGTGCTGCGCCAGCAGGAGCCTAGCGGCTGAATCATTGATTGGGAACCAGCTATCGATCGCCTCCTCCATGGATTGTTTCCGGTCTGGATGTCAGCGGGAGCTTGGGGGATGCTTGAGGAGGGCTGGGGTTGAAGCCAGCCGGGTCTCTGCAGACCTAGCCGAGCTGTGGGCTACCTCTGGAGGTGGGTCAGTGGCCTCGGTGAGTGGCTTCGAGACAGGCAGCAGCTCTAAGGGCAGCAGAAAGGGGCAGGCACTTCCACGTGGGTGTGAGGATTTGTTGCTTCCCATTCTGATGGGGTGTAAAAGCTCTGGGGACTGCCAGCAGTGGCACACAGCCCCATTTCCAGGGCAGGGGAAGTGCCTGACCTCTGTGCTACTCCTGGGTACTCCTGTGTTGTTAAGGGCAATGAGGACAGGGCTGCTGCAACCTCAGCACCACCTCCAGCACCAGGGTTCTGTGGGTGAGCCTGGAAATTAGAGATGTGCTCTGCAGAGAGGGGACAGCAGTGAGGCTAGCAGCCCCTGCTCAGCCTAGAGCCGAAGAGCAACACGCAACAACCCAGCACATCCCACAGGACACAGGCTGGAGCTCAGGAGACCTGCTCACAGTGCTGGGATGGGTGCTGAGGAGGCAGAGGGGCAGCAGTGGCTGCAAACCATCACCCATGCATCGATCCAGCGTGCCTGTTTATAAGGACAGGAGCACAGGCAAAGTGCCCAGCTGCCCACGGTGCACCCTGGCTGTTTAAATCCCTGCTGTCTGTGCAGAACACCAGCCCCCAGGCCAGCAGTGCTGCCATCACGGGGACGAGAGAGAGAAAAAACACAGAGTGGTGCTGCAGCCCTGCTGCCTGCAGTGGGTTTCAGCCAGGAAGCCTCGTCCTGTGCCCATGTTCCTGGCAGCTGTCTTGCCCGCCGGTTCCCTGAGTGCAAACCTCCCGCTGGCATGCTGCCCTGCCGCTCCTCGAGCTCGGCTCTTGTTCATTGACTGGGCAGGGTTACAGCCACTGGGGAAAATGCAGCAACATGGCTCTATTTGCTACCAAATGGGTTTGGGCGTCTCATTTATTTGCTGCCTTCCCACCACCCATGCTGGTGGCTGCTTGCTGGGCTTCCCCTCCCGCTGCCTGCATTGGGGTTTGCCCACAGGCAGAGCTGTGGCTGGAGGGCTCCAGCACCTGGCGCAAGGGAAGGAGCCACCAAACTGGGGCTGGAGCTGCTGGGAGCTCTGCTCATGTCTTTTCCAGGCAGTGAGGAACAAAGTCCATTTGCTCATGTTTTGGGCTTTCCAGCTGGTGCCATCCAGACCCTTCGAGCTGCAGCCATAGATGACCTGGCAAAACCAGGCAACAGGCACAGGACAGTGCCTAAACCAAAGCAGCTCAGCCAGGAGCAGCCCAAAATAGCTGTGCAGAGAAATATCTTCGACTTTTTGTGTGTTTGGGCATCCTTGGTAGCTCGAGGGCTCCTCACGTTACCCAGGGGGAAGGCAGGAGCCAAGTGGCCGTGGGACATGCCTGCTGGTTCCTGCGCTCCTCCTAGCAGGGCTCCTGCATACCTTCCCTGAGCCCGCAGCGGAGCTGCAAGCACTTCCTTTTACCAAGATATTTATTACTAAATATATGAATCTGGGAGCCTGTGGAGCGTGAAATTAGGAACAAATGTAAAAAGGAGGTCTAGACAGGAATTGTTCTGCTTATGGGCTTTTCCCCCCTCTTCCTTTGCACGCTGGAGAGTTTAATGCTTCCAGGTACCCAGCTTTAATCAGACAAGTATGTTATGGGAGGGAAAAAGTGAGATGCAAACGGTCTGGATCTGTGTTAATCAGTGCTGTGACTGGCACATATGGCTGCCCCAGGGATGAGGGCAGGATTCAGCCAGGCACTTGCCCCATGGTTGTGCAATACGAGAAGCTCTCACGTTGAACAGTGGTGGTATAAATCCCCCCCTCTCCTACAGCCCCGCTCAGCAGCGACATAAAATGTGATACTGCTTTATCCATTCAGCACTTACCCAACTTTAGCAGGACATTAAGCACCTGAAAATATGCCGCAGATTTATTTTCTTTGGACGCAGGTTAAATCCCTGACAGATATGGTTGCTTTTCCTAGGGTGCTGAAGCAATTTGGGTTTGGGGTGGCTGTTTTTTTTTTTTTTTTGGTTTAACCTGATCTCACGAGCTGGAGGCCAGCTTTGTTAAAGCGCTTGTCGGGTAGGTGGTCAGAGTTCACTCTCTCTGTTAATTTATGGTGGTTATCCTGCTCCCGGCTCGACTCTCGTGGCACTAAGGGGCTGCTTGAACTGCTGGTGTTGGTGTGTTTCTGCTAGAGGTGTGTGCAGGCAGCTGCCCCACATCCCCCCTGAGCTCGGTTTTGTTCTGCACGGCTAGAGGGAACTTCAAGCCTCCGGTGAGCTCCTGGGGCAAGGATGCTCAGCACAAGATCTGCAGGGCTTGGGCTTGTCTCACACTGCATGATGCACAGTATCTGCTCAGCACAGGGTTTGGGACCTTACACATTTTACCATGCTAGCAGCCAAATTCCCCGAAGGGTGTTTTAGGGAGAGGAGGCTGCTGGTGCTACCCTGATACACAGGCAAGTGGCTTGACCACAGCATCCCCGTGATGGTCAGCATACTCAGTGTGAACACCCAGGGCTCTCAGAAGCACTGTCCTGGGTACCCCCGTGCTCCCCAAACACTTCATCTTGCCCCAGATGAGGCACAAAGCTCGATCCCCGCCGCGCCAGGCGGATCCACCCCATACCGCAGCTCGCTGCTTTGGGAGGAGAGAGGAGAGCGCCTGTCCCTGCAGTCGTTAAAGGCTCACTTAGCAGTTCCAGTTATTCCAAATTAAAATACCACATTGTTTTCATGGGGAAAATGGATTATAGGCTCAGAGAAAAAATGTGCACAGCTCAACTCCCCCCTCACTGCGACGCTGCGCCTGAAGCTCTGTGCTCCAGGCAGGAGCCGTGGGCAGGTCCCTGTCCCCAGCACGGGGCACGGAGTGTGCCAGGAGGGCACCGGGGGGGGGGAGGGCTGTGAGGCTCATGGCCAAGCTCCGTGCTGGCACCAGGCAGGATTTACTTCCCTGGACCTGCTCCTGCATGCGGAGCAGCCCGCTGGTACCCAGAAGAGCTGAGATCTGGGGGTGCTGTGCATCCTGTGGCACCCTGCTCGGCCGGCTGATGGGGCAACTTACTGGTGGCCACTGCTTCCTTCCTCATCGCAGGATGGGATTTTCATTGTGGGACCATTTGTGTGAGTCCGGTAGGGTCCCAGCACCCCCACTCACCCTCCCCATCGAGGTGTGCTGTCGCCAGAGCTCAATTATCCGGCACACCTGTGGGCTGCACTAACACTCAGTAAATCTCTCCCCCACTGCACCAGGCTTTTTCCATCCTCTCCCACCTGCCAGGTGGCATTTAGAGGGGACCAGGGCTCCCCTGATGGCTTTCCCAGTGCTGGCACCTGGCCTCATCCTGCCCTCACCCCTCTACAAAGGCACAGACCCCCCCCCCCCGGCTGGCAGCACCGCACCCCAGCACCCTGTGTGCTCTCCGTTGCAGGCTGTTAATGGAGAAGAGGGCGAATGACAGCCGGGACTGTGGTCATCACAGGTGGAATATTAGCAACTGTCATTTTACTTTGTATCATCGCTGTCCTCTGCTACTGTAGGCTCCAGGTAAGGCTGGGGATGTGGCGGCATGGGGACGGGGCAGGACACTGTGATGGGGATGGGGCAGGGCACCACGATGGGAACAGGGCATGGCAGCATGATGGGGACAGGGCAGAGCACCACGATGTGGATGGGGCAGAACAGGGTGTCCCTGTGCCTGATCTCACCTCCTTAGCATGGGGCAACACAGTGGTGGCACTGGGACCCCAGCTGAGCCCCGTCCCATTCCAGTACTACTGCTGCAAGAAGGATGAGTCCGAGGAGGATGAGGAGGAGCCCGACTTCGCTGTGCATTCCCACATCCCTCCACTCCACTGCAACCGCAACGTAGTGCTGACCAACGGCCCGTCCCTCTACGCCTCCTCGCCCTTCAGCAAGAAGCCGACGCCGAGCCGGAGCGGCTGCCCCGGCTGTGGGCAGTATGAGCCCCCCACCTTCTTCCTGCAGGAGCCCCCCGAGGAGCTGCACAACGGGGGGGACCGGGTCAGCTACCAGACCGTCAGCCAGGAAGACCTGGAGCTGCCGGTGAGCGTGGGCAACCTGCAGGCGCTCAACCCCAACCGGCTCTCGGCCATGCGGGAAGCCTTCTCCCGCAGCCGCAGCATCAGCACCGACGTGTGAGGCAGCGTCGCGCCTTTCCAGGGACTTTTAAAAATCCACATAATAGTTTTAAAGAAAAAAAATAAGGGTTTGGGGAGATTTGGAATGTATTGCTGTGTTCTGTAGGCAGAGACGCGGTAAATCGCAATATTTACCAAAAAAGGGGGTGAGTGAGGGTGAGGACGGTTGCAGCTGGGACACGAGGTTTTCTAGTGCTGCTCCGCATTTTTTTTTCTTTTATAAAGAGGATTTTGATATTGTGCAGCCTTTTATACAGAGTAAATGGCCCTCTTCCATGTCAGGCAGGAGTGCTGAGTGTCAGGCAGGTGACAGGCGCAGGGGTGGCTGCAAAATGCCTCGTGCTGCGAGCCAGCAGGCACCCACTGCTGCTCCTTGGGGACACCCAACACCCACAGTTTCCTGGCTCTAATGTGCAAACACGTGTGCACACAGCCACCCACCATGGTCCCTTGGCAAAGCAGGGCTCCTGCTGCCCACCCCTCCATCACCCCATCCTGCACCACTCCGTGTTGCAGCCATGCACACGTGCGCACCCATCCTGTCCCTGTGCCCGCACCCTCTCGCTGCCCCCCTTGGCCATTTCTCCCTGGGTCACAGCCGTGAGACCCTCAGGGGCTGGGGGCAGTGGGTGCAGAGCCTGTCCGAGCCTGATGGAGCTGGGCTGGATGGGTTTGCAAGCACTCAGACGCGCGGCTGCGCTGCCAGGTGGGAGCAAGGCACGGAGAGCTTCCAGATGGAGGGACGTACCCAGAGCTGCCCTCCCCAAATAATGAGCTTGCCCCCACCAAATAACACCATATGCTGCTTCTAATGTAGGGAGCCGAGCACTGGGAGAGCAAGAGCAGCCATGTATGTGTACGTACACCCCTGCGTGCACATTTTTACATGCATTTTTTTCTATTAAAAAAAAGTTAAAAATAAATTTAACTTAAAAAAAAATATATTAAAAAAATACAAAAGCACCCACAACACTTTCTCCCCTCCCAGGCATGTGTCAGAACACATTGAGGCAGAGTCACCTCTCTGTTTCTCCCCATGCTGTTTCCCCTGGCCAGGACTGTGGCACCAGCTCTGCCCCAGCTCCATGCCAGATCCAGCCAGGGCCGCACAGGCCAAGCAGCGGGCACAGAGCTGGTGCTGAGCCCTGGCCATGCAATGAAGGAGCATTTTGGTTATTGCAGCAGCACTGGTGTGTCTGTGGGTTGCTCATGCTTTCTCCCTGCTGGCTCAGTTCCTCCCTCCACGTGTACAATTTGTCTTACAAGTAGCCTCTTGCTCCTGGACTGTGAAGTATTCAGGTTAAAAGCATCGCCTCAGACTTGGGGGACGGCTTGCTCTGCTTCATCGGAGGGTGCAGGGGCTGCAAATGGACTCTGATGGCCTCAGCACCATGCTCTGGGTCAGGCATCAATTTTAAAGATGGGATGAGAAGAAAAAAGGCAGCGCTCCATAGCCATCGGCCTACTGTCACTGTCTGCAGCCCATCTAGACATTTTAACTGTGAGGGCTTTTAATTCCCCACCAAACCTTTTGAGGTACAAGTCAGTCTTTGCAGAGTATCTTTGACATTTTGGGGTTTCTCTTGGGGGGGTTTGGGCTTGGTTTTGTACACGTTTAATATCCAGCGTTTGGTCCTGTCCGGGCTGCACTCCATGGAGCATCTCCCTGCTCCAGGTAGTGCGGCCAGAGTTGTACAGTGCTCACTGCAGTTTGTTTAAATGCATTTAGACTTCAGCTCCTTTGCATTTCTTGTGAATGTACTTATCTTCCCAGCTTTCATTTATTTCTCTTTTTTTTTTTCTCTTTTTTTTTTAAATTATTTTTCTCCTTCCAGTGTAGCTTGGAAACTAGGCAAATGATTGACTTTCTCTAACCTTCACCTGGTGAACTATTGTACAGGACTTGGGGCATCGAGGAAAAAAATAAAAATAATAAAAAAAAATAAACTACTTTGCCATGGATTTTGAGGCCAATCTTTGTCTACCAGCGCCTTCAAAGGCAGGGTGCTGTTTGCAGGACCATCACACAGGTGCAGGAACTTCACCCCCTGAGATTCCAGCACAGCACAGGGGAGAGGGCCTGGGCTTTGGGTACAGGCACCGACACAGGGGTTGCTCAGTGAGCCCTGTCCATGCAAACACAGAACCACCCTCTCCTTTGGAAGCCCTTTTCTGTTCGTACTGTATCAAACCTCTTTGCCTCCAGGCTCCTGAGAAAACTGCAGTTCATAAACCCACAACCAAACCACAAGCATCCCAAATCCCATAGCAATGGTCCAGAAAGGACCCAAATTAAGGGACTTTTCCCTGCCTGACTCTCAGAGCAGCTGCATTTCCCCATCCTGGACGAAGAGCTACTCTTCTCCCCCCAGGATCAGACCCAGCATGCAGGCCGGTAGCCCTGATACCAATGATTCCAGCACAGAGTTTGTTTTCCAAACACCCACCACAAACTGGAGAATAAAATGAGATACCACCATAAATATGACAATTTTATTAAAATATACATATGAGTACAAATTAATGATTATGTGGATAAAGTTCACTGTATGTAAACAAATATATTAAAAAAGAGCACGTCTTTTTTGTGATATAAAGTGCAGTTATGTTTCCATATTATATACAATATGTCAGCATTATTTTTTTTTTGTAAGGACTATGGAACTACCATTTGATTATAAGATAAAATCCTCTGAAAAAGTATACACCTACATATTACAAAAAAAGGGCCTGGGCTCGAGTTCATTTAGCAAATGATCAGCTCCCCAGTGTGTTAAATGCAGCTTACGAGAGCGCAGATTTTGGGGATAAATCAGGGAGGAGGCACTAACCCCTGCAAGGGAAAGGTGCTGGTGCTCCATCAGGCTCACGCCACCCTATTGCCAACCCCAGACGTGCACAGGCAGAAAGAAACCAAAGGACAAGACCTTGTAAAAACAGGTGAACAGCTGCTGTTGGGGGAAATCAAATATACAGGACCTATGTACAGCTCTGATGACCGGGGAGGAGAGGGGAACAGCTCTGTGCTGGCAGGGAAGGATGGTTGGAAATGCCCTTAGGGCCCAGCAGCTCGCCCTGCACAGTGCCTGGGGCCGTGGCAGCGGGGGGAAAAGCCTGGCCGGGCCCCCCCAGCCCCACACTAGGAGTGGGGAGCACGGCAGGAGCGGCAGCAGGCTTTGCTGTAGTACCAGTGGCTGCACAGGTTCACCTTGATGGCCAAAGCACAGTTGGTTCCCGCCTGGTCTTGGCAGCTGTCATCTGCAGGGCAGGCAGGTTGGTTGGGGGAGAGAAGGAAAAAAAAGGAAAAAGTCATTGATATGGAAATAAAATTAAAAAAAAAATAAATAAATAAAAAAAATTACAGGTTCATGAGTTCCTTTTGTCCCATACACAGCTTGCCCTAAATACTGTGGGCTGGAAAAAAAATAAAATAAAAAAAATAAAAAATAAAAAAATCGCCCCAGCTGCCACAGTCATGTCTGTACTCCCTGGCAGAGCATCCCCTGGAAAAGCCAAGCGGTTTCCCCATGAATATCATCATCAGCCTGGGCAAGATTCACATGTTTCATCACACCTGCCCTGGGGAGCCACACTTGGTCCCAGCCCCACAGCTTGGGCTCCTCCCTGGGGGAGCTGCCCAGGAACTGCCAGAACCACCAAGGGACCCTGGCACTGGGCTGTCCCCAGCCAAGGGCCTCCATGGCAGTGCACAGAGTGACCCCAGCACACACAACTCCTACCCCAAATGGGTATTTAGGGGTAGACCTCCCCTGACCCGCAGGGGCATCCCAGGTCTGCAGCCGGGCTCGGAGCCGGCCCCAAACATGCCTCCCACCTCCATGCTCTTGTCCTACAAGATCTTTATTCCCAAATCCTATTAAAGAATTAGAACCGCGTGTTCGCTAAAGATCACAGGGGCTTTGAGCCAGCAGACGAGTCAGATAATTAGATAGTTACAAATCCCACAGGACATTCAGAGACCAAAAATCATTAAAATAATGGCACAGATGAAACTTCCTAGACATGAGCTGGAATCACACAGAAGCACCACCCGGGTCAGCTCTCCGCAGCTCCCTTTTATCTTCAGGTTGGAGCGCGCTGCTTTTGAAATCTCCCCTTTATTTAATGGGGTTACATAGAGATACAGCACGGCGCCGTGTCCCTGGGGCACAGAGGGAGCTCTGTCCCCTTTATGTTCCCCCTGGGGTGAGCTGCAAGCTGGGGGGCTGTGGAAAATAAAATTCCAAGGGGGGCTCACCTGGGGGCTCCGTGGGGCAGGGCTGCAGGTCGCAGGTCTGCTTGCCAACTGGTTTCACCAGTGGGTCGCAGCCGCGGACGATGTCCTTCCCCTGGTAACACTTCACATCCCGCATCCTCACACCGATGCCACAGGTTTTTGTGCACTGGGGAACAGAGATTTGGGGCTGAGGCAAGCAAAACCCCTGCTGTGGGCGTCTGTGCCAAGCCAGGACCTCCTAAAAAACACCCTCCCTGGAGCCATCAGGGCAGGGGAGTGAACTCTGCACCCCTCGTTGCATTGCTGGCCCCTCGCTCCGTCCTCGCTACCAGCACTCAGATGTCTGCAGTGGGCTGACAGTGATCCATGGACATGCTCCCACCCCTGGGGCTGCAAACCTCATTCCTCCCACAGAAGCCACCATAGCACTGGGGTGGCTGTGAGCCCCCCAGCCAGGGGCTTTGGGGCTGGGGTCTGTGCAACCTGTCTGGGGTGTGCAGAGCTGCTCCCAGGCTGCACTTGCTGCCTGCTGCACTTTGGACGCCTCGGTGCACGGGGATTACAGCAGGGTTTCTTGGGCTAATTATAGGCTGCAAGGACGGGTTTTAAGACTAAACAAAACGAGCTCCAGGCAGACGAGAAGGCCTGTGTTAGGGAATGCTCGCAGGGAGCTGAGAACAGCCCTTTGCTGCTTGGTGTCTCCCTGCTCGCGAGGTTTAAAAAAGAGCTAACCCAAAACATCTCTTCTCGGTCCTGTTCACAGCAAGTCCTGCCTGTGTTGTGACAGGGCAGGCTCTCCTGAGCTGCTCACGAAGCAAAGGGGCTCCTCTGTGCACTCTCTTGTGAGCTGCACCTTGCAAAGCTTCGTCCAGCTCCTCGGGGCTTTTTGCAGGTGGTGTTGGAAGGGCATTTCCCCCTGCAGTATGTCCCCTGAGCTGCCCCCAACCCCCTCCCCACCTACCTCCGACCAGGGGGTTGTGTACCACTTGAAGCACGGCCGCTCAAAGCACGTTGTCTCCTCCACAGGCTTCTTGGCCACGTCGCAGTCGGCGGGGTTGCGGGTCTTGATCTTGCCGTTGACGATCTCAAGGCAGAGCACGATCCTTTTCTTCACGCCCCGGCCGCACGTGGTGTTGCACTGCGGGGATGCAAGCAGGGCTGAGAGCCATGCACCCCATATGCCTGCCCCGCACCAAGAGCATCCTTCTCCGTCATCCCCCGAGGGGACTGCCAAGTGCTGAGCCTTACCCGCTCCCAGTCCTGCGCCAGCCAGTGTGACGGGCAGTTCTTGTCCCCGCAGGGGTGGATGGCCAGCGGCTTCGTCTCCAGGTTGCACTGCGACTCCGGCACCACACGCCCATCACTGGTTTTGCAGTACACGTGCCGGATCATCCTGCCCTGCCCGCAGCCGCCGCTGCACTGAAACCACACCGAGCACAGCGGGAGGTCAGTGGCAGGGAAAGCAGCAAAGTTGTGGATGACCCGTGGATGACCCAGGATGGGGACCGAGATGCCTGCTTAGGGCTCAGCTCTTCCCTAGCATCACCTCGTTAAGGGATCCTTGGGGTTTAGATTAAAAAAGCAGCATGTGCTTGCTGCAGGGGAGCTGGGTGCATCCTTCCCTGGGGAACCCCTGCAGCCAATGCACTCCGGGGTCACATCCCGCTGGCACCAAGCACAGGCAGGAGGGGGAGTGCCACTAACAGGGCAGCTTTCAGAGAACAAGATAAACGGGGCCAAGCGAGTGGCTGCTAGTGTCCCCACCTCATTGCTTTGGCTGTGCCCCGAGCCTGGGGGGGGGGAAGCAGCGAGTGCTCCCCGGCTCTTCTGCGGTCGCTCTTGCTGATACGCACAGCGTTTTGCAGCCCCGCTGCTGCCATGGAAACTGCTTATTTTTAGCCAGAGAATAAAAACCCTGTGTAAAAATAGCTTGAGATGGAGAGGGTCTCTGTAGCAGACGTGTGCAGGAAGGGAAAAGGGGGAAAAAAGGCTAAAGGTTCATTTTCCAGGCATGGAGCATCAGCATTGTCAAGCCCAGAAGCAGACAGGGTGCTTTTGGCACCCACCAGGTGACAATAGCAGGAGCTGACCAGGCTGTTGGGGTGGCACGGGGGTCCACTGTCCCCCCTGACCCATGGGGATGGAGCACAGGCTCGTCCCTGCCATGTGCAGGGAGCCTTCTGCAGGGCAGAGTCTGGTGCGCTCAAACTCCAAACCTAAACCCCAGGACATGCAGCATGGAATGGGTGGGTGGTGGTCAGGGTGAGCCCAGAGGTGCCACCCGTCCCCTCCCCAGGGTCTCACCGGTCCCCAGTCAGAGACAGTCCACTGGCGGTCGCAGGGCGGCCCGGTGCAGTTCTTCTCGGCCAGGGGCCGGGCGCTGGCATCACACAGCTTCTCCTCCTCTGAGCAGCGGATGTCCCGGGTCACCACACTCCGCTCGCCGCACCGCGCTGAGCACTGGGGACAGAGGGGACAGCGTGAGCAGGGCACCCACCCGACACAGCATGGCCCCTCTCCCCAGCCACTGCATGGTCTGGGTTAAGGTGATGGAAACTGGGAGCTGCTTTTTATTTATTTTATTTTTTTTAACCCAAAACTCTAAGAATGCACACTGAAAACGCATTTAAATGCATCTGTAAAACGAGATGGAGCAAAGCTACCCCTCTCCTGAAAAACCCCAGCAGCCCCAAACAGCCTCAGCAGTCAGGTTCAGCAGTGCAGGAGGGGTTGCATCCTGCCTGGGTGCTGTGCAAGCCCAGCAACCACACTCTGGGGGGGGCCACCCCAGCCTCTCTGGCGTTTTGGGGGCACAGAGCTGGGTCAGAGCCTGGCTCAGCCTCCCAGTGTATCCACTTCAGCTCTGCTCCTCTCCCAGCTGCTTGAGCACACCCCCACCCCCAGACACACAGAAGCCAGAGAACGAAAAACCAAAAAAAACCAAAGGCACCCAAACCGCCCTGTATTGGAGCTGAAAGGTTGTAGCTGCCACTTAAAGCCAGGAGCAAGATCTCCCTCACTTCCTTCACAGGAACCGCCAGCTGCTTTTCGTGTCCTTCGAGAATGTTTTCCCCAAACCACAGAACTGAGATTTTTATCCTGTGGATAAATTTGGCACCGTGCAGCGCAGTGACATTATTTAGAACTGGATTTGAGTTACTGCAGTCTCCCATGCACACGTTTGCTCCATGCATAACATTAAGCAGGGAAAAGTGTCAACAGCACAGCACTCAGACGCACCGCGCTGATATGTTAATCCTCAGATCTCTGAAACGTGCTCTTTTTTTATGCCTATTTCCCAAGCCAACTTGGCACCCGGCTTCAGATGTGATCCAAATTAGATTAGCTTTGCTGCTGGCTAAGAGCAAACGACTCCAGGAGTGTCTCAAGCAATCTGTCCCTGACACATGCTGGAGAAATATATGGGTTTGGGTAAAATAAGCCACTCCACTTTGCTACGCCAGTCAAAATATCATGCTAGCACGTGCGCAGGGAGCTTTTCTCTACCAGACTGGGAAAGTCAAAACATCCTGCAAAAATCAGAGAAGGCACCAGCCCTTCCATCGGCAGCGCGATGGGAACAGCTCTCTCCAACCCGAGGAGGGAAGGAGACGTTTAAATTGTGACCAAGATGCGTTCTGGGAGCTCCCAGGAGGAGAAGCATCCCATCTCTGGTGGCACAAACCAGCACCTGCAGCAATTGTGGCAAGTGCCCTAGGAGGTCCCGCATGCCAAGTCTCTGACAGGCATGGGTAAGCCAGAAATCCCCCAAACTCACCTCTGACCACTCCGACATCTCCCACTGGGGCCCGCAGGCTGGGTTCTTGCAGACCTTGCGCTCGTCCGGCCTGGTGATGTCAGCTGACTCACAGAGGTCACTGTAGACGGAGCTGTCGAAGCCCGGGGAGATCATCTTCCAGCAGCGCACGATGCGGAACTGGTAGCCCTCGCCGCACGTGCGGGAGCACTCGCTCCAGCTGCTCGTCTCCCACCTGCGGGACGAGAGAAAGGCATTGTGTGAGGGAAACCCGACCCCATGTGTCCCCACACCACCCACACCAACATCACTTTGCTCAGAGAAAGCAACCCCACACCACCTCCATGCAGCCCCCCAGGTTCAGAGCCAGTACGTGCCACAGGGGATTTGGTGTCCCTCCCCAACCCTGCGCATTTGTTTGCTCACACTCAACCCTGTTTATTTGTTTTTTTTTTTGCCTGACCAGCTGAAGGACAGAGGGGACACATGCATCTATCACAGCCAGCACAGGTGACAAGGAGCAAGATGCAGGCAGCAGGAAGGAGGAGGGGTGCAGGTGCCCTTTGTGGTGCCACAGCTGGTCCCAAGAAGCAGGGAGAACCCAAACAACTGCAAGACATTGGTGTTGTAACAGCTACAGGCTGGGGAATGCTGCCAAAGGGAGGCGGGAAGGCAGGGCTCACCCCACAGCCCTGCACATCCCCTGGCAGGACAGATGTTCGCACACCATGGTCAGACTGGCTCAAACATTGTGAGATGGGATGGAAAAGGTAGGACCTGTTCCAAGATGATACCTGCCCCTTACCACCCCCTCTGCCCCAACACTGAGAGGGAGGCAACTTCTAAACCAAGGGAAAAGCCTCCTATGCTCAAGCCTTCTCTACTATAGCAGCATTTTAGGAGAATAAAGAATAATAAAGAATAATCTTTAAAAAATAAAAAACCTAAAAACCTAAATAAATCAGAGGTCACAGGACTGCCCTGGGGAAACCTGGACCACGTCCCCCCACACATCAGCCTCACACCCCGTGTCAGGCTGCAGGCACAACATGTTGTCACGTTTTGGGGTGCCACCTGAGTGCAGAAGGGAGAGGAAACCAGGGTCTTTCCCTCAGACAGCTCTCGGGCAAATCAAAAATTCTTTTGGCTTTAGCTACTGGAAACCTCCATGGCATCAGGTCTGAGCCCATAGCAGCTCCATCGCCCACCCGCTCTCCTGCTGCATTCACAGCTACTCCCCATCACACTGCTAAAGCCCAGGGAACTGGAGCAGCACAAACCCAGGGAGGAGCTGGCTTTATAAGAGACCAGTGGGACAACCCAACGCTTGTGCTAGAAGAACACCAAGCTAGTGCAGAGAGCAACGTCCCCATGGTGCCCCCAGGACCGGGCTGCTGCTGGCAGCAGCACCATTCTCCTCCCCACACTCTCCTCGCTTGCACCACGACCTGCTCTACCTTTCAGCCTCAATGTGCGAAGTCCAGCAAGATCCCACCAGCCCCACAGGCACGTGCTTTCCACCCCCTTGCCCTCCCCAGCACGACCAGCCATCCTTTGCAGTTACCCAAGCTGAAAAGAACCGCTCCAGGCTTTTGTAGGGCTATGCCTGTTCCCTGCTGCCACCCTGCCCTCACTTTGTGCTGCTGCTGAAAGAAACCATTTCAGGGCATGTCCCAGACCTTTATTTATCCCTTTGCACTGCCCCCAGTCTGACCTCATCAAGTCCTCCCTCTGACATTCCACACAAGCCTTCCAAGGTGCACGTCCCATGTTACAAACCAGCAGCAGAGATGCACCCGAGCTGCACAGTATGGCTCAGGACCGCAACCAACAGCATGCTTTTTGGATAAAAAGCCACAATAGAAGGAAAACAGGTTCTGCCCGCACTACTATCCCATGCTTTGCTCCGACTGCAAGCAAACCTCAGCAACATTTATGATGTCAAAGAGGGCACAGGACCAGATGGGTCCTGGGCGCAGTTTGCAGGCTGCAAACCACCTGAAGGCAAGGGAGCTTTTAACCCATCAGCCAAAACCACAACCCTCAAGGGAACAACCCCAGGGCAGCTCAGGCAAGCAGGGCAGGAGGGCTGGGGTGCTATGGGCCAGGCGCCCCATATCTCTGCTAACCCCCCCCCCCCCCGTGCCGTGCCGACCCCCCCAGTGCATCCACGGCAGAGGAAGCGCCCTGCGAGGCGGTACCTTGGCTGGCACTCTCTCCCAGCACAGAACTCATGGACAGGCTCGGGGCGGGTCATGGCATCACAGTACGTATCGTCCACTTCGATCCCGTCATAGCGCACACACATAGCATATGTGGACATCACTCCTGGTTTCAAAGAGAATACACACACACAGAGGACGCTTGGTGACTTTTGATATCCAGACTTGTTTTTTTCCTCCCCCCTTTAGCTGCGTTTTCCAAAAATTCCTCCTGTGGGAAAGCAGCAAGCCTGACTTTCTGCCCACAGGGAGGATGCTGCCCAGCAAAGAGGATGACAGCAGCCACCGAAGCCAACATTGTTGGGCTGAGGCTGGCTCCAGAAGTGGGTAGAGCCACCATGCTAGGGCTCACCACCAATAACATACAAGCAACGTGTTTTCCTAGGAAACGCTTAGGGCAACGGGTCTGTGAGGCAGCTCCTGGCTCCCAGGCGAGCACAGCTCTCAGGACACGTGGCTTACATGAAACCCAAAAAAAGATCTCCAGCTCCTGACACTGTATGGCTTCTCTGCAATGTGTCATTAGGAAAAGGTAATGAGAAAAGAGCAATTTAAGTGGAACCTCTCCCTGCCATCTGCAAACTGGGCAGAACAGCCTGTCCCAGTCAAGGGGGAGGTTTGTTTGGAAGGGATCAAAGGAGGCAAAAATGACCCAGAACGTATGGCTGATGGGATTCTGGGGAGGGGGATAGCTTGCAAAGACCCTGCTACACCTGCGCATGGTGTGCAAGTGCCTGGCACCTTTAAAAAAAAATAATAAAATAATTGCATTTGCTTTTCTAAAAAACATCCCCTAGACTGTGGTCTCCTCTTTTGCCCTTTTTCCTTCTAATTGCAGAAGCCCCACAGCATCTGGATTGTTTCAGGGCAGCAAGCAGAGGGCTCATGCCCAGTAGTGCAGGGGACCAGGGACACCGCCAGTTTCCCTCCCCCTAACCAAGGAGCAAAGGAGAGGGGGCCTCCAAGCTTTTGGGGGGTAAAAAGGGGGAATTTAGGAAAAAAGAACAGAGACCAGTCTTTGGCAGATATGCCCCTGTTCCAGGTTGACACCGTTGCAGCTGAGACCAGGCTCAGCAGCAGGAGGAGTGGGGAGAAACAAAACTAAATCAAAAATCCAAGTGCTGCTTTGTTTCCTGCCAGAGATGAACAATCTTCAAAATTTCACTCTGTCAGAAAGAAGCTGAGCTTTTCAAAAACCCTCTGAATGTTCAAAAGGGAACAGGAAATAAAAAGCCATGAAAAGAAGGAGCCTGGCTGCACAGACTTCAATCCCCTCGCCGTCACAGCTGCCCCGGCTCGAGGAGCCGACGTGCTCAAACCCAGCAAGAAGTGTTAGGACCCTTCCTGGCTGGTTCATGCAGGCAGGCAGGGAGCTTTTTGCAGCTGACAAATGCTTTGCACAAAAAGCCCTCGGGGTGAGACCCTGAGGGCTTTCCTCTCCTCCCCAGCAGCACCAGCAGCTTGCCAGAGCTCAATGGGCCAAGCTGTGACCCCCCTGGCTTTGCAAGGCTACAATGGGGGATGTGGGGTTGTGCTACACCAGATCCGGTGATGGAGAGACCCCCTGTACATGGCCAGGTCTTTCCCATCCCTACAAGACATAAAAGCGACTCACACACCGGGTGGTTTCGGCGGAGACTTTGTGCAGAGGCTGCGCTTGGCTGCGTCTTATAACTACCTGTGGTACATGTAGAGCTGCAGGGTTCATGGGAGGAAAGCTTCCACCTGTACATGTCAGCAGCACTCACACCTTGGCCCTTTCTTAACAACTTCAATCTGTTTCTAGCGATAAGCAAAACAAAACAAACAAAAAAACAAATAGCATTTACAAGGAGAGCCGTGACACGCCACGTCAGAGAGACACATCAGCGAGCAGGTTGGGTTTGGGAGGGGATTGGCTTTGTTTGTCGGTTGGGTTTGGTTGTTCTGATTTTGGGGTTTGTTTGTTTGAATTGTTCCGTTTCATTTCACAACATACCTGTCCTGAGCCCCAAGTAGAATCCCCAGCCCGGTTAGAGGCAGAGCTTCCACTGTCTAGAAATAGAGAGAATGGGATAAAAATACCCACAAGTAGAAACAGTTCAGAATTTAAACAAAAACTGCGCATTTTCTCTGCTCAAATACACCTGGCCCTCTGCATAACGGCGGCTAAAGGTGCAGTATCTCCTCCCCTGCGCCTCCGGGGCCAACCCAGCACACTGCCAGGTGCTGCTCAGCACAGGCGGATTTTCAGTTGCTCCGAGCCGGGCAGCCTCGAGCCTACACGTGGTGCGGGATTTCGGCAGCCTGCCGCTCCAAGCACACTTTGATTTTGGACACAAAAGGCCCCGCCGGTCGCCTACCTGTTGCTTGGGCCACTCTCGCTGGACTGTTTTAGGTTTGGATGCGTGATTTGCACCTCTCATGTTCATGCTACATTCAAACGCGTAATGCCAAGTGGGAAAGGGATAACAGATTGAGCCTGGTATGTGAAAAAAGCATCTGTCAAACCAAGAACAGCAGCTTCTCCCGGGTCAGTGCATCGTACGTCCTGAAATATTGTAACACGTCAGGGATACTGCACCTTTACAACAAAGTTCTCAGACCTTCGCTCAAACCCTGCAAGTGTCTACCCTGATTGGAAGAGCGGACAAGGTTGTATCCTGACATCCAGCTGTCTCCGGCCTGGCAAGATATGCAGCTTATATGATTTCTAGGCAGCAGAAGCTCTGAAATTGCCTTATTTAGGTGATCATAAGAGAAAGTTCAGGTCCAGCCTATCAGATCCACCTTTAAGAGGACACTGGTGAGAATCCAGGCCTTTCCTTACACACCCACCCTCCTTCCAGCGATCCTCCAGGAGGATTACAAACAATTCTCCTTTTGCCTGTTGATTCTGCCTGTCATTTTGGCAAACATTCGTTTCCTGAGTTTGAAATGGAACTGAAACAAATGTGGCTATTTTTGCACAAAAAACAACAACCTCAGCTTGCCATAAACAGTGCTTTATCTTGCCAAAGCAGCTCTGTCAGAGCCACACCAGCCGCTGCCGCCAGCAGCCCTGGTGCTTCCTGTGCTGGCCGCTGCCCCCAGGACAGCTTTCAGAAAGAGCCCTTCACATGCAGTCAACATCTGGCTTTTATATTTTAATTATTTCAGTTTGCCTGGAAAAGGGGCTGTGACCTAGCTCCTCTGCCCTGCACCCTGCTCTCTGAGGCACCAAAGTACACACCACATTATCAGCTGAAAGTAATCATCAAAATAAGCTTTATATCACATCTGAGGACGGAAAACCCTTCAGCAGCATCCCTTTAACGTATATGATCCTGAAGAGCTTCTCCTATGTGTAATGAGGCCACAGGGACAAGTTCTTTCTAGGTAGGTCAGACATTTGGTCACAGGGCACCATTCAGCTCTTACCATTTCAAGCTGCACAAAATAACAGTTTTGTTTCCCTTAATACAAACAGCAGCACATTGTCCTACAAACAAAGCAGGATTTTTTTTTCCCTTTTATGTAATGTATTTACAAGCATTATTATAATGTCAAGTGCTCTCCTCCCAGCCTGCACTTTGGTTCCATTTTTCATGCAGGCAACAGCACCAAAAGCAAGCACAGGGCCCTTGTGCCAGGTGCCCGACAGCCTCATTGCTGCTTTCTAGTGAAATCCCTCTCTGGGGCAGTGGAAACAGACAGCCCTTTCTGGCAGCAGCTGATGTTTTGGCTGCCCATCTTCCCTAAACAGCCCTCTTAACAGAAGAAAAAAAAAAAAAAAAAAGTGCATGAGACCAGGAGATGACCCCAGTGCAGGACAAGCCCCAGTGGTGATGCTGCCAGGGTGCAGCAGCCCAACCCCATGGGGCTGGTTTCAGGGATGTACCAGGGCAGGATGGCACAGGCACTAAAGGTTGTGACAGTTCATGAAAATAGGTGCCCCACCTCTAAGCAGCTGTCTCGTGTGCAGCTGGCTGCTTACAGCCCACAGGCAGACGATCCTCTCCGGCACCTTCACTTAAGGGAGCGGAAGCAAGCAAAAAGCCAACTTTCCATCCCTGGTCTGGGAGGGATGCGTTTGGGACAGGTCAGGTCCAAGCTCCTGCCCAAAACTAGGCTGCCCCCAGGATGAGATGGGGGCACATAGGGCCTTGCCCTGCCTGGTTTTGCCCCTTTCCAAGGGCAGACCAACAGGGTGGTGACTCCAGCCTGGCTCTGCATTACCATCCCTCCTCCTCCTCCCCACCTGGAGGAAGAAGCGCCAGAACCTCCGCTGCTCCTCGCATACCTCATGCTCTAGCACCCTGCCTGTGGTTGGTGGGATGGGGTGGCAAGGGGGGCAAGCCAGACCCCACACCATGCTCTCATGTCATATTTCCACATGCACAGCTCCTGCTTGCCCTGGGTGCAGCCTTTGGCTATTGCAAAACTCCAAAGCCAGAGGTCTTTTTCAGCTGTTACTGTTTAGATCTGAAAAAAATCCTTATTTTATTCCCAAGAGTGGTGGGAAGAAGGAACATTGCAATTTTCTTCCCATTCCTCCCTTGGCTTTGTTCTGCAGTGCTTGGTACCTGTCCTGAATGGGTTTAAATCCCTGAGCTGTGCCTTTTATAAAGGGGTGGCTGGGGATAATGGAAAGAGGGTTTGCTTTTTGGTTTGTTTGGTTTTTGTTATTATTTGGTTTGGTTTTTTTGTTAAGCATCATGGGGAACTGCACTCAAGGCACTAACAGCCTTTTTTGTTTTATCCTGCCATAGCCAAGCTGCTCTGAATTTCAAAGCACGTACAGTTCCCTGCATTCCCAGGAGGCAGAAAAGCATCAGCCCCATTTAACAGCTACTGAAAGAGAGACGTGAGTTACAGGGTGCTGAGCAAGGCCACACAGGGAGGGTGCTGGGACCAGGCAGGACCCCAGCCACAGGGCAGGCTCCCTCCTCGCCCCACAGAGCAAGAAAGGGAGCTGACAGCGCTGCCCTCGCTTGTCAGAGTGCTAATGAAATGCTTGCTTTGGCAGCTGAAGGCAGGCTTTCCAAGCCAAGCCGCGAGGAGAGATGATAGACAAGCCCTTGGCAGCGTTTAAGTGTTCTTATCATTAAGAAGTCTGTGGATATGTTTGGCTGCATGGACATTTTCTTTAGCATAAGCTTCTTTAGCATAAGCTAGCATAAGTTCTAGGTAAATACAGCTAACTAGAGCCAGAGAGGGTTTGCTCAGAGCTTTACGTCTTCTGCAGTTCAGCAGCACAATCCACGGCTTCCCCGTGGGGAGCTGGGGGACACAGGAGTTGGAGCAGCACATTTAGAAGGAGACCTGGGTGCTGGGGACCCTAAAAAAAACAGGAGGGACCTGAATCCACGGCTGCAGATCTGGAACCTGCTGGCTCCCAAAAAGCCGGTCTCAGACCAAGCTCTCCAGGGATGCTCGGACCTGTGGCTGTGTGGGAAGGACTGTGGACTGCTGTTCTGCCCAGCCCGCCAGCAGCCCTGTACCTGCCTGCCCACACTGGGAATGCGCTGCCGGGAGCCCCAGGGCTCTCAGACAAGTACTATCCCGAGACTTCCCAGCCCAGATGAATTATTCTGCTAATGACAGATTATGTTGTGTCGTGTTTTTTTTTTTTTTTCCCCTTTTTTTTAAATTTATAAATAAAAACCTTCCCGTTGCATCTTTAAAAAAATACAACAAATAACCAGCCATCAAAGAGATGTGAAGTGCCAGTCCTATTATTAACCACTTGAAGCTGCCAGAGAGCTTTTGATATCCTTATCAAAGCAACGACTAATTGCGCTGTGTCTTCCTCCATTAAGGCAACAAACCCAGACTATTTCTGTAGGCCCTACACAAAGCTCTAGCTCTGCTGTTGCTCTCCAGCTGTCGGTAAGCAGCAGGGCTAGCACCCGGAGCTGCTGTGGGCACATTCCTGCCAACTCCAGCGAGGAAGACTATGGGAGGCAGTCAACAGGGTGCACAGAAAGGGGCCAGACCAACTTCTGCTGCTTTAGAACTAGGAGGGGGCCTGGGGAAATCAGAGCAGGACATCAAGAGAAGACAAAAGGAAGAGAAGCTTCATTATGGCCATGGCTCTGATAACACGTTACAGCAGGCCAAGAGCCAAAAGCATGCTGACTGTCATCAGCATGGACTGCTGATATCCCCCACTGAGGAGAGCAGTAAATTTTCCTCTTGCTTAGAAGCTCTCTCAACTTTCTGTTCCCAAACCATCAGCCCTTCCTTCCAGATTAACCCCTGGTGGAAAGCTTTTATGACACCCTACACTTACCTTCTTGCTTCCAGAGCAGGTAGAAACCATGCAATGGGGTCTGCATTGAGTACAGCGCTATTATGAGTTGAGAACAACAATAAATAGGATCAACTAGAAAGATGTATCTCCTACCTTGCTTTGTGGGTTCTGTTCCCTTGAGGGCTGGTCATGATGACAGTGGTGTTTGAAAAGGGCGTCTCTGCAGATGTGTTGACAGCTTTGCCATTGCTCAGCTCCATGTAGGTGCTATTGATGGTGTAGGTCACCAGACCATCCGTGTCTTCATAGTCAACATAGAGGCTGTCAATGTGCGATCCCACAGAGTTGAGTGGGTCTCCCTGGGCAAAGATGCTGTTCATGGTCATGTTGAGCACCAGCTCTTTCGAGTCGGAGGACTTGTCCAGTAGCTTGTCCGTGATGGCATTCTCCGAAAGGAATTCCCTGGAGGTGAGCCTGGGGTCAAAGTCTCTGTCATCATGGTCTGTCTGGTAAGTAGACCTGGTTACGTTTGAATCTAGATTGGAGCCAACAGGGGAAACAACGATGACAACCACAAAATGCATTCAGGCTGGGAGGCGAAAGCAGCCTGGAGCAGCAGGGACACACTAGAGCCTGAGCTCTGTCAGAGGCTAGAGGCAGGAGCAGGGGATTTGGGGGACCTCATGGAGTTGCACCCACTTGGGAAGAGTCCACAGCTCTCCTCAGGCATCACCTTACTACTGTGAGGCCCAAGGAAGGGAGCCTGGCTCCTGGCAGCGCTGCCCAAGCAGTAGCAGAGGTAGGAAGGAAGATGCCCGCTTGGCTCCCGAGCCCACACAGCCATGCAGGGAAGGTCCCCAGGGCAGTTTGGTGATGGGATACCTGAGGGACTGGGGTGGGAAGGAGGTTGCTGGGGCTGTGGATAAGAGGGAGGTGACAGGAGGCCATGAGGGGGAGATTTGCACACCCAGGGCTCCCTCCCCTCCTTGGGACCAGGCAAAGCACCGCAGGGCACTGGTGGGGAGACCTTACCCATGGCCACCCCCCACCCACCAGAAACCAGAACCTGAAGGGCAAAAGAGGATTTATGAGCAGACATGTTTTACAGAACTTTCCAAGGTTTCCAAAAAACAAACCAGCATGATCACTAGAGTCAGAAACAGAGCATTTCTCAACCAGAGCTCTGAGAGCAGAACAGTGAGGCCCAAGTCTCCTCCTTACCTTTGGGTTGTTTGCCCTTCAGTTTTGGCTCACAGTCAATTGTTTCTGCTCTTTCATAGACCTCATTGGTTTCCTGACCTTTGCTCAAGTTTAAATCTTCCTCCGTGTCCTGTCTTCCAAACACCTGGTTCTCCAAGTCTATCCTTTCCCTGGAGATTTTCCCAAAATAGGTTGCATTGTGTTGGATAAAGCCCAATGGCACGTCTCCATCGAACTCTCTGCTTTCTTCGCTATCTGACTCAGAAAAGGTGTAGTAGATGGGCTGGATATTTTTTGAGTGTGGCTTCCTCAGGAGAGTGTATTCAAACGTGATGGATGGATTCTTGCCATTTTGATTCCAGACCTAGCAAACACAACATTATTAATGGATGCAGTGAATACTGGCACAAAAGGTTTGTGATTCATCTTGGACTTGACAGTTGGTGAGCATCCACCTTGCTATTTCCAAACTGCTTTCCATTGGATTGCCAGCTTTGTACAGCTGGAGACCAGCACCACTGTCCAAAGTTTTTTTTTTTTTAATTTTTATTTTTTATTTTATTATTTTTATTTTTTTTTTATTGCAGCACCACACCAGGATCAGACCCAGCTCAGGGCTGGGAGCCCCAGGCAGAACTCCTTCCCCTGCCTTCAAGTGATCACCAAGACCTGGGAGAGCTGCCTTGAGTTACCATCATCACATGCACAGCCCCCTTTTTGTGGCATTACAGTGAAAAAGAGTTGGGTTTTAAAGTTTGTGCACTTATCTAAGCTAGCTGGCCCAATTTCTTATTTTCACTTTTCCCAGCAGGTAATTCTGATGAAACACACCAAGAAGAAAAATCCCCCACCATGCCTGAGGCAACTTCTCCCTGAAGAGAAGGGCTACCAAGCCCACGTTCATTATTCACAGCCCTGCCTGGGCTTTTATTTGACTATGCAAATAAAACAGGTTCATTCAAGGAATGCTCCCAGGGGAGCTGTGAAGCCACAGCAGGACTCTGCTCCCGTGCCACCCCTCAATCCAAGGCAACTTTTCCCTTCCCCATCACTCCCCCCAAAAAAAGACAAAGCACACCATTATATTCAGTCCTTGATTTGTTGGTCCTTGGGCAACGATATACTCTATGCCCGTCTCATAGACATCCATGGGCCTGCGGTACTTGAACACCGTGCCTGCAATGTTGAAGTTCTTCGGACTGTCAACTTTGTAGTTCCCGTTGAAGAAGTAGTAGCCAGCTTCATCAGCCACAGCTTAAAATGATGGAGAATTAATAAGAATTATTTCCATCAACTGTGATAAGAGAGGCATGCAATGCTGTCACTTTTTTGTTCAGGGTATAAAATTATTGGAGCATCATAGTAACAAAATACGTTTTTCTGCTTTTAGTGACAGATACATCACAATGCATTTCCAACGTGCATTGTGCCAGTCCTTGCCCAGAGCTCTGGACCACGCTTTCCTTATACTGCAAGCTGCTTGGCACGTTGGCCCACAGCCCCAGCTCAGCACAACCATTAAATAAGAACAGATCTGCAGACAATAAGCAGACTGCCAGGGGCTGGCAGCAGAAGCTGCTTCTCTGGGAGCCCTGAACTGCTGACACCGAGCCCAGCACTGGCCCAAGGCAGCACTGCCAGAGTAAGCCCAGGACCTGTACTAAGTACAGCCCTTTTTTATCCAAACCTTCCTACACATGGCCATGAGCCTCTGAGACAGCACCAGAGCATGACAGCAGCAAACATGAGCCTCTGTTGGGCAAGGCCAGGTTTGTCCACACCCTTCCTGAGCAGCTCTGCCACCTCCATCAGAGATCAGCCTCATGCCACCAGCACTTGATGAGGCAGCCCATAGACACATCTCCTAGGAACTGCCATCATGGGCCATCACACATTTCCCAAGCTGGGAAGGATCACAGGCATCACAAGAAAGGTGAAGTCACTGGGCTATGACCCAGCACTAGCATATTTGGTCAAACTGTGCTTCGGTAGCAATAATATTGACCAATACATATATTTTGATCGCTTTAATGCCAAAATACACAGCCCAGGTGAAGAGAAATGCACTGGCTCATGTAACGTGGTCATTTACACTCACTGTGGTTTGAGCTCGTGTCCGCAATAAAGCTATATTCATATCCACGTTGGAAAAAAAAATATTAGCTAGCATACACACATGCATTCTAGGGAAGTACCAAGAGGTTATACACACCCAGAACATCTGCAGATTTTTTCCTTTCTACTATCTGGATATCCCTTGCTCCAGCAGGAATGTGCGTTACCAGAGAATAGCCTACGGGAAACTACAGATTAATGAAAGGAGAACTTTTTAACGTGTTATCTGAACAAAATGCTCAGTAGTCAGTATTGCAATATTGCAAGCAGACTGGCTCTGATCCAGAGACTTAGAGGAGTTACAGATTTTAATGGAGATTAATGTTAACTGTTATGCTGCAAGTAGGAGCTTACTGATAATAGAAAATAAAGTGTAAGCAACAAATCTTGCTTTATGATGGTTTAATGCAGTCAAAGGGGAAAAGGATGCAATCTTCTTATGCACAAACAAAAGTTCAAATAAAACTGGTGAAAGAACACCTCTGAAGGCTTTGCTAGCTAGAGAAGCAGTCCTGGGGTTGGACACCCTGTGCTAGCTGGTTTTCAAGGACCCCCCAGAACAAGATTACAGCCTGCTTCACCTCCAATTCCCCTTTGCCTAGTGCTAGGTAAGTGTTGGGACAAATTCTACTAACACCACTGCAATTACTTCAGCTTGCTCTGTATTAAACTGGTCCCCAGAGAGCATTAATCATTATTCCCAAATTAGACCACTATATTTAGGACAAGTAGGTTCTGTTGCTTTACATCACACTAATTTTGGAAATCCCGGTCTTTCAAAACACCCTAGCTTCCTGTTGTTACAAAGCATTTATTTCTGGTTTTACTGGGTCATGGGAAATCAAACTAAATCAGAGACAGCAGCCTCTTGCATAACCCTGTTGCACTATTCAGAGATCCTGTATTTCTGAGAAGTGTCATAAGAAGTTACTGTTTTTACAGAAGGGTTTCCCTGCCCAAAACCAAAAGTGGCATTGACACAAGAAGAACATGCAGAGAAAAAACTAAGGCAGGGCACTTAGAGTGAAAGCAGTTTACAAAAAAAGCAATTGAAAAAGCCCTCTGCCCCAGAGCAAAGTGACCCTTAGAGCCTTACCAAGATGAGAGTTTCCTTTCCGGTAACTCCCAGTCACATGAGTGCAGCTGCTCCCATCTCCTTGGCAAACTCCACATTTATCCAAGGTGTGGGTGGAAAAGAGAATGCCATCGCAGCCAATTGGCTAGAAAAGGCATAGAGTACTGAGGGTCAGGCAAATATTGCACCCCTTGTAACTCTCTGAACACTACTAACAATATTTTTGCTATAATGTTTAACAACCTCACATTTTCCAGACACGCAAACCCCTCGGAAATCAGTGTATTTGCAGGATGTTCCATCCCGAGCCTGAACCATTAACTGTCTCTGACCATCCACAGTGGTGCAATGGAGGTCACAGGGCTTGCTAGAAATGTGAACATAGTCATCTAAGGGGAAAGGATACAAAGATACATTCAAAAACAACAGAAACAATAACTTTTATCCAACCAAAGTCAAAGAATCTCTGCCAAGCTAAACAATGGCAGCAACAACATAACTGCACCCCAGCCAGCGCTTCAAGAGCTACAATCTCCTGTGCTTGCAGGCCGGACAGGAGATTGTGCTTCTGACAGCGTGACAGCCTGCTGCTGCAAGCCTTTGCACAGCCAGGCAGCCTTGCTGCTGCCAGCAACAGATGCATCTGCTGATGCTAGCGGCATCACCAGCACCCACCTGAGGATGCCACTATTCTGTGCAAGGGCTTGCAGTAGCAATACATACATTACACAACAGCATATGCATGTTCACGTATCAATATTTAATACTTTAGTTACATTAGCATAGACATTCACTGTTTTAAATAGATACACAAGGCTATATTCAAGCCACAGCAGCTTAAAATGTAAGAGCTTTTCCATAAACATTCACCCAAGCTGGACTCCATTTGCCCTTTGCTTTCTGCAGACAGCTGGCTGGCTGCACCCACTGGCACAGCAGACCCATGCCCAGCAGACACTTTATAATACCCACAGGAAGCAAGTGACAAATTCAAGTTTGCACCAGCAATCCAGTGCCAAGCGTTACACTCCGCCAAGGAGGGAGCAGCAATATACCCACTGGCCTGCGCGCCCAAGCAAGGCAGCATCAATGGCAAAACATTATCCTGCAAATCCCCCAGGAGCCACGTGAACGCCTGCTAAAAAACAAAACAATTCACTGTAACTGTTCTGGTGATTCATCTCAAGTAGTGAATTATGTTTAAAGAAGTTGTCACCTTGCCATAGGAAGGGGACAGAGCCAGCCAAGCAGTCAGAGCTAACCAGCCAAGCCCTGCCACCCCTGCCAAGAGGCTGGCAAGACAGGGGCTTGGTTCAGCTGAGAGGAGGCAACAAGTAACTTCATGAAGCAAAATTAATTGTACAGAGACACCTAAAATAAGGAAACTCCACTAGCTCCCATCTCTATTTTTAGACACCTGCATGCCACTCCAGGGTCCCAGGGAAGAGCCTGAATCTGACGGGCATTAGGTGCCTAAAAATAAATAAGTGAAAAAACAAACCTCAGTCTGACTCCTAAATTATTCCTGCAGCTCTGTGTCGCTCACCCCAGATGACCGGGCTGCCTAACCTCATCTCGGTGACGTTTGGCAAAGCTCAGAAGCTGTGGGGGAGGCAGCAGGAGTCACTGGAAGGCAGCGGCCCCGGCTCAAAGGACACTTGTCTGGGGAAGCTGGACCCTCCCTGCCCACACAGGGCATCACCCCGTGCTCTCATTCCCCTCCAGCCTTTCAACTCTGGTCCTCGGGAGCTGTGACCAAAACAGACTGAAGGATACAGCCATAAATATATTTGTTATTTTATTTTTTAAGTAACCCTGCAGCTGCAAAAGCCTCCTTTGAACTTGGGAGACAGCTGATTGCGTCTCTGAAAAATCACTTTAAAACAGCAGAGGAGGAGCCTTCCTGCAGTCTATAGCATCATAACTATCAAAATATTTTGGCTAGGCATTATGAAACACACAAAGAATGTCTTGTTACCAGGATATAAAGGTTTCCATTGATACGTTCTTCCATTATACACATGGGAGTTAAAGGATGAACACTGCTCCTCTCGAAAGCTCCTTCCGTTTGCAGGGCACTCCTAGAACGGGATACATTAACATCCTGATGAAAACAGACTGTGGGAAAGGTTTCTGGCACATCTCAACCAGCTGCAAGGAGCTTTTCCATCGCCTGCCCTGTGCAGAACCACATCTTCCTCCTCCTCCCCCCAGTGCAGGGACAGCTGGGGAAAACCCCTGGGGAGATGGCGAAGAACAACCCGCTGGGTTTTATGGCCCCAGGACAAAAAAAAAAGGGACCCAAAGCCCCCAGCACAGCGGTGATGAGGGCAAGAGAATGGAGCTCCAGCTGCTTGCAGGGATGGTGGGGTGACAGCTACAGGACAAATGGTGTCCCCACTCCAAGGGACACAGAAATGCCACATGAAGCAATCAAGACTTCTTTTTCATTAAAAAAAAAATAAAATAAAAAGATGAAACTTCACCAATGAGAAAAAGGATATCCTTACTTGTACTTTGCAGAGCTGGTATCTTTTGGATGTTCCAGTGCAAGTTTTATTAGCCAGCCCACTCACTGACTTTCTTCTGAATAAAGAAACAATGGTTAGACAGGGGTCAAAGACCCTTCTATTCACCCTCTTAAAAGAATTTGTCCCCTGCTTCTGGGAGACTTGTTTCCACGTAGCAGAGACACACAGATCTACCACAGTCTCACTGAAGTAGAAGGCAAAGGTCTCGCTGGCTTCACCACCTGTACCATGAGCTACTTGTCACAGCATCCCAGGAGACACCACAGGGACCAGCCCGGACAGGGCAAAGCCCTGCATGAGCAGCTGGCACCAGCAGCCCCCATCCAGACCCACAACACTGCACCCGCTGCACCGTTCCTGCAGAAGAAACCTCAGGGACCAGCCCAAGGGGGACAACCAGGACACAGCCCCCTCATAACAAGATGTTCCGGGCACGCTTACCTTCTTCTCCAGTGGGGTTTGCAAGCCAACAGCTCTTCACCAACGCTTATCTACCATGCAATGACCTAGGCCAGACCCACCAGCACACAAACTGGAGGATTTGCCACCCCTGTCCCCGCCACACGGCGCAGTGCAGTACCTCTGCCGCAGGCAGTGCCTCTCCTGGGATTTGACACCCCCACCACAGGTCCTTGTGCACGCCGTCCACTTCGTCCACTCGCCCCACCAGTACGCGGTCACATCAGCACCTTCCTCCAGGCTGTTGGAGGTCTGTGGCACATCCTGCTCATGTACAGATGGGTTTGGGAGAGAAAAAGCTTTGGGTGCTCACCCCGTGTTGCCTGCCCCACTACCCGTCCCTGCTCAGCCTGTACTGTGCCACCCCAGAGCTAACAGGCATTGCCTTTGCATCCGAGGTCAAGCCTGAGACTCTCTTCTTGCAAGAAATTCTGCTTTTTCAATTGTGCTTTCATTACAAGTTGGAATGAAATTGCAATATTTAGGATTCCTCGGGAAGGGAAGCATTCATTGTTCAGCTCAGTCGGCAAAACCAAGCTCCCAGACAACCCTAACCCCCCCATGTCTGCTCTCGCTGCACAGTGAACTCAGGGAGCTGAAGGGCCAGTGGCAGCCAGAACCTAAAGCTAACCCTTGCAGAACTGGTGTGACCCCAGTGTCAGGGGGCAACGAAGCTGCTCTGCTGGCAGCATCACCACCATCTGCTGTGTGCTGCACCATTTTAAAGCCCAGAGCCCCCCAGCAAGGCAACCTGCTTACCTGAGCTATCACAAAGGCAACATTGCCCACGAAGAGAAGGGCCAGGGCACCTTTCAGCTGGCACTGAGCACTGCTGGAGATGCTGTTCCACCTCCACCTGAGGATCTTCATTCTAGAAAGCAACCACACGCCTCACTGAGCGAGACCCCATCCAGCCCAAGGGGAGAGGAGGCAGCTCTGCAGCCTGGGACACGTAGCGCACGTCTTATTCAGCATTCCTGGTAGCTAAGTGCCACCAGTGACTGCAAGGGCTTGATCCAGAGGCTATGCTTAATTAGAGGCCACATTGACACAGACAGGTTCTATCACATCTCAACTGTGATCTTTCAAACCCCAGCTTTGTGCTGGTTCCCAGGGGCTACACCTGATAAGAGCAGCGTGAGCTGGGCTCTGAGCCTGCCTGGGGAAGGAGAGGGGCTGAGACCAAAGCAGGCGCTGCACGGGAGGCAGCGAGTGACAATAAGTGTCACTGGCTTTCAAAAAGGCAGTGCATTTCAATATTCCCACTTACAGAACTGCTCCTAGAAGGGTTACATGAAAGGCTTCATAAACAGACAAAACAATGAGCAATTAGCAGCCATTATTTTTCCTCTTTTCATTTATTGTACTCTAACTCCCAGAGAAGCCTGTTCTTATAGAAAAGAAACCATGCGCAATTAAAGCGCCGAAATGAACTATCCCAAGTGTCAGCCTTCCATCTGGCTCTCCATTTGTCTCATGAAAGAGAATAACCCAGAGTGGCATTTTCTTAAATAAAACCCAGCTCAAAACCACAATACATTTTATTGTGAGCCTCGCTGTGAGAGGCCAGGAGCGAGCAGGTCTCAGGAAATCATGCTTCCAGGCAATCAAAGCAGCGCACGTCTGTAAGAGAGATACAGACAGCCTCCTCTAGGCTAATTCCCTTTGAGGAGTAACTAGACAGTATTTTGGGGAAGTGAGGAGGTGGGAGAGAGGCTGCTCCTCGGGGAGACAGGGCACAACCGCAGAGCTGCAACATAAAGAGGTTTTCTCCTCCTGCTTTTTTTTCCTTTTTGCAGAGGCTTTCACAGCGGTTTGGGAAACGCAGACGTGCTGGCAGTGCCTGCCCAGCTTTGGTGGCTGGCTCGCAGAAATCCCCAGGGGGGGCTTCGGGTCCCCAGCTCGGCTTTGCTGTCACCCCACCACCGAGGCACAGCTCGCAGGAGACCCTTTCCAAATCGCGGCTCCGTTGATTAATTGAAGCCCGGAGCTCTTGGCCGGGGATGCCGGGGACAGGTGGCTGCGCTTCGCCTTACACTTGGTTTTCATTAAGGCTCCCAGACACTTCTGATTGCAAGCCAATAAACTGGCTCGCTCGGAGTTTATCCCAGACTCAGCGAAGAGTTTCATGCTTAAATACCCGAGATTTCGGCGAGGAGTTTGCATGCATAAATAAAAGTGGGAGGAAAAAGAAAAAGGGGGGAGGAAAAAAAGCTTAAAAAGGGGGATTTCAGAGCATTTGGAGCCTGCAGAGGATGGAGCCCACGGGGTACCACGGTCTCTGCTGTCGCCCCCACCTCGCCCCCAAGCCCCTTCACCGTACCTGGCGATGCTGCGGGTGCCGGGGAGCAGCGGCAGCCCCGGCCGCTCCCTCCTCTTCCTCTTCTTCCTCCTCCTCCCTGACTTCAAAGCGCAGCCACCAGCGCCGGGCTCGCAGCGAGGAGGAGCCGCCGCAGTGGCTCCCCTCAGCCCTCGCCGGCCGCTCTTATAGGGATGGGGGGGGGGGGGGGGGGAGGCCCGGGGGTTGGAAGGGGGGGAAAGCAGGCGGAATTCACACCTCTCGGCCCGGGATGCCCCCACCCCGCTTAACCCCTCGCCTCCCCCGGCGCCGATCCGCGGCCGCCAGCCGGTTTCCTGCGGCGAAGCCGGGGGGGCACAGGCGGGGGGAGGCGGCACGCATGCGTCCCCGCTCTGCCCGCCCGTGATTTTTCCCCCCACAAACACTTGGGGCGGCCCCCCCCCCCCCCCCCCCGAGCCGGGCAAGGGGATGGCGAGGTGCCCCCCGAGGTGGGAGCAGCCCTACCTGATGCCTGCCCCCTCCCCCTCCCCCCCCCTCCGCATCGGCTGGAACAGTGCTTGATCCTGTAAAAAGGGGGGGGAGAAAAAGGGAATTGCTGTAATCCTGGGGTGCTGGTGCCGTTTAGTAAGGCTTGGCATCACAGTTTTCTGCCAGGAGGAAAAGGAAGGTGGGGGGAATGGGGCTTGGTGCACATGAATTGCCCCCCAGGGTGACCACGGTGCCCCTGGTTGGGGAGCACGTGTCACCTCTGGCCATGGCATGTGGCAGGGATGAGCCCGTGGTGGCAAGCAGGACACGATGACACCGCACGTGCAAGCCACAGGTGTCCCACGAGGTCCCTTCCCTGTGGGCTTCATGCAGTCGATGATGTGGATCACCTGCACGGTGCCACACGTCTCTGTGCACATCGCAGCACGTCCCTGCACACACGGTGGGGATGTCCTGGTACGTCACCAAGCCCACCTGTATGTTGGCCTCCATCTCCCAGCTCCAGCACTCCAGGGATGCTCTATGTGGGCAAGGACCACTGTTACTGCAGTTATCAAGGAGCAGCGGTGCCAGGGCTGCGAGGATGGGGACACGGCGGTGCCTGGGGACAAAGCAGTGCCTGGCTCTCAGTGGCAGCACTCAGCCCCACCACCATTTGCCACCTGGACACCCACCCAGCCTCTGTGTATGTCTTCCAGGGCCACTGCACTTCTGGGTCATGGAGAATTTGGACCCCAGGGATGGTGGTGAGGAGCCGAGTGGAGAATCCGTCCCAAAAAAATTTACATGGGAAATGAAGTCTCCTTTTCTGTTTAGCTACATGTCTGCCAGCCTGTTTTAATTTATCCAGCTAGGTTGATTTGCAACTTTTAATTTTCCATCGGTTGGCTGTGACCAGGACACTGGGAAAATTTAGCACTCGAGTTCACCCAGCTCCTGTGTTTCAAAATATCCCAGCCTGAGACATGCAGGAGAAAGCCCTTTCCGTTTCGGAACAACCAGGAGGGAAAAGTCTGAACACGAGAGATTTTAAAAGCATCAAGCTATTTCACAATGAAAACGCCAGAGCAGTCCAGGTCCGTGTGAGCCCCCATGTCCCCCAGCCTGCCCCAGGTTTGGCAGGAGGCTGCACCCCATGGGACCCCATCCCTGGGTGACCCCGCACCCTGCAGGGACACCCAGGACTGGGAGGCACTGGGGAGGAAAGCCAGGGGTTAGGGATAACTGTCCCCAGGCAAGCACTGGGGGAGCCAGCAGCAGGCGAGACGCCTTCAGTCTCTCTGTGCCTCACCAAAAGTCCATCAAAGCCAAGGGAGTTTTTTTTTTTTTTTTTTTTTTCTTTTTTTTTTTTTTTTTTTTATGAAACAGTTGAGATGACTCAGCGGTTTCTGACGCAATCCCCATTTCATCGGAAAATTCCTAACCAGCTCCTAGTGGCAACTGATTGCTCCCATAAATCACGCCGTGTTATCCCTGGCCACGGCAGCGCGGCTTACGCAGCCCCAGCCCCTCCGCGTGAAATCAGCAGGAGCGATGCCATCCCGGCGGTGGGAGCGAAAAACAGCCCCAAAAGCAAAAACGCTCCAAAGAGCAGACCCAAAGCTCGAGCCTCCCTCCTGCTTCACCACCAGGGGCCAAATCTCCTCATCCCCCAGCCCAAAGACCCTGTGCCCCCCACCCCAAATCCCATGGCTGCGGGTGCTGCTGCTGCCGAGGCTGCCGGCAGGTCCGGCATTAATCACTGGCGGGCGGTCTCAGACAACAGGGTTTTTATCTCTTTTTTTTTTTCCCTTTTTTTTTTTTTTTTTTTTTGGCATGAGCACTAGAAATGATTTGCAGATGTTATTTACTGCGTTTTGGGCTCGGAGTAAATCGAGACAAGATGCACCTGCGTGGATGGGGAGAAAGCTCTCCCCACCCGGGGACGGTCACGGCATGGTCGCACAGGACTTTCCCAGGGAAATTTGGGACTTGAGCAGGGGCTGAGCCATGGGGACTGAGATGGAGTGGGTGCTGCAGCCCCTGCACCAGCCCCACTCAGCACCAGCCAGCGTGCATCCCGCAGCACGGTGAACAAGGGGCAAAATCTCAGCCTGCATGAAGCTGAAATGGTGCAAATGGCCCGGGTCTGCCCAAAAAGCTGATTTCAGCTCTGCTGCCCTTGCTGCCACCGGTCGGGGAGTGCCGTGCAGCCCCTCTGTGTGTCAGCAGCTCGGCAAACCACCCAAAAAGCAAGCACAGCAGGAAAACAGCCTCAGCCCTAGCAGGCAGAGCACACTCACTCCCAGGCTGAAGCTGAGACGTTCAGGGTCAGTGCTCTGAGCTACCTCGAACAGGAACGAGGGCTTGCTCCAAATCTAACCCAAACTCCCCGATTTGGCTCATTCCCAGGGGATCCTCCCCTCCCCGGGGACAAGCCGAGCATCCTGTGCTGCTGCACCCCACTATCCCCAAGGCTCTCACCCCTGCACCAAGCAGCTGCCAGGTTTTCCACCCTGAACCGGTGCCCTGCATAATTCACAGCCCAAATAAAAGGAGCGACAGGCCCTTCAAAATATCCTCCCTCCAGCCCGGGGAGAGCCGCCGGCGGCTGACTGCTTGTTTGGCCGCAGAAGTGCCTGCAGAGGAAAGGAGTTTCCTCCACTGAAATTAGTTCAGTGAAGTTTTGGACAGAGCGGTGTCTCTGCTCCACAGGAGCTGCCACGGCACAGAGGCACTCTGCGCTCAGCAGGATCGGGCTCTTTCTTGGGGGTTGCTTTGCCAGGGGCAGCCCCAAGCAAGTCCCCGTGCAGGGCTGCATGAGCACGGGGCAGGACCTGCTCCCGGTGAGCTGGAGCCACCTCCCAGCCACGAGCTACACCAATCCGGCACCACTTTCCAGGCAAAATTTGCCCTTTTTTGTCTCAGCCCCAGTGCTGGTGCAGTGGATGGAAGAGCTCTGCTGTACCCAGCCCCTCCAAAATGCCTGCCCGCGTCCAGGAGAGCCAGGCAGGACGAAGATGGTCTGGAGTCCACTGGTCCAGGACCCCCCAGCGGCTTCATGTTCACTCGGGGAGAGATGACTAACAGATTTTCTTTCCTTTTTTTTTTTAAGGTTTCCTGCAGAAGCAGCCCATTTGTTCAACTGTCCTGCACAGCTCCACGCGGCGTTTTCGGGTGAGCCTGGCACGGCGTGAGCAGATCTAAGGCAGCCGTGGAGCGGGTGAGGTCCCTGCATGGCCGGGACTTTGCCAGGGGGAGCAAAATGTGGCAAAGACTCAAAAAAAAAAAAAAAAAAAAAAAAAAAAAAGGGGGCCCTGGCAGCCAGCCCTACCTCCTTCTCCAGAGCTGTGGCTATGGCCTACCACTGTGCAACTACAGCAAGAGGAGACCAAAAGAGCATCCTTCCGAGACACTCCCAGTCCCTTGCAGAGTGACCCACGGCACAGTATTAGGCAAGGCATTTAATCTCTGCATGCTTGCATGAAGTGTGGAAAATGATTTATATCATGTTAGCGTGAAGGCTTCAGCCGTGGCTATTTGCAATATGTCGAGTCAAACCAAACAGGCCAAAGGCCAAAGCCACCAAGCTGCCATCAGATTCCTATTAAAATGCCTCTGGGAAGTCTGAAAGCCACAAGAGACCACAGTGTCCCCAGGTACGGTCATGGCCGTAGAGTTTTAATGGTATTAAAAGCTATATATATATATAT
>CM021781.1:7451130-7608349 GCA_011076525.1 Nettapus auritus | reverse complement strand
TTTTACCTGCCCCTGAAGAGCGTAGATTCCTGTAGGAACCTGGAGGAGCGTCCAGACCGGTCATGCTTGGTTGGATATTTAAGCTATGCAAAGATTAAAAACCAAAAAGTACAAAGCCTTTTCTTTTAATGAAATGAGTCTTGCATGGAGGTTGTGTAGCATTGTGTTGAGGGACATAAGCTATGCAGCATTGCCAACCACAGGCATTCAACAGTCATGAGTCAGACTCCCCCAAACCCTAAGATTGGTTTCATTCCCTTCTGGCTTTTTAGCCTTTAAACATCCCAGCTTGGAGCTTTTCAGAAAACGAGAAGTTTGGCCAACAGGATTGAGACCCTGACACTGTCACTGGGCTCCAGCAGCTGTGACCGTAACACAGCCTTTAAATCCCACAACCCCAGCAATAAACTCCTGAGCTTGGCCAGCCCCCACACTGCCCCCAGCCCCAGTATAGCCCCTATATTTTCACCTTTGGCACCCAAGCAGACCACCCGACAAGCCAGAACACCCAGGGTACAAGCAATGTAAGGCTGGTGACAACAAAGAAGATGTCTCCAGCTCTAACAGTGGCGTTGTGGGGGGCAGTGACCAGGTGGAGGAGCAGGGCAGGGTGAAAAACCCAAGGGAAAAAAGAAGCAAGGGCACCTCTGGGGCCATGCACAATAGGTTATTCAGGGGAGGCAGGAAGCAGGAATTTTCTTAAGGGCAGGCATTCAGCTAAATGGGGCCAGGCCTCATGGAGAATGGAGATTTTAAGTGGCAATTTATTCCTCTAATAAAAGGAGAAGGCTGCAGGTGCTCTGGCAGGGCTGTGCACGGGAGCGGGCGGGAGCTGAGGACGAGCAGCACCGGCCCCACAGCCAGGAGCGTGCTGGGCCTGTGACACCTCCGGGGGCTCCACATTTACTGGGCTCTTCTCCCCCACCTCTGGGTTGTGGCTATACCAAAAGCTCTGCCCACACTGGTGTTCCTGCGGCAGCTCTGACTGCAGGGAAAGTAGGTGATGAGAGGGATTTTACCCAGATAATCCAGCTGCTCCTGCTCCAGCAGTTTAGGGAAGGAGCAAAAATACCCCATGGGTGCTGCCAGGAACCCTCCTGCCTCAAGGGTGGGCTGCCCAGCACCAGGCTTGTCATGCCAGGACATTTCTTGTCTCATCCGAGAGCCCAGACTGCGTACGTCGAGGCGTTGCAGAGAGGAAGAACCCAGCTCTGAACTAATGGAGGTGGCAAAAAACACCTAGAAGTTAGCACAACCTTTGCGCAGCTCTTCCTCCTGCTCACACGGCTCTTACACACTGCAACACTGAAAAATCATGAGCTCATGCAGAAGCTGCAAGCGATTCTCCATTTTAGAGTTGTTAGCACCATTATTTCAGGCCTGGCACTCACCAGGATGCACAACAGTCCCAGTTTAAATTCTGATACAACCTACACCAAACAGACAAAAGATCATCCCATGGAGAATATATTCTAAATATTCTATATTAGCATCGATCCCCTGTTTCAGTATATTCTACTTCCAAACTATCACCCTCCTATAAAAAGGAACACAAAACGCTCTGTGTCTCTTTCCTCCGCTGCAACGTCTGAGTTGAAACACTAGAAGTGCTTACAGAAAGCCATGGTTAATGTTACCCTGGAAGGATCCAGGACGGCATACCAGAACCTGGTTTTGGCATCTGGGAACCTCTTTTCAGCCATATATATCACCGTTCCTGCGTGCACTCGGGTCCACACAAAATTAGCCCTAAGGAATGTGAATTCAAAATTTGCTTTCCAGAAGCATTTAAGAGCAGGAGCTAAAATTTGCTCTTTCTCGATTTCCTACCTGTTTAAGAGAGAAGGAACAAAATTCTGGCCCTTTGTTACTTGGGCTCCTTCCCGGGAAGATGTGCAAAGCCCATGCCTGGCGCTCTGGGTCTGCTGTTTGTAGCCTGAACCGGGACTTTTCAGACAGCGGCTCCCGAGGTGAGCTCGCCACCTGCCCCTTGCCTCGCGGTTTGCTTTGGGCTCTCGTTTTCAATAAGAGCTGGAACACGTGTGCACACTGGGGTGGGTTTTATCCCCCATGCCTACAGCGCTGGCTGCAAACCAAATGCCGGCCCAGGGTGTGCAGCTGGGAGAGACGAAGCCTGAGCACCTGGGGAATGTTTTCTTGCCCCTGGGAGCTCCAGCATTTACTGCTCCGTGCCATGGCTGGCACTCGCTGCATCCAGCAGCCAGCTGGGTTTCCCTTCCTTTGCTCCAGCTGGAGCAAAGTTGTGAGGGGGCTGCATTTGACAAAAGTTTGATCCTATTTTAAACTGATGCCTTTTGGCCTGTTGCATGACTGCCTTGCACGAACAGCTCAGGAATCACCAAAAAGGAACAAACACCAAAAAGGAACAAACACCAAAAAGGAGCAGGGTATTTCAGAGCACGCTGTCACTTTGCTCTGGTTGCCGCTCGGGGCTGGATGCATGGGGAGAAGCAGGGTATTTCTGTGCTGTCTTGGGGTGATTTATTTTCATGGTAAAAAGGAATGTTAGAGCTTTTTACTATTTATTTACAGCTTTACAAGGATTTGTGGTAAGCTGATGGCTTGTCCAGGGTGGCTGAAGATGCGGTATGGGCAGCGTGGAGCCCCCCTGCTCTGCGAAGGGATGCTGGCCTGCAACAAATCTGGCTGGTTCCTGAGATATCAGATAAAATGGGAGCCCTGCCCTGTTCATCTCACCTGTGCCTGGAGGAAGGCTGCCAGAGAACTCTCCTGGGACAGTACTTTGATGCTGCTGGGCCATCCTCACCGCACACAGCACATTCGTCCTCCCTGCATCCTTTCCCACTTGGCCAGATGGTCTCAAAGAGCCTTTTTCTCCACACATGCCTGCCTTTCCCTTGGACCCTCTCATGGGCAGAGGCAAGCCTATCCTATAAGCCTCAGAAATCCTCGGTGGCCCCTATGGCAGCCCGCAGCCTCCTCCCAAACCCGGAGCACAAAGGCTCACTGCGGCGTTTCTGCTCCCTGCTCTGCAGGAACAGCTGTACCAAAAAGATGCCGAGAATCCCTGTGAGGCTCCAAGGAAAAGATATTAACCCAGGAGGGGAGCAGCAGTGCTATAATAAAAAGCCGTTATAAAAGAGGGAAGCCACTGAGTGGATTAGCAGCCCAAACCTTTTTGGCTTTTGATCTCCTTTCCTCCAGCTCTCCTGCCCTGCCTGGCAGTCTGTGCCGGTTCCTTCCCGCAAAGGGAAGCTCAGCTCCTGAATTTCAGACGGGTGTCCTCTGGGGGAGTCCCCCCGCAGTATGGGGCTGGGTTTCATGCATCCTGAGCACCCAGGGGGCAAACACACATAGCTGGCATTTCACGCTGGGTCAGATGAGCTTCACATCTCAGTGGGTGCTTGTGCAACAACCACAGCCACGTTACAGCCCCAAGAAGAGAGGGCACAAACTGGTTGCAGCCAGCACAAGGCGTGCAAGGACACATTCCCCTGTGCAAACAGCCGGGGCAATGCTGGGCGCGGGGCAATGCTGAGCGCAGAGCATTTGCTGCGTGGAGCCACCAGCTGCACCAAGAATTTCATTGTTTGGGGGAGAAGGGAGCACGTGGGGCTTCTGCACCCGCAGCTGTTCCCTGCCCGCAGCCCTCCTGACCACACAGGGCATTTAAATTTTAAAGCACACTCCCCCGGCTGTTTTCTCCTCCGTCTCCACCGGCTTGCACAGACCCCATCCCCGAGAGCTGCTGGTCCCCGAGGCACCCATGGGCTCGCTGGTGGCCAAGCTCCTCCTGCCCACCATCAGCACCTTGGTCTTCCTCCCCACCATCAGCATCGCGGCCAAGCGGCGCTTCCACATGGAAGCAATGGTCTACTTCTTCACCATGTTCTTCGTGGCGGTAAGGGACCCCTTGTTTCCTTCCCCCTGCACCAAGTCCCTGCTGGGACGGGCTGGGGTGTCTCCCAGCAGCAGTGAGTGACCCCTAGGATATCCACTGTTGGTTATCTTCCCTCTGTGTGGTGCTGAGTGGTGAATTCTCCAGTTCGGGTGTGCTGATGGTGTCCTCGTGCAGATTTAGTGGTGTTTGTGGTGGTGAGGTTAGCAGAGGGTCTGGGTTCATCATGGTGTTCTGGAGTTGGTTTTCTCTATTGTACAGCTGGTAAATGCCCGTGCTGGATTGGGGTTTAAATTGTATCTGGAGTATCTTGCTAAGGTTCTGTCATTTTTAGCTGAAAGCAAGTAGTCAGATTCTTGATTTTGCAATTGTTAAATGGTGCTGTGAACAATGCTGGAGCCAGGGAGTATCTACACCAGGACAGGCAAGGCTAAAACATGCTGCTGAGCTATCAAGAAAAACAAACTTTAACCCTCTGCCCTGGCAGAGAGGATTGAAAGTGCCAGAAAGACGCAGACCCCACCTGCCTCCCTTGTCAAGGGAATTACGAGGGGAGAAAGTCCCACGGCCATATGCATACCAAGCAACTCCTGCTCCCGGCAGCAAGGCGCTTCATGGCACTGCTAGGTGCCTTGTACTCACACGGGCTGAGCGCCCAAAGCAGCATCCCCGCTGCAGAAGGTCCCTGTTTGACACCACGGCAGCAATCTGTTAAAAAACATGAAGGAAAATAGCCCAGCAGCACAATTAGCATTGCATTCGCCTCTGCCCAGCACTGATCTCAAGGCAGTTCAGGAGGCTCATCGTGTCTCTCACCTGGACACAGAGAAACTGAGGCAGGGAGCAGACAAGAAAAAACTCAACCACAGCAAAACCAAGGATATAACCAGGCTCTGAACTACTGTTCCTGAGGATCCACTCTTTAAGCCTCCATATAAAGCACAATGCAGGGGGAAAATTTCTGCCAGTTCCATAAAAACTACAGTAGTTAATAAAAGCGTCCTGGCCGAGCCCTCCCTTGCCACTCCCCCCCCCAGCTCCCCAGGGAAGCCAGACAGCTACGATTTCATTCTGCGCTGGGCTCGCGTCTGCTCCACCTCCCCGAGAAGTCAATCGGAAAGTTGGCACGCAGCAAGGGGAGGCGGGACAGGTCCTCACCAAGGAGCCTGAGGAGGCGAAATCTCTGCGCGTGGGGAAGGGGCAGCAGCTGCTGCCCAGCTGGGGACAGGGGGCCTGCAGCTGCTGCTGTCACCCTTTTTACAGCATCCCCCTCCCCAAGTTGCAGGGGAAGCATGTGTCCATCCTCAGCAAGTGTTGTGACACCGGCCAGAAACACGCTTTTTGTCCTCCAGCCTTTATCCCTCGTCTCCAGGCTCCCCGAACCCAACCTCGAGCAGAGAGCAGAGCGATGGCCCCAGTGCAATTGTTTCTAGAAACCACAGCGAGCCAAAGGACTCTCAGCAATTCCCATTATAAATAATATCAGCATCCCCGGCGGGGAATGACAGTGAGGATTGCGCCAGGGGCGCCTTGCCAAGCGTTGCAGGGACTTCTTCAGAAAGAGCAGGGCTGGTGCTACCAGTAGGAAACGAGCGAGGCTGGGAGCTGGGAGGAAAAGGCGAGCGCCAGGCAGGAGCATTCCTTTGATTGCACTGGAAAATTTATCTTGGCTTGGTCTGCATCTGTGTTGCATGACAATGTCTTTTTGCAAATATCCCCATCGATGAGCCGTCGGGCAGCAGCATCCAATGGACAGGGACTGGCGGGTTTGCGGGGGATGCACCGAGTGAATTCCCCATCGTTCAGACTCTGGCCACATAAACCCCAATTAGCCCGGACAGTGACCTGGCATCCATACACATTTCATCAGGAAACTCATTTGGAATTATTTTACAAGAATCTTTCGCAATTAGAACGAAAACCCTCAGCGCCCCTCCTGCTGCTGGAGGAAGGACTGTCCCTCATGGTCTGGGTCTTGGGCAGAGCAGCTTGGCCTGCAAACTACAAATTCTGGAACAGGCAAAGCCAAGCCAGTCCACAGGTAACTTGTCACAGGACAGAAGAAAGCTGATTCTCAGGTAATTTGTGATTGAGAAGAACATTATCTCTCACATAGATTTATTACTTCATGTTGGTGACCCTGGTGGATTTGAGACTGCTCAGTGCCATCATTTCAGCAGCCACGCAAAAACCGTTTCAAACCGATAAGAGCAGACGTGTCTTATTTTATCTTCCTGGTCTGTGGGCAAGCATCTAGCTTTCTAATGCCTTTTATTTTTTTATAGATTTACCATGCATGTGATGGCCCCGGCTTATCAGTGCTGTGCTTCATGCGCTACGATATCCTGGAGTACTTCAGCATCTATGGGACAGCTCTGTCCATCTGGGTGTCCCTGATGGGTAAGCGCCCAGCATCTGCAGGGGGGGGTCTGAGGACATTGACAGTGGGCAATGGGTTTCCTGGGTCAGAAAATTGCCCGTTTCTCCTCACTTTCCCCATACTAGGCCCATCAGATTGTTTGGTAAAGGCCCGCTTCCCAAGGGACATCCTGTCCTGACGGGGGGGCATTAAGAAGTGCAGGGCCTGCCACTTCCCTTGGTAGCAGGCAAATCCGGGTGATTTAGCCAAAACAAACATATCTCCCCGGTTTATCAGGTCTGGGCTGACAGGAAATATTAGATCTGATTAGAAAAGGCAGAAAGATATTTCACTGGCTTTCATGAAAAATCCTGACTCTGACATTATTCGGTTTTCCTTTTCCCATTCTCCATTTTTCCCCTTTTGTTCCTCATTTGCCACTCAAACAAAATATAACAGAGATGAACAAAATGAAGGACCTAGAGAAGGATGAAGCCTTCAAACCTGATATCTCCCAATTTTATCAGCTAGTTTGAGGGATGGATGGGAGCATTTCTGACAGAAGAGGGTAGGGCAAGGGGCAGGATGAGTCTCCTTGCTTTCCTCAACAAACCAAGGCCACCAAAAGCAACCAGACCAAAGACCCTGCAGGACCTTCCCATCCCCTCCAGGCTTCAGGGACGGAGCACTGCACCCATGGAATCACCACAGCACCCACAGCACCCCCGTGCTCCCTGGGCTCAGTCAGAAAGGGCAAGGACAGGAACCATCCCCGAAAGACAATCTTAAGCAGATAACGGCCGTGTCAGGGTAGGTCAGAGCCGATCCAGACGCTCTGGCTCCTTGCAGCGAAATTTGACTTGATTGCTTCATTACTGCATTCAAAACCTCACCAAAAAAATAAAAACGCCGGACTAAGATGTTTAAAATATTGACCCGCAGGGAAACAACAGAGATTAAAATGCGGACATTATCCCTTAGCCAAACTCCCTATAAAAACACGATCCAAGGACATGGAAGGTGTGGTGACTGAAGCCCAGGGAAGCCTCTCGCTGTGGCTTGTAAAGCCCAAGCGCACATGTGCGGACGCAGACCCTCGGGCACGCTTCCCGGAATGCAAATCCAGGACAGCCATAACACAGCTGTGCGAGCTGGAAAAGCATGGAGCCCACTGGGATCCATAACTTTTATCAGTTATTACCCCATTCTGTGCTAAACAAAAGCCTCTAATAATTCACTTGCGCTGGCGACTTCCAGCTTGCAAAGCCCAGGCAGGTGCCGGCGTCGCCCGTCAGCCCGGAGCCCCATCCCCACCGCAGCCGGCAAATTTGGGAGGGCTGGGGAAGCAGGAACGAGCCCAGGAGCCGAGCACGGCTGCAAGCACCCTTGTGTTTGTCCCTGAATTTTTGGTCGAGGCAGTAGCAAGCTCTGGAGGGTCAGCCTGGAAGGTTTGGGGAGCAATTTGGACAGAGCTGAACGCATGTCTCCCACCAACAGCAGCCGTGGGTGGTGGTGGGCTCTGCTCTGAGCAGCCCCCCAGAGGTTCAGCTCCTCCAAGCACAGCCTTGACACCTCCCTCGTGCAGCCAGCTTCAGGGTGCTGGGACCAGAGCTCAGGCTCTGCCAAGCCCAAAGCCACTCGATGTCCCCAGGTGTCCCGGCTGCCACCCCCAAGCCCTGTCACACACAGTCACAACACTGAGGTTATTTCTAAAATCAGCTCCTGGAGACACTGCTCAGATAACCAGGACCAGCTCTCTTTGCCCCCTTCCTGCCTCAGTTTCCCCAGCTGGGAAGTATAAGAAGGGAAGGTCGGGCCCAGATCCGTCCCTGGGGATGCCTGGGACAGACCCTGGTGAGGTTTGGGGGTGCAGCAGAGCCCTGAGCCGCTCACCCCGCCACAGGCTCCCTGTGTTTTGTGCCCCACAGCCCTGGCTGAGTTTGACGAGCCAAAGAGATCGACCTTTGTCATGTTCGGCGTGCTCACCATCGCTGTGAGGATCTACCATGACCGCTGGGGCTACGGCGTCTACTCAGGACCCATCGGGACTGCCGTCCTGGCGATCACTGTGAAGTGGGTAGGTCAGGAAGGGCATGGCAGGGCTCTGCGGGATGCTGGTGCTTTCCCTGACCACAAGTGGTTTCTCCTGAGCTCCAGCTCCTCCAGCAAGGGGATTAAGCCAGTCTTTGCTATGCCAGTCCTGAGGCAGAGACTGGTTTTGCAAGGGTATGCATGTCCTTAGCTGTTTTTTGGGCTGAATGTCAAGAAACTCCATTGTGAACTGATGTAGGAGAAGCCAAAGCAGCAGGCAAGCAGAGGGTTCATCCCCAGACAATAAGATCCCACAACCTTGGGAGTCGGCTGCAGGCTTCACGGGATTTTATTAATGGGATCTGGATGTGGAGCAGCCTGCTGAAGCTCTTTGGTGTGCTCTCTTTGTGCTTCCAGCTACAAAAGATGAAGGAGAAGAAGGGGCTGTATCCAGACAAGAGCGTCTACACCCAGCAGATCGGCCCTGGCTTCTGCTTCGGGGCATTAGCACTGATGCTGAGGTTCTTCTTTGAGGTAATGTTTGCACACCGAACCCCACTGAGTTCACAAGGTATAGTGGGCATTACCAAGCCAGGAGGTTCCCCTCTTGAGCCTCAGGTCTGCCTCCAGCCTAAGACAAATGTCAGCTCAGGTTCGCGTGCTGGGCTCTGCAGGACCCCTCCATCGCCGTACCCACCACAGGCCCTGCTCCACATGCTGCAATCTGGATGGGGCAGTAGGGTTTTGTCCTCATTTTCCCTGTGAGTGAGTTACAAGGATACCAGCCATTTCTTTCAGCCATACATGGTCCTTGAAGTGCTTTTGTCAAGTGAGAGCAGCCGCTTTTGGACACAGGGCATGGGTGACTTGAGGACACCTCACGTATCCACCACAGGGACTGGATACGACCCAGGCGTGGCTGGATCCAAACCTTTCTCACGCCAAGGAAAAGACTCCGTGGGCTCCCCGAGGCACTCAATCCCACATTTAACCTTTTGCTCTTGCTGCTGGCCAGTCCTTCTGTCCTGCCTAAGGGTTCTGTCTGTCCTGGGACGGGGGGGGGGAGGCGGTGACCCCCCTGCCACAGCTGCTGGTCCTGCCTGTGCTCAGCCCTGCTGTTACGGCTGCTCCGTGCATTGGGAGCTGCGAGATACAAACTCGCCGTCATCCCCAAGGATTATTTTTCAAAGCATTTAGTAATTGCAAATTCTAGCAGAACATAAAAATGTCACTTAGCAGAACGTCCGTCCCCCCTACCGCGCCCCATCGTCCCCTCCCAGCCTCTCGGCCTCGTCCTTTGCAGGGTAATGAAACACTTCATTCATGATTTGGGAAACGTGCAAATTGGAATGTGTTAAATCCACTTTGCTTATTTTTTTAAGGCTGGAAATCCTTTCTTCTCTGACAGCGAAAAGCGGCAGAAGGCTCAGGATTTTTTTTTATTCCTTTCCTTTTGGCTACTTGCAGAACCCCCGTGTTTTGCACCCGCCGCCGAGCCTGGCGGCTCCCACTAACTCTCTCCCTTTGCAGGAGTGGGACTACACCTACGTGCACAGCTTCTACCACTGCGCCCTGGCCATGGCCTTTGTGCTGCTGCTGCCCAAGGAGAACAAGAAGGCCGGGGGCGCCGGCACCCCTGCCAGGCTGGACTGCTCCACGCTCTGCTGCTGCGTCTGAGCCCCCGGCACCTGCTTCTGCGCCTGGGTGCTGGAGGGCTGTGACCACGAGCAAGGTGCTGCCCACCATGCTCTCCTGGGGACCTTCTCCCACCAGCTCTACACACACCCTCGGCTTCATCCTTCCACCATCATAGCGCCTTATGCATTTCCAGTTTGCTAAATTCCTGTACTTCTCCCTGGAGGAGCCCTTGTTAGGGATGTGCTCCTCTCCCGTGGCCCAGCAGCAGGTGCTGGGGACCTTGGTGTCCCTCTGTGCTCTCTCAGCCACACCACCTCTCCGCTGTCCCCTCCACTGGCCTAGGAGGACCCAAGATGTCCCCTAATGTGGGTTTGCCCAGTCTGAGCGCACAAGGCTCTGTTAGTAATGCCCGGTTAACAGAGCTTGTATTTTTTTGAGATATTTCCTATTTTATTTATGCATTCTCTTGATGTAAATAATACTTATCAGCAAAGACTCTTTGCAAGCATGCAGTACCAGCTTTCCTTAAGCGGCGCAAAAACCCTTCCAGTTCAGCTGCTGCTCATCCCAGCTCAGGCGAGGGCAGAAACCAGTCCCAGAGCACAGCCCCAGGCACGGCCATCACCTTCCCTGGCCCGGAGGTGGCTGCAGCATCGGTCACTTTGTCCCCGCCAACTTGCTGGGCTGGTGCAGGCAGCAGGTGTGCTCGCAGTGAGCTGCGTTAGTCCGGAAAGCACATGGAAAACGAGAGGCACAGCAAAGAAGCTCCTGGAGCTGGGGGGGAGGGCCGTAAGCCTCTAACATCTCCTATAACAGACTATTTACTATAGCAGAAGTGTATGATTTATTTAGACTGTCTGGGAAAAATGCCAGGACTATATGTCATGGACAATTAGAGCGGTATTGATATACAGTGATGTCCACAGAAAGCCCACATTAAGCCTGGGCTCCTCTGGAAGAGAAATCCACCCCAGTCATTCATCAGAGCCACTTCCTGCGACGGGGCAACAACCAAAGCCGAACGGGATTCCAACAAAAATATAAATGAATCACGAATCCCTGAGCATCCAGGAGTCACTGGCGAGCTGGCGCTGTGGTGGCACGGCCAGCACGGCTGCGTGCAGGGGCAACGCTAGCAAGCGGGTCCCAGGGTGCTCACTGGGCACTGAAACCAACCCAGCTCCGGTGTCTGTGAGCAGCCAGTCCCCAGGTAAAATTGCAAGGTGCTGTGAGGGAATGCAGGGGACGCTTTCCTCATTGCTTGCTGAGCAAGTCTCTGCGTCCCTGAACACACCAGGCTGGGGCACGCTACCCCATGTTCAAATGCTCATCCAGCCTCCTGTGCATGTCCTTTACCACTTTCTGCAGCCACCGGGCAGAGGCTCGTGGCCCCCACAACTCATTTTGTGAGTTTGGCCCCTCCAGGGTGGCAACAATATGAGAATTCCCCATGGCAAGCCCGGCTGTGCCAGCTTTCATGGGCACGAGAGAGCCTCACGCCTTCCCAGTGCTCAGCCCTGCTTAAATGCAATGCATTACGGGGACTGAACACAAGCTGAAAGAAGGCTGGCAAACCCCACGCAAACCAGGAGGGCACATTGCTGATGTCCAGCTGAGTAAATGAAAGCTCCTGCTCCCACCTGCCACATGTTCAGGTGTTACACCAAAAAATACATATATATAAAAAGAAATACCCCTAAACAGTATTGGGGTATTGCACACATAAAAGAGCAGTGAAGTTTTTTCCCCCCCCCTCTCCCTGCTGCTGCCCCCAGGTTCTGCTTCCACTTCTGCAAACCACGCATCCCTGCACACACCTCGAGCAGGACCAGCACCCTTTCTAGGAGCTGAATCGCAGCCGGCCCCACAATGGGACCAGCCCCAGGGCAGCACCCATGGGTGCAGCCAGGTGGGAGCAGGCACCCCGCACCCAGGAGGTGGCTGCAGGGGCTGAGCTCGCTATCGCTCGGGCAGGATATCCCAAGGAGTACAAATGCAGGGAAATATTATAAACATTTACAGCAACGTAGACAAAACAGTCTCTTGTAACCTTTTAGCGCTGCCGAGAGCTTTGCCTGTAAGAGCTCTTGAGCCCCTGCCAAAAATTCTTGCTGTTTTCATAAGAGTAGGTGTTTTCGTCTAAGGTGCAGTCTGAGTGCTGTGACCTTTGTCATGTCTGCTACTGAAATTTCCTGCTTCTCTGTTATTCTCTTCTTTGGTAAGACGATATGAAACCCAAAACTTTTATTGCCCCTTTTAAAGCGTCTTTATAGCTCCCCGTCTACTTCATATACTGTCTTATTCTCGAACACTGGGATATTACTTATGGGATCTGAGCTTGATGCTGCAAAAGGCATTTGGGTTTCAAGGAGCTGAAACCGCCCGGGGCTTTTTAGCATCGGCATGAAGGGGGGGAGGAAGAAAGAAAGGAAAAAAAAAGGAAAAAAAAAAAAAAAAAGAAAAAAAAAAGGAACGAGAGGAGAGGGACTGGGCTTTCCGCTCCAGAGCAGCAGCATCTGCTACCAGCACCGAGGCAGAGCGTCTTCCTGCGAGGGAGAGGTGGGCACCAACCTGCGAGAGGGTTTGGGACTGGAGACTTGAAGCCCTTTACAGCACCTATGGTTGAAGTGTCCCTGTCCCTGTCCCCTCCAGGTGACACCCACTGCCCTGAGCTCGCCTGCCACGGGGCCGGGGTAAGAGGGGAGTTAGGACCCACTGCTGCTCAAGGGGAGGCTTCCAGAGATGTCTAGTGGGGCTCAGTGCCAGCTAATCTTCCAGGCAAACCTTATCCAGATCCCTTTGGCTGCATAAAGTGAAAAACTGGCCAGACCGAAACATAAAAGCTTGGTTTCTGCTGCCAGCTGCATGGGGCACTCCAGAAAAACGCCTTATCACCATGTGATTTTGCAAGGCGGCTTTCGGCTTTTTCCATGCGCCACTCACCCTCCCCTTGCCACTTCTCTGTGCACTTTCCAGTTGTAAGCCGACCCGCCCAGACCTGCCAGGTTTACGGGGTCCTGGCTCCATCTTCTAGCCATGTTAATAACCATCTAGCTTCATAGCCATCGCTGGGCCATGGTGATGCTACTCCAGAAGCAGCACGGCTCCAGCCTGAGCACACGCAGCTCCTGGGTGGCAGTGATGGACAGCCCCAGGAGAGGCATCCACCAGGACCTCCAGAGAAGTCCTGCCCCATCCAGGGGAGGGACAGAGGAATCTGATTTCCCTGGGAGGTTGGGAGTGGTGATTTTTTGTGCAGGTAAAGCCAGGAGCACTGTGGGGAGCCCAGGAGAGTTCTTACCCTGAGCTCTCCCCTACAGTTCTGACATCCAGGACACATCTGTGCCCTGTAACAGGGCATGGCTCAGCAGTAATTCAGGTCTGCAGGGGCAAAGGGGAGCCACCACCAAGGTTCTACACAGCAACAGGGCTCCATGGCCCTGGGACATGACACAGATGCACTATATGAGTCCAGACCCATCCATCAGCCTGGAAAAAAGGGGAGGTAGAGAAACCACAGCCCCCATCCAGACCGACTCAGTATCTCCCAGCCATCCCAGCCCCGTTGAACATTTCCTTGCAGAGCACAAAGCAGGTCTGCTGTGCTGCACGAGCCTCAGGGTGCACCCAGGAGGAGCAGGCTGGGATTCACTATGGCTCTGCAGGAATAACCCCTCTCTGCATCAGCGCACGACGGAGTTAGAGCAGATGTAACACGTGGCTCAGTGAGGGGATACAGTCCTGGGACACCCCACCTCAATGCTTGACATCCTGGTAGGGAAGACCCTGACCATGAGCCCCTTGCACACCTGCAGGTGTCCGGCCCATCACGGGGGATGGACGTGGGCTGTGGGCGCAGCCCCAGATCCCAAATCCGAGCCCCTAGGCCCTTGGAGGGGCAGACAGGGAGCAGCAGGGCTCGCCTGGCTCCTGCCGCGACGCTCTCGCAGCTGCAAGAAGCTCGCTCCAAACCCAGGTCCGGTGCCTCGAGCCTCCCTGCTCCCGCGGCAGAGCGGTCCCAGAGAGCGGCAGTCCAAGGTTTTGGTTTAGGCCAATCTCCCAGAAATTCTGTCATCATGCAGAGCATCACGCACACTCCCGGATCCACATTACAGAGAGGATGGCCCCGGTCCAGCGCCTCTTAAAGTCAGTGGAAAAACCCTCCCTTGCTACAATGGGAGCTGGCTCGGGCCTTATACGATCTGACAGATACCAAGGAGTGAGAGGAGCTGTTTTAATCTGGGAATATCTTGTGGCCCCAGAGCTTCTCCTGCAGACTGACAGGGCAGCATGTCTGCAGAGCATGTGCTGCTAAAAAAGGGCCCAGGCTCGCAACAGCCTTTCAATAAGTGCTTAACTGATCGTCTTTATCTGATCCATGTGCTCCAAACGCGAGGGAACCGGCCGGGTTTCCAAGTGTACACATCATCTGATGCTCATAAAAAGAGCTGATGTGTCTGGAAGCCCCAGACCCGAAGAAGCATTATTTAAATGAGGGAAAAAAGTCGATGCTGCCTTAACCGCCTTGTGCACAGACAGGGAGGGTGGCTGCTTTCACCCGCTTACCTGTGTTTTTCCAGCAAAGCAAATGTTTAGTGATAAAACTCATGATCTCATTATAAAGGAAGGGTCTGTTCTGCCTGCAAAAAGGGAAGGTCTGGGGGAAGCTTTACACGCGCCTCTTCTCCCTCTCATTACGTGCCTTTACTTGCATTTTCATTTTCACAGTAGTGGAGCTAATCGGAACTGAGCAGGAGCGAGGGCCCAGGTTATAACCACAGTATCGGGTAGCACCTCCACATCTGGAAGGGATTTTGACACAAGTTCTCCCAGACTGTTACAGACAGTTTAAAAGCAAAATCTGATAAATAGCAAATGTTTAACAAGTCAATAGGAAGCTGCTTGCTAGAACATGTGGCTCTAACCGTTCTAGCACTGCCGCACTGCCAAGGCCTTCCCGAGCGCGTGCACACACATACATGCGGCACGGAGCGCGGGCTTGTCATGGCTCTGGCCAGTCCCGGCCTTCAGAGAGAAGTATTAAAGACAGATGTGTCTTTATACATCCAGACGTGTCCAACAGCCCTGGCTGCTGCCTCCCTGCTTTGGTGGTAAGGGGGTTTCTTCTTCCCGCAGAAAAGCACCGCTGCAAGCAACCCACCCCAACGTGACAGCACCCGCGGTGTCGCAACCCTGCCTGATTTGGGGAGGCTTCGGAGCAAGAAACAAATGACTGCCCGAAATGTGGAACCAAGCATTAAAATAGACAGAATTATGCAAGGAGGGGGGAGTGGAGGGGGAGACGGAAGAATAAGAAGTGACCAGAAAAACCACCAGAAACCCTCCGGGATGCCTGCCTATATTTAAAGATAATGTGTCCAGTCGTCTTGCCAAGTCCCACTCATTTGGAGTTGGGCTCATGTTTTGGATTAATTTTAAGGCAGTTCCTAAAGCATCTCACTCACACAAGGAAGAATTTTTGCCTCCTTGGCCAAGGTGACCTTTTAAAAAATCTCACTCACTATTTTTCAGCCTCTCACTCATTTAAAATTGTCATCACTCGGGAGCCCCGGGGCAGCCTGCGGAGGGAATTGTTTCACTGGGGCTCCCCAGGCACACGGCCCTGAGACTGCTTGTGCAAAGACAGGGCTAGGTGCTGAGAGCCGGGGCTGGGGGGACATTTCTCCGCATATTCAGGCTCTTACCGTCTCCTGATCACAGGCTGAGAGCAGAAATCACCCCTTCTGGATACCTGAGCCCCCGCAGGCACCCATCATGGGCTGGTTGAAAGTTTTCCAAGGAAATATCTTCCACAGAAAGCTTTTTTTTCTTAACCAAGTTACTGTGCGGACACATGCATGTGCTCTCCAAGGCTGCTTTTTTATTAGTTTTTTTGGTCAAAATGCCCAACACCTGAATGCAAACACATCTGCTTTGACCTGACTGGCATCTTTTTTTGAAGAAAGGAAAAGTAAATCACAAATATTGCCCCCAACACGTGAGTGCCCCGCTGTACATGGGCTCACTGCTCAGCCCTGGGTTCAGCACTGCTCCAGGAGGAGCCACCTCAAGACGTGCCCCAGTCTCTGCGTGGAGGAGAGGTTCAAGAGCTGTCACCCCTCATGTCTCAGCCTCAGCACCAGGAACATTTTGGAGCAGAAACGTGGGAGCAGTCACTGGCAACCCACTCTCTGCCTCCAGCACCCGAGCAGCTTGCACACTGCTCATGCTCTGTAAGCACCACCTGGCCCATCTTCTTGCGAGGCATCTGCAGCATCCCAATCATCCTGGAATCCAAAGCACGTCCACGGCACAGCCCTCAGATGCTTCCCATTTAGCTCACACGTTTGCAAGATGCTCAGCCACTGACTCAGCGCCAGGCCCTGGGCGAGGCGGCACTGGCGGTGCGGGGTCTCCTCAGCAAGGCATCTGGCACTAAAAGGTGATTCCTGCCAAAGCAAAATATCCTTTGGTACTTTGCACCTCTCTCAGCACACCCAAAGTGCTACCAATGAGTGAACAGGATGGAACCTCAAAGATGATTTCTTGTGCTGAACAACCCCGATGCCACGCTTTAGTCCAAGCAATCGGACAAACAGAGAGGAAAAGCACCATCTGAGGGGGGCTGGATGGGTCTTGAGGCAGAGCTGGCAGCAAGGCACAAGGCTGGGGAGCCTCAGCCCTGGCAGCACAGCAGAGGGAAGCCTGGGGGTGCAGCTGCAGCACAGCCAGCCAGAGCTGCGGGCAGCTGCCCCTCTGCTTGAGCCTTTGGGACCGTACAGGTAGGGCCAGAAGCTGCTTCTTTCCCTCACACCTCAAGCCTTAAAGATCCAGTGGAAACACCAAGTGAGAGCAATGATCAGAAATTGGCCCTTTGGCTGGAAAAAAAATAAAATACATCACAAGGTCTCCCTGCTGAAGGGGTGCAGAGGTGCCAGAGGCAGCATGAGGAAATCCGCCCTGCAGCAGCGCTGACACGTTCGCATCCCACCCCGGTGGAACTGAGGCACGCAGAGGCTGCCATGAAAATGAGACAGACATTTGGGGTTTCAGTTAAGCAAATTTACTCCAACCAACGAGGAAAGTTCAGCTTAGGTTTGGCTGGATTCAGAAGATGAAGTTTCTGGGCAGCTCCGTGATTTTATTTAAGCCAGTCCAACCAGCCATCGCACAACCTCATCCCACCAGGGACATGCAGGAACCGAAGGTGCCTCCTGTGCAAGAGACGTACCTCTCTACCTAGGCAGGTCTGGGATAGTGCTCAGAGTTTTGCTCCATCTCTGTCCGGGCTAAAGGAAAGACCACACACAAAATGGTTTCAGGATGCCAGCAGCTGTGCACAAAGCATTTGGTTTACATTAATTATGTCTGGACCAAAAGAAAAAAAAAAAAAAAAAAGTAGAGAGGAGAGAAAGGCGAGAAGGCAGGAGGGATGGAGGGAGGCTTTTGCATCATCCTGATAAGATCTGCTCAGATCCCAAAAGCAGATTATGGCGCATGCCTTGTGTCTTAACACCTCCTGCCCTGACCAGCTCCTGGTGTCCCGAGTGGTGCGCCCCAGCCCTGTGCAGCTCCTGTAAACGACTTCGCAAGACACAGGCACAGCCTGAAATGTGTCGAAGGCTCCAGCGGGATCTTTCCTCCAAGCTTTACTCTCCACTTCGTCACAAGAAAGGCTAGGAAAGGTAATGCAAGTGTTGCTGCTGGCAGGGGAGGGATGCTGGTACTTAGTAGCAATGGAAGCAGCAAACAAGAACGGAGAGTAAATGAACCATGGAGGAGGTAAAGTCATTAAAATATTGTAATGAATCCATGGCAGCGGATTCATTAAAAACAGAAAATCACCTTTGTCCCATTTGTGCAGAATCCCCAGTAGTGGGTGAGTGAAGCTCTTCGTGCTCTCCCCTCTGGGTAGCACCAGGAGCAGCAGGGACTACTCTGAGCCCCAGCGGGGTCAAAGATGTCACCCTGCAGGGATGGGGCATGCAACACTGGCACTGACCTGCAGCACCCTGCAAATCTCCATCCCACACAGCCTTCCCCATGCTCGACACGCTCCCAGGAGCTGCACAAATCCCCAGCACATCACCATCTCCCACAGACCAAAGGCACGCAGCAGCCTAGGCAGGGAATGACGGAGCCCAGCCGCAGGGAGCTGCACCAGGATGGTGTCCGAAGGGCCCTGCTCTGCAAATGGCCACAGCAGGGGCAGGTGGGGGCACGGCCGAAACCCCCCTCCCTGTGCCTCGCCACCCCCAGCGCCTCGCGATGAGCTCCCGTGGCGCAGCGGCCCACTGAGCGGAGGCTCAGTGGCTCGGGGGGCCCAGCCTGCACACGCCAGAAGCTGGACTGACCCATGTCCGAGGTGATTAATTTATCAGGCTTTTGGCACCCACCGCTCCCCGCCAGAAAAACAATATCCCAAATTCCAGGCCCTCCCGCCCAGCAGATGTGTCTGCGGCGAGGGCGACCGTTCCAGCCCGTCTCACAGAAGCCGCTGCCTGTCGCTGCAGGTCCAGCCTCGTGTTCCTCGGAGCCCTGCATGCCACCAGGCCACCGTCAAGGCCCAGGCTGGATGGGGAGCCACCAGGCCCCCGGGTGTCACCATGCCCCCGGGGAGGAGCGGCACCATCCTGTCCTGGCACCCACAGCCCCACTGAGCTGCCTGGCCCCAGCAGCCTGTCTGTGTCTGTGCCCAGCAGGCAGTGATTAAGGCCTCATTAAATTTGCATTAATCTGTATAATTGGGAAAATATGCCAGGCCTCAAAGGGGCACATTACCCAAGTTATTCTGGTTGGCAGCAGGGAGCAGCGGCAGGGCTCATGCACGGCAGCGCTGCAAATTTGGGCTCAGCTCAGAGGCAGCCCCGAGCCCTGCAGCTTGCTCTCCCCTTTTCTCAAGTAGGTTTAAGGCAAGACACAAAGAGCACGGTGATATAATTGAGAGGCCACGGGGTGCTCAGATGTCGGGCAGCCAAGAAATGGGGGAGCTTTTTCTGCCTCCCCCCAGTTTGGGAAGAGGAGGGATGCGAGGCCGCGAGAGAGGCACCGGCAGTCCCCCGCACCCCTCGTCCAGCACAGGGACACCTCCTGCCCGGCCATGGCCTGAGCTCGCCCTGACATCAGGGGCAAGGGGGGAGGACAGGCAAACAGCCTCCTCTTTAACTGAAAAGGTCACCCGCGCCTTGGAAGAGGCTGGAGCTGGATCCCCATGGTCCGGCAGAGGCCAGCGTCTCCTCGAAGGAGAGGTTTCACAATTCATCTCATTTGTTCACTGTGGCATTTTCATCACAGTAGTCCGACTTATGCAATTACATAAAAAACATCTAATGAAATCTCGGTGACACAAAACATGAACGTTTATATTGGCCTCCCCGTGCCGCGGAGTTGATCTTGGCCGGGGCATCCAGACAGACATTCTGCATTCTTCAGAGATTAAGCACTGAAATGCTCCGGAGAAACCCAGCTGCCTTCTCCCCCTGCAACCGCGGCACTAATTCCAAACACATGGTAGCTGTCCGGGGAAAGGGGAACACATACATTACACACACAGAAATATCGCTGTGTCTGCACCGGGCGCACGCGGCCACGCACACCCGCGCCGCGTCCCCATCGCCTGCACGCGGGAGATGCTCAGGGATCCGGCACCAGCAGCTCAGCAGGTAAAATAGGCGTAAATAGGTGCTGCAGCAAAAGTAAGGGACTAGGATTGATGGGTAAGGGTGGCACGGTGTTCGGGATCCGGACCTGGAGTCAAGGCTGTGATGCTATCACTGCCCACAACAGTGCGGCACCTCTCCGTCACTCCCGGTTTTTCAGCCCATGAGATGTCAGGCTCCAGTCAAAATAAACACGCCCGGGAGGCTCTGGGCAATGAAAAACCCAGTCCTGGTTTGGTTCCCATCTGCCCCCTTTTAAAAATTCTTCTGTCTCCCATTAAAAATCCAGCTGATCCTTAACAAAAAGGAGAGAAAGAGGAGCAGAGGGAAAGGGCCTTGGTTTTCCAAGCACCAAGGTCCACAGCTCTCGTGTGAGAACCTTTGTTGGTGGAGAGGGGCTGGACGAGGGAGCTGCTACCCCCCCCCCCGTGACTGCCCCCACACCCAGTGCCTTGGACCAACGCTGCTCAGGCATCTCAGCATCGCCCCTGCTCCTGCTGCAGCTGCTCCTGTGTTTCCAGACCCAGGGCGGTGGCTCCTGCAAACCTGCACCCTAACACCAAGCAGCACCCTCTGCCTGCCACGTTTTACCCAATAAAAGCCCCCATAGAGAAGCACAGTGCCCAGAAAGATGCCTGTCCTACCCACAAACACACCACATCCACCCCAGCAGCTGCCGTCCTGCCGTCCTGGTGGTGCCACCACCAGCAAACCCAGCCCAAAGCTGAGCTCTTTGTGGGCAGCACAGGGTGAAGAGGGGCCAATCCTGCCCAAAGCTGGATGAGATTTCACAAAACAGGAGTGAGGCTGGGGAAAGGGACCTCCGCTGGTTCACAGGGCTGGATGAGGCCACTGGGCTCCCATCACATCACCAGCTGCGGACAGAGCTCTTGAAAAACCCCAAAAGCTCCTCGTTTGCACAGATGGGGCATTCAAAGCACAAAAGCCACCAGAGGAACCGCTGACACCAGGGACACCGCAAGGTCCCCTTGGGCAATTGCCGGGAGCATCGCCGCAGCCCCGGCCTCCCACTGGTGCCCCTGTTTTAAGGGCGGAACATTTCCGACATCCCACGAGCCACCAGCAAAACAAGATGTCAGGGCTGCAGCCGCTGCTGGCCGGGGCCCTGCCGGGTGTTGGGAGGGATCCAAGAGCAAGGGGGGCATTAAAAACCAGCAGCCCCCGACACTCAACTCACAGCCGGGGTCCGGTGCTTTGGGGGGCTCCAGCCCTGCCAGGGCACAAGAGGAAGAGGAGGAATGACAGGATGGGGGGAGAAAGAGAAGGAGAGGGAGGAAAAATAGCCCCTTATTCCACTTTCATCAAGGAAGCATCCAGCCGTCCAAAAAATTTAATGTCATATTTTAGCAAGAAAAACAGCTGTTGTGGTACTTTAAGGCCCAGCATATTTTGGCCAGGGCTGCATGTTGTGGATATTGGCTGAGTCAAGGTTAGCTGTTAAAAGGCAGAAATTCTAGACCCATACAAAGAAACATAGCGTTCCTTTATATCCAGATAATATTTACTCCCAGGCCGGCTTTGTTTTGTTTTGTCCTCCCCCCTGGAGCGGGGCCAGGCGGCGGGGCAGGGGATGGCACAGGGAGCATGGCAGGGGGACAAAAGCACCGGGTAAAGGGGGGGAGCCCCCGCCTGGCACCCAGAGCTTGGGCTTTGAACCTCAGTTTTTAGGAATACCCAGCATAGAGAGGTTAGAGCTGGGCATGGTGGGTCCATCCAGGACCCAGCTGGGTATGTAGGGTCCATCCCAGCACTGGGGGTTCGGTGGCACAGAGGGGGGCACCACCATACAACCAAGGCTTCATGCGAGCGAAACAGCCTCTGCTTTGAGGAAGGTGCACAGGGAGAAGCATCTGCATTGCATGGAAATAAAGCCCCCCAAAACAGACAGTGTGAGATTGAAAAAATCATACACGGTTTTCGGCTGCCAAAAGCATTTCTACGAGGAACCTGGATCCTCAGAGGTGCAGTCGATTGCCTTTTTGTTTTTAGCCCACTTCCCCTTGCCCAAAGAAAAATAATTCAAAGGAAAACATCAATATAACGCTTTCATCAGCCACCGCAGCGAGGCTTGGCTCGTCCTCCAGCAGACGGCCCCGCAGGGCAGGGCCAGCCCTCCCAAAAGCCCCATTTCCCATCAGAGCTGAGCCCTGTGTGATGGCCTCGCCATCAGTGCCAGGGACATGGGTGCATGGGGCACAACCCCCATCCTGGGCACAAGTGACCCCCATAGCCACCCAAGCGACCTCCCCACAGCCACCCGAGAGCGATGCCACATAGGCTGTGACTCAGCTTCCCATCAAGCTGGCTTTAAGGAATAAAGTGAAGCCCTCACCCTGAAACAATTCCTCTGTGCCTGCCAAGCTCTGTGGGAGCAATCGGCGCTGTGCCCCCACCGCCCCCAGCACCGGCATCCCCCCACCGTGGGACCACAACCCGCAGCACAGCCGGGCACCCCGGGGTTTTCCTCCTGCCTCCGCCCCAGACGCGAGCCACCAAACCCAATCCCGCATACTTCGCTAACCTCAGACGCTTGGATAGCAGAGGCTGCGGGTGAAAAGAAAAAAAAAAAAAAAAAAAAAAAAAAAGAAAGAAAAAAAAAAAAGTCCAAGGTGGAACCGCAATGTTTATAAAATGGGTCACTGAATTATACATAAAAATATTTTCCTTGTGGATGCAATTACTTCCTGGACTTGTTATTCCACAGATGCTTAAGTTCGCCTCAAGCAACTCCAATAAATGCTTTACAGTCTGCTAGATCAACAGTAGCAATGCTGGAGTGAATTGAATAGCACTGTTTCAAATTTGTCAGAAAACCACACAGTGTTTTCATGCGCACGTTTTAGAAACCCAAACAAAACGATTCGTGCTCCCTTTCCTTACACTTTTAATGCGTTTCACATGAGCTCCTGTGGGGCGGGCAGGGCACCGAGGGCTCCCCGAAATGCACAGCCCTGGCAGCAGGGCTGCACCTCCCAGCCCCCTCCTGTACAGACCCTGCTCGCTCTCTCGCCCAAATTTCCCCATCTCATCTTGCGAGGCATGGCTTGCGTGGCATGCGTTCGGGATGTGTAGGTGGCTTAGGAGGCTTTCCCAGAGGAAATGAATTTCAGGAGCCCCCGAGCCACCCCTACCCACTGACCTCCCCAAGACTTGGAGGTGAAGATGTTTCAGTGCACACGGGGCTTGGTCCAAAGGCCCTGAATAAAATCCTGAGGCATCTTGGTCATCAAAAACTCAAAGCTACTTTTGTTGAAAGTCATTTGTGCCGCTTCCAATGACCTTGAATGATAAAGCATCCATAGGGCACTGGAGGGCACACCAGGATTACGGGGCAGAGTGCTGTTATGCCAATAAAATAAGTGAATAACTGCCCAGGAATATTCAAGACCCACTCAAGGCCGAGCAGGTGGCCGTAACAAGATTATCCTAGTAACAGACAGCAGAGAAGAAACGTCTTCAGATCTCTGCTTTCACTCCAGATTTCATCAACAAGATTTTCTGACTGAAGGATAAATGGGTTAAAAGATTCCTGCAAAAAAGAGGCTTATAAAAAGCTCTTTATTCCCCTGCTTCAAGGACAAAGACATCTCCCGTTCCCTGTACGTAGGAATTCCCTTTGACTGCCACGGTGCACAGTCCCTGGACCGCCAGGATGGGCTACTGGAAGCCAAACGAAGGACAGCAATTTCCCGTGCCACATCAGCCCATAGGAAAATCCCCAAATTCCCAAATCCAGGAGAATTAAAAAAAAAAAAAAAAAAAAAAAAAAAAAAAAGTAGGAAATAAGGAAACCTCGGGGCCAGGGTGCCTGCCTGGCAAATCGTTTATGTGCAATCCCCACCCTGACACAGGTGGAAAGCGCTCTGGCAGCACAAGGAGCTGCTTTTCCTTGGCCCTGCCATGGGGACGGCATCCCAGGGGCCGAGGCGCGCGCGGGGCCACACGCTGCCCGCCTCGGAGGTTAACCCAAGGGCCCCACAGGGAGCACGCTGGCATTTTTATTTGGGATTAGGTCCCAGCACATCTTAATTTTCAATTCAACCGCCGCTGAAAAAGAAACGTAAAATAAAAACAAGCGCCAGCCGCCGGGGCCTGCCCACGGCCCCGAATTAGCTGCAGAAAAAAAAATGTTAACATTCCTGCACTGGCCCCCGGCCAAGAGACAGAGCACTTCAGGAGACGGCCGTGCAGCCACGGGCTCAGCACTGCTGGTGCCTGCGAAGCCCCTGAGCAAACAGCAATGGCCTCAGGGGCAGGATGGCCCCGGGTACTCTCCCTGTGGGCTCAGCCCCCTGCTGCTTTGAGTGCCATAAAGAGTTTTTTTATCCTAAGGTGACTGGGGTGGAAGTGCCATGTGAGAGGTGATGTGTCCTATGGGGTTTCTCTCTGGTTGGATGCCGTTGGGCTTCAGGTACTCACATCGGCAGTGCCTGGGTCGGAGGAGTCTGATCCTGCCCACTGAATGATCTGGGTACAATGGGCAGGGCAACAGAGCAGCAAAGACCCCCATGTGGGGAGCCAAGCATCCAACACCCCTTGAAGCATCCCCAATACCTCATGCCAGCCCTCACAACATCAACCTGGATGCCTGCATCCCCCAAAACCCCACCGCAGACCCCAACACCCCTTCATCAGCCACCCCTGGATGCCAGCACAGCTCAAGGCCTCTGGCTCACGCCCTGGCACCCACAGCCCCTCCGCCCCAGCCCTCCTGATTTTGCCATTTGCCGTGTGCCGGAGGCGCAGCGCCGTGCTCGCGAGGGCTGCCATCTGCTCCTCGTTAGGAGGGGCAGACAGCCCAGTGCAGGAGTCTGAGCGCTAATCTCCTTTCCAGTTGGTATCCGTCAGCAGATGTACAACAAGTGGTCGGATATTTCGGAGGGCATGTGTGCAATGGGGAAGGCTTTAGCTTTTTTCCACCCACGGGGCCGAGGCTTCGCCGGGTGCACGCGGAGCCCGGCTGCAGGTCCCGGCGCAGCATCGAGGCTGCCAGCTCCGCTCCGCCGCCGCACTGGTTTATTTTACCAAGGTCTTTCTTGGAAGAAGCGGTGATGAAGTTAACAGCCTGTGAGCCGTAATTGGCTCGCATTAAATCAAGGAAACGATATGTTTTGTTTTGCCCTTTTTTTAAACAAGAAGAAGAAAAAAAAAAAGTCATATTAAACAGGAAAAAAATGCACGTGGCCAAGGAAGGAGCAGGCGGCAGCTCTCAGGAATTTAGGGGGAGATTTGTGTCCCAAGGAATAAAGAAATCCAGCCCTTGCCATCAAAAAAAAGCAGCCTCATTTCAAAATACTCAGCACAGATGCCCATGGGCAAGGGAATGGGTCTCCAAAAACCTCAGACAGCAGCCCCACAACAGGCACCGCTTCAGAGCCTGACAGAGTGACTCAGGGAGTTAAGCCATATTAAGTTATATATATATATTAAAAAAAAAATAAAAATCTTCTTAAATGTTGTTTTATTTTTATATTTATCTTATTTATTACCTCCTTACCAACACAAGGTATCAAAAACTTTAACCTATATATCTAAAGCCGTGTTAAGGCTCTTAGATGCAAAAATAAAATTTCCTGTTCTTGCTCTTTTTTATCTGTATTTTAGCCCCCATGAACACGAGCTGAGCTGAATGAAGGCAGAACATCCTCCCACAGCTGCAGATAAACTAAGCCACCAGGTCTGGGGAGGGAAAATGCCCATCCCCTACAGCCTGCCCTGAGACACGCCTCAGCTCAGCAAGGCTCTGCTTTGTCCCCAGGCACGCTGCCGTAGGGTGCAGCTCTGCTCTCACCGAGGTTCCTGCAACACCAGGTTGGAGCCATGTCCATCAAAAGCACAGCATCTAACCAAAAAGATGCATCTAGGACACTGCACGTATGCTCAGCACCACTGCAAGCCATTGGCCCCACTAGCTTTGGGGTACCAGGACCGCATGCCCTGCCCGTGCTGTGCACCAGGACCACCACCATGCACACATCTCCTTCTGCCAGCACTGCCAAGGGCAGAGGCACAGGGGAAGGTGGTATTTTGTAGCCACAACGCAGCATCCTCAGGGATGCTCAGCCCCTGAATTCATGCTGTTGGTGCACAGATGTGCCTGCACGAAGCTCAACCACGAGCTTTGCCCAAGCAAGGCCAGACATCAATCTATGCAGTGCAGGTACTGCGGAGACACAGCGGGAGCACTGCCCTCTGATCCTTGCTGTCCCAGGGCCAGCACAGCCCCAGAGAAGCTCAGTCTGGGACCTGTGGCACCTCAGCACTGCTCACCCTCCATCCCAGGCCAACAACCAGCCAAAAAGCTGCAGAAGGAGCTGTAAAGAGTGACCATGGCATAAGAAAGACTATAAACTATGATCCATCCCCGCATCCCTTTTTGCTCCACAATTCTCCAGGCTCACCTCCACCTGTTCAGTGGTACTGGAAGTTGTGCTGGGACTCAAGGCTTCCTGAACCCTGAAGAAAAGCCTGGCAAGCAGGAAAAAACATCCTGCTTTTGGTAAGAATCTGGGGGAAAGGTAGATCCCATGGGCAGCTGAAGATCACCCACATCTTCCAGCACAGCCTTGCTTTAACCAGGATGAAAATGGGAAACCAAACCCCCTTGTTAAAAAAAATAAGTGGGGGGGAGGGGATGGAGGTGCTAGCAAGTTTTTTCTTTGTGTATCAACCAGGAAAACCCCCAAACTCAACACTTTTGGAACTTAACATGCGAACAAACAAGAACATTCAATAGGAAACTCTAATTTTGTTTGGAAATGTCATTTCCAAATCGCACATGAGAAATCATGCTTCGACCCAGCCCTGCTGACAGGCAAATATTTATCCCCGCAAAATTTCCACATAAACCCGTCCCTGTTGTCAGTAGGTCTGGACGCCGGCAGCAGAACAGCCACGGGATGGGAGGAGGCAGCGTAGGGACACGCAGCCCTGCCCAGGTCATGGCACAGACCTGCAAACACCATCCACCTCCTCGAGCCCCATTCTGAGGCAAGATTCAGGCTTTTCCGACACATTCGTAGCGAGTATCTAATGTTTTTTTCAGAACTCCTGTTATTATTTTTTCCAAGATGTTAAACAAACACAGGGCCCTGCTCCTGAGCCCCGCAGCACTCCATCATCCAGCCCCTCAGCTCTCTCTTTGTCGGGATCCTGCCCAACAAGCATTTCCCAGTCTATCAGGCAGAGTTGTTTCTTTGCTCTGTGTTTGGATACTTACAAAGTCATTACCATCTCTTGCATGCAAATCCATCATCAAGGCTTCGAACTCCAGAAAAGTCCCCCCCAAAAAAATGATTTTCCACTCACCATGCAGCCTGCCAGGCTCTGTTCTTCTACTCTGCCTCGCTCCATCCATCGAAATACATTTCAGCAAGTACCGAGGCCAACAAAATAAACAGATGGCAGCCTGAAGAGGTGGTGATTTTTTTCTGGAGGGGTGGAGAGCGTGATTAGGGATGCAGCAGAGAAGAGCTTGGCTTCCTTCTGGCTGTTTGGGAAAGCCAGGCTGGGGCTGCAGGCCCCTTTGGAGCATGACACACAGACCCCACTCTGCAAAGCCCTCAAGCCTCAGCAGGCTGGGGGAGAGTGGAGAGATGGAGCTCTGTGCTGACCGCCACCTCTGCAAGCCTCTCCCCTGTCCCCCCAGCACTGCCCTGAGCCCATGCTTGCCGTTAGCCCACATTTTGCAAGGACCCTGCTCACCAGCAGAGCCCCGCATCGCACCGATGGCTCCTGAGGGGGACCATGAGCTCCCCAAAAGCACCCACAGAGCTGATGCAGGCATGAAATGCCAAATTTGCTGCAGCCACACGGGGCGAGGGGGATGCAGACCATCAACCATGCCCCAGCACAGGGCACAGCACCCCTGGGGCAGGCACCAAGCCTCCACGCATCTCGCTGCAGCCGTCAGCAGGTCAGACATACAGGGAGGATTTATGAAGGGATGCGGCCAGATAAGCGATGGAGACAAACGGCCTTGAGGAGTGAACGATCTTTCCCGTACAAGAGGGACAGAAATTAATTTATGAATTGGGTTAGTCAGGTTGCCAAGTGGCTTTGATGCAATTTGTGGGGGGTTTTTTGCATGTGCTGGTGAGTGATTGCACAGCTGTCAGAGGGGGAGGAAGATCCCACAGAGCCGGAGTGATGCTCCACACTGACTGAGGCAGCCAGCGGCTCACAGCAGGATCAGGCTGCCCGTCCACCAGGCTGCTGCCTGCACGACACGGATATCTTGTCCCCCCGTGTCACCCACAGGGACCTGGGGATCTATCCCACACTGCAAGAGCAGGCAGGAGACTCGTTCCATGCCCATGACCCAGCACAGATGCAGAGCATCTTCTTTCACTCCTTGTATATTTTGGTAGGACCTACAGAAAATCATGGAGAGCTGCAGGGAGGTAGGGTGGTGGCTCTGGGGACATGGGACAGGACCTGCCCAGTGGCTCAGCCCTGGCTCGCTGAGCACAGACCCGCAGACACGGCTCCCCCGCACTCCCAGAGTTACAGGTGCTTGGAGGGTTTTCAAGACACACAGCAATTTCCTGCCCAAAGCAGTTGACAAATCTGCACAGAAACTGGAAAGGGCTTTGTGCTTCAGAGATCTGACTGCTCAAGACTCCTCTCCAACACAATGCTTTGCTCCAGATAGGAGGGGAAGAGCTTGAGTAAAGCACTCCTCTCTTTCCTACGTCCAAGTAGCTTCAGGTTTAGGACAAATGCTGCGTCCTCCCATGAGGTCTTCGGCAAGCATATGAAGCAGCCACGTGCCCAGAAGGTGCCTTATCCCCCGCTTCCCCAGCCCAGTGGGGGTCCCATCCCCATCCTACCAGTGCTCCCAGTTCCCCACTGCCCTGGATTGCCTCAGGGGTCCCAAAGAAAGAGGTGATATTGCACACAGACAGCCATTTTGTGGTGGCTGGCTCACAGCCATCCTCTCCCCATCCAAACACCACGACTGGGTCAGTGCCCAGCACTGCCAGCAGTGCCCCACACTCCATCAGGACCCATCATCTGCTCCTGCTTCATCTCCTGCCTGTGCAACGGAAAGCTCCCAGCCCCTGGGAGACATAAAAGTCCAACCAATGCACAGACAACAGAGCAACAAACCCACAAACACAGCACATAAGCCTTTTTTCCAAGCACACCATGAGAAAGCAATGCATGTTTTGTACCCTTTCTGTAAGCACCATCGGTCCTAGGAGGACCCACAGCCAGGTGCAGAAATCCCCCTGGGAGCACAGAGCTGGAGCAACCCTGCACCAGGCCGCACACTCAGCACCAAAGAGCTGCCACCAAGCAGCTCCTTCAGCAACAGAACAACCATGGAAAAGGCCAAAAATAGCTAACTCAGCCCACAGCTGGGATCTTCGTAGCACACACGAGTTTCAAGAGGAGAAAAAAAAAAGAGAAAAGCCTTACCTTGTATCAGCCTCAGCCCCCAGAGACCTTGCAGTGACCACCCTGGGCTCAGCACCTGCAGGCAATCTTCATCCAGAAAGGCTCATGGAGGGGATTTTACTCCTCACAGGGCTGACAGACAGCTGCTTTGGGGTGGAACGTGGTAAATATTGCATTGCAGAGACTCGGTATTACTGATCTGGGGAAAAGGCTGAGGCCTGGGAGGGGCAGAGGGGACAAAGAGTAATTGTCTCCAAGAGTGGTCTCAGGGAATTTGAAGAGGAAGGATGCTACAAATTCACACAGCAGTGAATTCACAGCAACCTTCCTCCTCAAATTCCCTCTCTATCAGCTGTCCTTGAAGATTTTCCACGGTCTGCAAAATGCACCCAGCACCAACACCTCCTGGCCACCAGCACCCCGCACAGGACCACGACCTGACACAGGGCAGTGCCACCATGGGCCCAGACACATGGCACAAAACACATGCCATAGAGGTGACTGGTGTTGTCTGCAAACAGAGGGGACAACCAGGGTGCAGGTAGTAGCTCTGGGGGAGGCAGCAGCTCCCTGCACCCGGCTGGAGGCTGTTGTGACACCCCCACATGGACCAACACAGCTCTGGGAATTTTTGGGATGAGCTGGCCTGCTGCTGTCTGGACATCCCCTTGCTCCGTGACCTTTCTTCCTGCAGAGAAATCCCAGCCCCGAGCGGCTGAGTCAGCTGTAAATCCCCAGCATCGATCAGGCTCTGAACACGGAGCTGCGGAAGGGGAAGCAGGCTGCTCGAGGCTCAGCAGGGAGGGAAGGCGCTGTGAGCCACAGCAGCACTGAAGCATTTCTGGGGCTCCCACATGGACTTGGGGTGCAGAAACCACCCAGGTGGTCCCCAGAGCACCATGGATTGAGGTGATTCATGGAAACAAGTGAATTAGGGAAAGACACTTTTTGCTAATTAAATTTGAATGCAAAGGCAGCCGTCTCACCTCTTCCCTATAGTGAGCTCGGACCATGCAGCCCCCAGGAACTGCAGATGCCCAGCATAATGCTGCTGGCAGGATGGGGACAAGGGGACAAATCCAGCCCCCAACATGGCAGCAATGCCTTCTTCCCCTCATCCATCCTCATCATTGCCCCCACCTGCTCCCTCATGCACCCTCTGTGCTCACCCCTCTCTCATTTCCTTCCCTTCCTCTTCCTCTGCTCTGCATTAAAAAACCTTCCCTGCAGCAGGCCACAACAATATAATTTACCCCAGTAGAAAGAAACAACCCCTTTTTCAGCCTAGCTGCTTCTGGTTCCCCAAGGGGAGAGACGTGACCTTAGTAAAAGGACTTTTCTGCTGGGGTAGAAGGGTTTTGGTGAGGATCAGCCCCGTAAGTGCCGCTGTGGTGGTGCTGGGAGGGGTCAGCAGGGCTGGCCGGGTGCGTGGGGAGGGCCTGCAGAGCGCCCTCATCTCCCCATGGCTCCCCATCTGCTGACTTTCCGGCCCCACCAATTTCCTCTCCAGAAGCCGGCCTTGCACGAGCCCACAAGGCGCAGATTTCTCCGATTAAGCAACGCCAGACGGCCTCTCCCCTTTCATTTTCAGCTGCCTCTTCCTCCCAGGCCCCAGAACCTGCCTCGAGCATCCGGCACCGGCTGTGCCACCGCCATGGAGCCGAGTGTGCGGGAGCCCTTGGTGAGGAAACCGAGCTCCTCGTACCGAACCTTCCCCGAGGGCATCAGCAAGAGGCTGGACAAGGAGTACCTGCGGTGAGAGCTGGGATGGGGCCGTGGGGCTGGTGGTAGGGTGGCTGTGTGCCCCATTTTGGGGTTGGGGAGTGGATGGGAGAGCTTCTGCCCACCACTGCTGCTCACCAGTTGTGTTGAGAGGGGGTCTCATCCTGCTCAGGGTTCGTGGTGCTGTATGTGCCTGCCTGGGAGAGCTTTGGGCAGGTGGGCTTTGGGGCGTCTGACGTGGATGGGTGACCCTGGGGGAAGCCCCCTTCTCTCTGCTGTGAGCTTCAGCTTTTCTCAGTTTGTTTCTTGGCTGACAACCGCCTGGCCACCTGGAATGCATTAGTGGTGCCCACGGAGCTGGGTCCTGCTCTCACCTGCCCCCGGGGCCATACAGCCCTGGCACGATGGGCAGACACAGCACGGCAGAAGCGGCAGCTCCTCGGCTCAGAAAAACCCCGCCAGCCGGGGCCCTTCCCCAGGAAAACCCCTCCGTGGCTGGCTGGGAGCCTCAGCAAAGGGCAGGACTGGGCTGCACAGGGGGGAAAGCTGCAAAAAGGGCGAGCTAAACTTCCCATCGGGTGCCATTGCGGTGTCCGACACGTCCTTCTTGCTCTGTCCTTTCAGAAGCCTCCACAACAAGCGGCTCTACCTGGCTGTGTTTGCTGCTGTCCTCGGGAATTTCAGCTTCGGCTTCGCCCTGGTTTACACCTCGCCTGTGATCCCTGCCCTGGAGGCTCACCCCAACCCCGCGCTGAGGCTGGACCGGCACAAAGCGTCCTGGTTTGGGGTGAGGAACGGGATCATCCCTGCTGCGGGATGCACGCAGGGACAATGGGGACCCACCAAACCCTTCTCTCTGTGTCCCCGCAGTCGGTGTTCACGCTGGGGGCTGCGGCAGGGGGACTCAGCGCCATGCTCCTCAACGACCGCCTGGGCCGCAAGCTGAGCATCATGTTCTCAGCGGTGCCCTCCGCCGTGGGATATGCGCTGCTGGCTGGAGCCCAGGGCATCGAGATGCTGCTGCTGGGCCGTGTGCTGACGGGCTATGCCGGTGGAGTGACATCCGCCTCCATCCCGGTAATACAGCCCGGGAGGGATTTTGTCAAGGGGGTTGCAGGATGGGAGGTGAGGGGGGCACTGGAGCTGAGCCCGGGGTCTCCTGCTCCTTTGGGGGCATCAGCGGGGCTGCGGCTGGGTTGTAGAGGTTGGGAAGGATGCACCAGGTTAGTGGCTCCCCGCACAGCCAGCCTGAGCTTCTCCCATGCTGCTGGGATTTTTCTGCCCACCGAAAGTGGAAGGCAGGTCCTTGTTCCCTGCCCTGTTCCTCCCCAGCACTGTTTCCTCCATTTATCAAATGACACAGAGGAAGGCAAGGATTGAGCAACCCTCAGGCACATCTTTACAGTAACTGGAGTCTGAGCGTGTGCTTCTCCCGCACCAGGAGAGGATGGGTGCGGGAGGGATGGGTGCCACAAGGCTCTCCTGCCCTGCTGCAGGACCAGCTCCTGCAGGTTTCCCCTCCCAGAGGACAGGTTTCCCAGCACTTTGGGTTTTCCTGAGGCATGGCAGGATGGGTTTCGTTGGTGCTGGCTGCGTGCTGCAGCTCCGCTAAGCGCCCTGTCCTGCTGCAGGTCTACATCTCGGAGATCTCCCACCCCGGTGTCCGAGGCATGCTGGGCGCTTGTCCTCAGATCATGGCAGTGCTGGGCTCCCTCATCCTCTACGCACTGGGCAAGTATCTCGGTGTTTGGTGGGCAGGAAATCCCCGGGGGACCTTAGGGAAGGTGGGTTTATTTTAAACAACTTTCCTAGCAAGCTGATAGATCTGCTCCCCTCGCAGCCACCACCATGGGAGTGCAAGGGGCTCAGCCAAGGTTTTGTCAGGGCTGAAGAGCAGAACACCATGAACTGTTCTGGTTTTTACCTCTCTGGCTTTGTTAAATCTCTGCTGTTGAGGTGCTGGCACTCAAGCAAGGCCAGGACACCTGTGCTTTCCCTTCCTAACCTGGCTGCCTCCTGCAGGGCTGCTCCTGGACTGGCGCTGGCTGGCCGTGGCAGGGGAGGTGCCGGTGCTGGCCATGATCCTCCTGCTCTGCTTCATGCCCAACTCACCCCGGTTCCTGCTCTCCCAGGGGAAGGAGGACGAGGCCCTGCAGTCGCTGTGCTGGCTGCGGGGCAAGGACACGGACTATGCCCAGGAGTATGAGCAGATTAAGGACAGCGTGAGGAAGCAGGTGAGGAGAGGACGGGGCTCACCTCCAGCACATGGGAGATGTAATGTGAAAATGGTCAAGTCCAGCATCCTCTAGACATATCCTGAGCTCCTTCCTGGGTGCTGTGGTTGTGCCCGAGACTAACATCACAGCTTTGTGGCTTTGTCCCCTCCAGAGCCGGCGGGTTTCCTGTGCTGAGATCAAGGACCCCTTCATCTACAAGCCCATCCTGATTGCCGTGGGGATGAGGTTCCTGCAGCAGCTCTCTGGGGTCACCTGTGTCCTCGTGTACCTGCAGTCAATATTCAAGAAAACAGCTGTCATCCTGGTGAGCTCGGGTTGTCCTGTCATCAGGGGTGTCTGTCCTTTCCTGGGTCTCCCCTCTCAGCTTCCCCACGGCTCTTGCTGTTGCAGAAACCAGAGTATGATGCGGCTCTTGTCGGCCTGGTGCGTCTGTTCTCGGTGGCAATTGCTGCTGTGTCGATGGATAAAGCCGGCAGAAAGATTCTTCTCTTTGTGTCGGGTAAGTCTCTCTGTCACTAGTTGCAAAGGAAATTGTTCTTTAATTCTTTCCAGGAGCTCTGCAAATGTGCAGGAGTGGGAATTTAAACACACAGGACTCAGGATGGGTCTCTGGTGGTGGCTTAGCTCCTGAGCAGAGGTGACCCTGGGGGCTTGGACAAAGGCACAGAAGGGATCGCTCACCTCTCAGTCCCACGGTGCTGCTGCATCTCTCCACAGCCGGTGTCATGCTGGCCTCCAACCTGACCATGGGGCTCTACATCCACTTCATGCCATCTTCTCAGAATGGCACCATCGCCAACAGGACCCTAGCAAGCTCTGCCAGCCCTCCTGCTGAGTCCGTCAACTACATCACCCTCATCCCTCTCCTGGCTACCATGTTCTTCATAATGGGTAGGTGCAGGGGGTGAGAGCCCTGGACCATAGCGCAGAGCAGGGAACCAGCCTGGGGGATATTTCTCCTCTGAGACAGGGTGATATGGGGCAAGGAGTTTGGGATTGGGATCGGGCGGCTGAGAAAAATGGCATTTGAAGTCACTTTTCAGGACTGACAGTGTACATGGGGAGAAAATAATGACTGACCAACAGGGGAGCAGGGCAGGATTGTGCAGGGCTTTCCTGTGCTCCCCTAAGAGGCTCTGAAGCCTCAGCAGCCTCACCTTACCCTCTTGTCCCCTGCAGGCTATGCCATGGGCTGGGGCCCCATCACCTGGCTGCTGATGTCGGAGATCCTCCCTCTGAAAGCCCGGGGGGTGGCCTCAGGACTCTGTGTCGTCGTGAGCTGGCTGACAGCCTTCACCCTCACCCAGTTCTTCCTCCGGGTCGTGGTGGGTACTGTCCCGGGTGGTGTCGGAGAGCTCTTCCTCAGAGCCCCCGGTGCTGGCTCACATCTGCTTTCTGCCCCGCTTTGCAGGAAGCCTTTGGCCTCGAGGTGCCGTTCCTGTTCTTCGCTGTCATCTGCGCTGGAAACATCTTATTTACAGGCTGCTGTGTCCCAGAAACCAAAGGCAGGTCCCTGGAACAGATCGAGGCCTTCTTCAGGACCGGGCGGAGGTCGTTCATGAGGTAGGAGCTGCTGGCTGTAAGGGGCCACCAGCCCACATGCTCGAGGGCTAGAGAGAAAATGGCTGTGGTGCTGGAGGTGGAAGCTGGAGGTCTCCGAAGATGGTGCTTCCCCCCCAAGGGAGAGGAACAGGCGGCAATGACTGTATTGCTTTGGACATGGATGTTGCCAACACAAACTCTACCTTCTCTCCCAAGCCACTCAGCACTATCCAGTGCTCTCAGGGCACCACGTCAGCCTGAGGCATGGGACCACATAACCAGCACCAGGCTAGGACTAAAAGTGTCCTGGAAACTAAAATGTGTGGCTGTGGACAAGAGACCTTGCACGTCCTTAGCGCAGCAGCCACCCAAGCAGCCCCAGAGCCCCCAGGCTTTGGCTGGAGCAGAGTTAACAGCTGTAGCCATGCTGGCACCCATTCAGCATGTAGTTGCAAGAATAAAGCAGTTTTGCCTCCAACTGCAAGATGTTGCCTTGGTTTGCAGAGAGGAAAGCTGCAGGGGGGTGGGAGGGGAGAGGGAGGCTGGGGCTTGGGGATCGCAGCACCCTGCAGCCTCCCATCTGAGTCTCATGTACTTAAAGACTTGAAAAAAGGCGGAGCCAGATATTTTTGTATAAAAAAGCTGCCACATTTTATTGCTCTAAAAACACACATTACACTAGAAGCCTACTGAACAAGACCAACTACAGATCACAAAGAAAATTCAAGACACAACACACAGTGTGGGAACAGACAGACATTCAGCTGTAGTGCAAGTGATTCCCTGGAGGAAAGACACAGTAGGTACAGACTACATTGTAGTGGGGCAGATCCTTCCCACCCCAGGGTTTTACACATCCAGGAAGGTGGATGTGCCCCATCACGCCTGGGTGTAGAGCCTCCACCTCCATCACTGAGATTTCAGCTGCATAGTTAGTAGCAAATTGCTCTCACCCCTTTCCTGATGTCCTGCAAGATTAAGGTCTTTACTTCTTTTTTTTTTTTTTAAGAACCTAACCCTGGGTAAAGCGCAGCTGCAGGAGGTGGTTATGGCTGCGAGGAATGACTGGCCTTGCTGAGTATTGCATCCAACCTAACTTTTCCCAAAGGGGCAAAACTGCACAGGCTGGGTTTGGAGATGATTTGCCTGAGTATTTTCCAGCCTGATGAAATGCACTTGGCAACCTGAGGGCCTGTGGCTATGCTTGTGGCCTCCCGTTCCTGGTACACTTCAGCCTGCTGTGACAAGGAATCAGGGGGCAACACAGCATATTTGACCCAAATCTCAGGAAACACTAACTGCTATTTAGATCCCCTGCAGCAGAAGGTGCACCTCACCTCGGAGAAGATGTGCTTTATCAGAGAATTAATTTAAAGCAGCCTAGGACAGAGGAAGAGAGATGGGCCAAAATCAAAACCACAGAGAAATTTCAGTATTAGACCAAACCTCTGCAGCCGAGACCTGTTTCCAGAAAGATGTCCAGCCCTGGCTGGAATATGACTGTTTCTAAGCATGGCCAGATTACAAGAGCTCTCAAGAGCCTCTGCTTTCCACTGACCTTCAGAAGATCAGGATCTCTGGCAGCCCTGTCCTAGAGCATTCTCTTTCTCACATGGCTATGTACCAGGTCTTGATATCTTCACTTCAGTGAAACCCTTCCCTGCAGACAGTGGATGTTTTTTCCTGAGGAAAAAAAAAAATGACAAAGATGAATTGAGCTTCCCAGGGCTTGGCCTAAGGAGCAAATACTCGAACCACATTGGAGAAGTATTTTTTGAGTGATCTCCTTTCTTCCACAGAGAAAGTGTAAGGGGTTTTGCTATAACATTTAGAGTCTGAGAAATCACAGTGGCTCTTTCCAGAGGTAGAATGGTCTTTTTATTCACTGCACACACAGAAATATCAATTGGTGTTACAAAACCAGCTCCTACTTAGAGCAGCAAGGTCTGGGTACGCAGCAGAAAGTGAGCTTCTGCCTTTCTCTGCAAGCCCAGTGGAGAACCCCAGGGGAACGGGGAGCTTATACGCACAAGTGCAGTAATTTCTGAGACTGAATGGGACACGGAGGAGTTGTGTGTTGTATAAATGCACTTGGGTAAGAGAAGTGCACAGCTCAGACAGACAGTGGTGTAACAGTCCACTCCCAAGTGCACACTTACTGCTGGTTCCCAGCCGTCTTTCCATTCTCACTGTAGTCAATGCACTACCTGCTATCGAGGTCTCACATAACAAAATTTCTGCCCCATTCTCTCCCAAGAGGCCTCCAGAACCTCTTCCCCTCCAGCCTGCACACCGCCAGCTGGGACCGGGCTGGTCCTGTAAAATCTCTAGAGCAGGACTTTAACTTCATTATTCTTGCACAGCTCCTAGCACCCTGCCTCTAAACACAACTAACAACCACCATGCACTGTGAATGGGCACCTTAACTACTGTGATACTACTACTCTAAAGGTCTTTTCTATCTCCACAAAATAGCCTCGCAACGAGGTGAGACCAGCCACTAACTCAGCACCACCCCTGAAAGCCATGGGTGCTGCAGGCCCCGCACACAGACTTCACCAGACCAGCAGCAGCCACATCTGGCTTGGGTCCTGCTGCATCACAGCCAGCCAACATTCCCCAGAGCACCCGCTCCAGATGTGCTCACCCCGATATTGCTGCATCTGTAGAGTCACTGCTCTCGGAGCACAGATCCCAGACACCTCCTGTTCAGGCAGGCACGGAGATGCTGAGCAGAACCAGAGGCGTTAAGCGTTGTGGCCACGGGATCCAGCTCAGCTCTTGCAGAAGAGTCCCTGAGGCTCATTCTCAACAAAAGCAAACACACAGCTCGGAGCTGGGCTTTGCATCCTGCTAATGATGGCAGAGCAATGCATGTTACTAGCTTGCCTCGTCAAAGCTGGCTGCTGCGACATGCAGCGTGATGGCACTGCTGGCACCCCAGGGACTTCTGCCACTGGAGCCAATGGAGCAAAGGTGAGCCAGCAGGCAGATGAAGCCAGCAAGGGCCCTGCTCTTCTGGTTCATCCCTGTGGGCGTAGATGAGACCGCAAGGGTTACCTATTGCTTCTGCTTCACTTTCCACCTGCGGAACTACTCGCAGAGCAAAGCAGTCACTACCAAACACATGTGCGTCACTACGTGCGTCAGTCCTCTACTAAACACTACTTAACTCCCCAACCCCTTGACATCAACTCGGATGTCCTGCTCACCAGGCAGGACTCTGTAACGCAGTCACCCCATGAAGATACTGGGGGCACGAGGAGCAGAGAGGCCGTGGCCACCAAGGCTTCACTCAGAGGTGTCCTGGGGTGCATCCCCTTGCACCACCCCACTGCTGCGGGCTGAGGTTCCTGCACACGCACGCACAAGGAAAGCCAATGCCCCCCATATTGCACGCAGCCACAGGACCAGCCCGGAGCTGGGGGCTGCAAAACGGCAGAGGCTTTATTGAAACAAGCTGCATCTGGGCTGGCGGTGCCTATTCTGCGCCCCAGACAAGCTGGTGTCAGAGCAATTACAGCTCATAGGCCCGGGGGAAAAGGGGCTTAGCACGAAGCGGCTGCCCAGCATCCAGCTGCGAGGGCCTGTGTGTGCAAATAAAACCAGGCCGCATTCTTGCCTGGTGCAAATCTTCACACCTCCCTGAACGCCACGGAAGAAACAAGAAATGCCATTAGCTGGCAGCTTAGCCCTCCGGCCCCCAGGGGCTGCGCTGCTCCTGCAGTTCCTGGCCATACTCTCCTGCAGCTTCTGATGATGAACAGCACCCAGACACCAGCAGCATAACCCCTCTGGAACCCCAATAATTCAAATGGGACCACGAAGGGTCAGGAGGCAGCAGGAGCTTCATCTCCCAGCACAGGGTGGTGACAAGAGGCTGCCACTGCCCACCAGAGCTGCCCCCTGCTTTCACTGAGCACAAACCCTTCAGCCCAGCAGGGAAAAGCAACTCCGGTCACATCGGCACCCATAAGACAAAGGGATCAAACGGCAGCACGCTTTACAAAAGTCCGAGAAACACTCTGAAGGCTGAAATGGGATTTTCCAGTACCCCAATTAGAGCAGCCAGGGTTCTCCCTGGGTCCAGAGAGAGACCCCAAAATGAGACGATGCTTTCCTTTGAATGAGAGGGAACGGATCGCTCCTTGCTCCTACACCCAGAGAAAGCAAGGCCCATCAAAACACATAAATATGTAGAAATAAGTTATTCTCCCTTTTCCTAAGTAAAGCCAAAAGCAATTGTGTAAAAGCAAATAAATTACCCCTCCCCCCCCCCCAGAAGAAACTGTTGAGAAGCGTGGGACCTGGACCTAATGAGCAGTTCTGTTCTGCTTGACACGAGCTTGGAATAAAGCAGCAAAATACCCAGGACAATAACCTGCTATCCCCACCAAACTGGTTCAGATTTCTCTGTTTGCAATGGAAGGATATGTCACCTCCCCATACAAAACCAGCCCAGGACTGATGCAAAAAAGCATGAGCCCAATGAGAATGACTGTACCAGGCAGAAGCAAAAAGAAGGTCCCACACGCAGAAGAACGGGCTGCAGGAGCAGACACGGGAAGTGAGAGATAACAGAGCACAGTCCCAGGCTCACAAGAAAAGGATGCTCACGCACATCAGCAACCATTACACCAGAAAAAAAAAAAAAAAAAAAAAAAAAAAAAAATGTTGGCTCAAGCAATACTATCCTTTTTTTAGCTGAGGTAAAGCAGCCTCCCTTCCCATCCTCCCCAGTAAAAAGGTGAAGCTTAAGACAAGTACCCTTGTTCAGATTAGGTAATTAATGCATATAATTCAAGTAAATTGTAGTAACTGCCTGGAACTGTAACCAGAGGAAGGGGAGACTGTACTTTAGTTCCCAGGATCTGCCCCAGCATCTCTCACAGCTTCTCTGCAGAGTGGTCATTGTCTTCACATGGGATTTTTGCTGGAAGCCCTTTACTGCGCAGTGATGTCTGATGCCCAGCCTAACTGGACCCGTACTAAAACCTGCTCAGTGGAAGAAAACCAAGTGTGAGCATCACCAGATTTTCCTAAATGCTGGATTAGTGTTTTGTGCCTGGGAAGTGCCACGCCAGAGTGAGTTACTTTAGAAGGTGTAACATGCAACCTGGGCACGCGAGCAGTGGAGCCAAGCAGCTCCAAGAGCAGTTCCCAGTGAGCGTGTTGCCCACACTCAGTCCCGGCAAAACAGGGCAGGCTCATTAACCAGGCATCAAAACAAAGAAAGGCTACATGTTTAGGCTTGTGCAGCAGCACTCAAAGGGCCAGCACCTCTGCAGGGAAAAATTAAAAAAAAAAAAAAAAAAAAAAGAAGAAAAAAAAAAAAGAGGGGACTGTAAGATATTTGGTTCAGTGTTAAACCTCTGAGAGGGTGAGGAGAGAGCGGCCGATGCGCTGAGGTCTGGCTGCTGGTATGGGAGGAGGGCACAGCCCGCCCCAGCCCCTGAGATTTCCAGTTGCTGTAGTGTCCAGGGAAATAGCGGAGTAACAGAGAAGGGAGCAGGCAGAGAGAAGGGCAGAGTGGATTTCCATATCTTCACCAACACCTCAGTGTCCAAGTGAGGTTCCCCTGAGCTCAGGTGCTTCAGAGAGCCTGTCCCTCCAGGGACCCCGTGAGCTTCTCTTCATCCATTTGCTTTTGCTGCTGGTGGATGCGGGCGTAGGAAATGGCATCTCCCCTGCAGAGAGAAGGGACAGCGCGGGGATGTGAGCTGGGAACAGACACAGTGTGGGCTGGAGGTCCACCTTCCCCTCCCCTGCCCTCCACCAGCAGGCAGATCTCTTACTTCTTGCCGAGCGCCGATAGGCCATAAAGCACCCCGGTTGCAAACGCAATGGCATTTCCAAAGAGTGTGGTCAGCGTCAGGCTGAGCATGACAGGGAACACTGCCATCCTGAAAGAGAGAGAGGCAGCCCCGGGTTGGTTTTGGGAACGCAGCACCCAAAACACCCAGTGCCCGGCCCTGGGAGCATCCTTACCCGCAGTAGAAAGCAGCTTTCTGCCAGGGCCGCAGCTTGTCCGCCCTCACAGCCACGGCGTTGGCGAACTCGATGAACTGGCAGCAGAAGGGGGCTTCGCACAGGAACAGGACGAAGGCGTTGAGCCTCCAGGTAGAGCACACGAGAGTTAACACTGCCCCACAGTGAGGGTCAGCCATGCCCCCGGCCACACCAAAGCAGAAGCACGCAGCGGGGCTGGACCCTGCTTCCCTCTCCCCCCTTCTTGATAATTCCCAACCCCAGATTTATTTTGGGTAAGGTTACTGCAGTATTTACCTAAAAAGCAGTAGTAAAGGGTGTAAGGAACAGAATCACAGAGTATCCTGATCTGGAAGCGACCCCCAAGGATCACATCTCCGTTCCAGCAGAAAAAAAAAAAAAAAAAAAAAAGAACAGAAACTCCACTCACATCATCCACACGCCAGCTGCTATGTTCAGGGGGTTGATGGTGACACAGTTCCACAGACCAGCAAAGGCACAGGCTGGAAGGCAAGAAGAGGCTTTTGGTGACCACAGTGACCCATGGGACAGTGGGGCTGGAGCCTGGCCAGCAAGGCTGGCTTCTCCCAGCTCCAGCCTGCCCTGCAAGCACACCAGCAGGTTGTGCCCTCCTGTGCTTTGGGCTCATCTGTCCAGACAGACACCGCTGGAGCTGCTCAGAAGAGTCCTTGCCTTGGCTAGCACCTGCGGGCACTGCAGAGCAGCGTGCACAGACGGGCATGGAAGGGCTGATGGCCCGAGAAGACCAGGATGCAGGCAGAGGTTTTGTTCCCAGCCCACCTGGCCCAGCATCCAGGTATCCTTTTGCTCTGAATGCCTGGTGCTTCGGTGTGACGCTTGCACACAGCAGTGTTTGCTTTATGTGCGGTCACATACATGGCACACGGGTTTTATTTGCAAAGGAATCACTAGTTTGTCCCAGGAGTGAACAAAGAGGACCCTGCAGGCACCCATCTTAGACCAGCACAGGGAAAAGTTCAGAAAAAAAATTACTTGCAGCCCTTTCAGGCAGAAAATAAAGGAGAGGTGAACTCGGTCTTGGTTACACACTGCTAGTTCTGTGCAACTTTTAGAGATGGGCAGAAAAGAGCCAGTTTTAGGTCTCTGCTAATACAAATGGAAGTGTATGCTGGCTAAAGCAAGGCCCAGAATAGCTCCAGCTCTCCTGAATTCGCAATGCCAGGAGAGGAAGCAGCCAGCAGCCAGGCTGCAGGCACCCATCTCCTGCCTCATTAAACTTGCAAAGCGCTCCCTGCACTCGATACCCCCCCCCCCCCCCCCCCCCCCGACACCGAGAGGCTGCTGCTGCTCACCTGGGAACCCGAGCCCACGGGAGGGAGGGTGGCAAGGCAGGGGCTGCAGCCCCTGTAAACATCAACAAAGTGCAAAACCGCAGTTGAAATTATACAGCCCTTAAAGGCTGGCCTGAGATGTGCATATGAATAATGAAGAGAGCAGTGTGAATCTGAGAATCAGCCCGGGTCCATGTATTCCTGAAGTCTGCTCATGTTTTGCTAAGGGAATCCCTGAGCAGGGCTGCTGTGAGCAGTCCTGACCTTCAAAAGCTTGGAATGTGTTTGCAAGGTTTCTTTCAGGCATCCACTGCTGAATCCTCAAGGTTACCTCAAGAATATTTACCCTTATTTATCAGACTGGGAAATGGAGCTGCAGGCCTATGATAGGACCAGGCTAAGGTCACCCCACGAGCAAACGGCCTCCTGATTTTAGAAAACAACCAAAAAAGTTTATTTTTAGAGGCTTCCCAGGGCTGTCCCATAGGACCAAAAATCTCCTGGAGATTCCTGCAAGAACAAGATCCCAACAGAGCAGAAATACCAGAGAACACGCTACCACAGCCACGCTCCAAGGGCACTTCTCATCCTCCCATCACAAAGGGATCGGTGTCAGTGTCCCTGCACTGCAGGGGGAAACTGAGGCACTGCGGTGGGATGATGCACACATGCAAACAGCCAGAGAGCTGGCAAAACACCAGCAAGCAGGATTGTAAGGAGCAGCAGGCAGGGAGGTTTCTAATTCTGTGACTGACAAACCCGCGGATGCTCATGGAAGAGGAGCTCAGGGGCCTTGTGACACTTGTGACACAAGTCTGCACCACGGACTTCTAACACTTTTTCTTCACAGAAACACACACTTCTGAAAATAATCTTAAATTACTTTCAAGCATTTTATTATTAGCAGAACAGCAGCAAAACCCAGCAGCATCTTTACTACTGAAAGTGCCAGGGCAGAACCCGGTTAACAGCACAGTGGAGCAGAGCAGTGCAAGAGGTTCAGAGAGCTACAAAACCAGCCTCAACCACAGAGCAAACCTAGGGAGACAGAATGTTATTTTCCAAGCAGGACTTTGGCCCTACTATTTTTTTTATTTCTTTTTACATTAGTCAACCAGGGTTTCGCTTTGTCAGAGCTTTGGTTCAGTATTTCAAGTTTTGTTTTCATCCCAAAACAACCTTTGAGCACTAAACGTCTTCGCAGGAGCCTCAGCGAAGCGATCACCCTGGTTGCCACCGGACTAATGACCCAGCAGGCTTGAGCTGAGCGAGTCCCTACGTCAGCACGAGCACCAACCAGCAGGAAAGGAGTCAAAGGTTCATAATCGCAGGAGCACTGCACTCAGTGGTGGTTGCCAACAGCCACGGAGATAACGATTTGGTGACCTTCGGTCTCCTTTCCAGTGCAATGCATCCTGCGGCAGCCTGGTACATCCTGGTCCCGCTGGGGCAGGATTGGCTCCTGCCTCTGTAGCCAAAAGGGGCATGGAGCCAACCCAGAGACTTCTTTTTGCACAACAAAGCCTCACAAGAGGCTTCAAATTCAGATAATGCTCGATGGCACGTCAGCTATGGAAGACAGTCCTGCCATTTGTTTAACTGCTGTCCCGTCCTGAGGCCCTGGGGAAGCACAAATAACTGGGAGCTAAAACGAGGAAGTTAAAAAAAAAAAAAAAAAAAACACCCCCCACAAAGCCTCCATTCATTCCAAGCAGCTGGTCACTGTCCTCAATGCAACCCTATTTTTGCTCCTAGAGCATTTTTACAAAAGCCACAGACTCCCATCGTCCTTTTACAAATGGGAACACAAGGGGGAGAGGGGACTTGGCCGAGGTCACCAAGCCAGGCTGTGCAGGAGCCAGAAACAGATCCCAAGCCTTATTTGTCTTGCTCGTGCTCCACCTCCCAGCCCTTTCTGACTTGATTTTGCTGGTTACAGGTGTTGGCACACGGTAGGTGTCACCTCCCAGCCTCACCTCCACTGACAAAGTTTCTCATCCATCCTACAGGGAATTTTTCCTCCTGTTCGAAATAACCCAGTCCTGTAGCAACCACTACCCAGATGTTCAAAATCCTTATAAACAAGTTCTGTTCCTTCACAGAGAGCTCTGAAATCAGAGGCACACTCCAGCCTTGCCTAGTTATCAGTCAGCCCTTGTCCTAACAGGCCACCTTCAATGAGGCAATGCTGAACAAGGAGTGTTTTGAGGAGGCCTGTCACCAGCATGGAGCACGGAGGATTGCCTCCTTCCATGGCCTCCCATTTCCCTGCCTGTGACCCCGGCTGCCTTGTTCTCTGCCTCACAGCCCTCACAAAGGGATACTGCCCAGGCCACAGAGCAAGCTGACTCCCCAAGTCATCGGCAATCCTCCTGTCTGTTTCTTCTCCCACATTTACACAAACACATAAAACTCTCAGCTTTCCTTTAAAAACAAGTCATGAGTTCTCCAAGCTGTGAAGAAAAGACTGTGAAGAGAATCCAAGCACAACTCAGCTGCTTTGAAAGCTAAAGATAGGGGAAAAATCTGCTTTCAAAGACTCGCGCTGCTTTCAAGCCCCTTGTGAGCTGCTCTGGCATGCGAGGTGGGCAGCGCAGCCACCTCCAGCTCTTCACCCTCCATCCACATTCCCCAAGCTGTGCATGGACCAAAGCCACATGAAGGGTGTTGAGGCCACAGCCCATGGGACCAACATCGCCCCACGGCCCTCTCATGGGAGCTGCCCTGGGAACACAGCCTGGCCAGCCTCCAGGCCTCCCGCCTCCACCAGAGGCCTCCGGTACGTGTTGCCCCATAAGAGCAGCCCTGTGGAATCTTTTCACACCTCCAAAATTTCACCATCTAAGACATAAAAGCAAGAGCAGCATTATGTTTTATCAGCATAGCCAAAAAGGGTTGTAATGGGGCTGCCCAGCGATGCCCCAGCGCACGAGTTGGGCTGCAAAAACACCATGGCTTTGTACAGTCAAGTCCTGAGGCAAAAACAGGCATAGAAAAGGGGCAGGAAGAGAGAGGAATCAGACGAAACACGACAGCAAAGGGAATAAATCAGGGCTGACTGTACTGGCTGAGAAACACTCTTGTTTTACTAGAAGTCGTGGACCTGAAGCAGAAAGAATTCTCCATCCTGTGCTCTGCAGGAGATCAGACTAAGCGGTCATAACAGTCCCTCCTGCTTTTAAGAGCTATTAATCTCCTCACAGAATGTAGCAAAACAGCACTACGGGACAAGATGATTTCTGGCAAAGGTGCAAAAACTCTTTCCCTGGGAAAATTTTTTTCGGCAGCAGGTAATTCACAGCGCAGCCAACTCACTTCGCTGTACGCTGTCTCCCATCTTCTGCGTGTCCAAGACTAAACCCCTTAAAAAACACACAACACTAACCAAGGTCGTTATTTGCCTTCAGAAAACACAGCCAGGCCCTCTGTGATAAACGGCAGAAGTAAGAGGAAACATGCTCTGACGTTCAGAAGAGGAAAGTTGCAGGAACAGACACCTGACGGTCAGATAGGATGGAAGAATCAAACACCAGGGCCCCTGTTCACACCCTGCACCTGACCCCGCTGAGCGCCCTGAGACTGGTGCTCGCAATAAAACCATTGTCTGGTTTATCTGCCCGCAGCCCTCCTGCAGGACCGGGGGCTTGGCTGCTGCTCCCACCACTCCCAGAGATGGGAGACGAGCTTTATCCAAGATGAAACTCGAGGATTTGCAGATCCCCCCTGAGACATCCCTTCTCCCAGGTGCGGGAGAAGGTTCAGCGAGTTCAGCAATCACGCAGCACACCTCTCACGTGCAAGCTAAAATCACCCCACTTCAGGCTCGTCATGGCTTGTCCTCCTGCCCAAAACTCAGCCAACTACACGTGTAGAAGAGACGCAAAACTGCAACCCCAAACTATTGTTCCGTGGCCCGCCTCCCCGTACACAAACACGACCCAGGGAGGGGCAGGCACAGCCCCTGCCACACACTTTTACATGCACGAGCAGAGCCGAAGGGGAACCCTTGGCTTCGAGGAAGGGGATACTTACACATGCCCCCGATGACCCCGGCAATCCTGCAGAGCCACCTGTACCACCAGGTCATGCCATCATCGGCGGATGGAGCCGCTGGCTCAGGGGCTGCTGTTTGGAACTGGTCATCCTGAGAACTCATGGCCCCCCAGCTCCCGGGGGGTCAGGGGGCAGCTCCCTGCTCCCCACCTGAGCCCCAGCAGTGTGGGATGCCCCTCCAGGTGACACTCCCGCCCCTCCAGCAAGGCCAGGAGACAGCTCCTAAACCCAGCCCTGCTGCTGGTGGGCCTCTCCCCGCACCCCCATGCACGGCCGGGCCCCCCAGGGCTGACAATGGAGGGGCTCTGCCTGCAGCAGCGATGCCAGCGGCCGGGGGGGGAGCAGCCTCCACGTCTCCCTGCCTATTGCATTGTGGGTCCCCTCCTCCAGCAGGGAGGGCTTTGATGTCACGCTCATTAAAAAGCCAGTGGGCAGAGCCGTGTGTGCATATTCATAGGCGGCAGCAGGCGGGGAGGCATGCAGCCCATGGCGGACCTTAGGGTGCACAGGGCGGCTGGCTCTGCTCGGAGCGAGGGCATGCGTCTGCCCCGAAAGGCACCCATCATCTCACGGGGACTAGGACTGAGCCCAGCCTCTCCTCCCAGCTGAGCTCTGGACACACAAACCTCAACATTCGGAAGTTTTAGCCAGGCTGATAACACAGCTTCTTGCCACAAATCGCAGGGGGAGGTGTTGTGGGTGCCTCAGTTGTACCAACAACACAAGCACACAGCAGTCTGCACTCTGCTCTTACCTCCGTCTTCACTCCCTTTACCTCTCTGAGGACCGAGCTTTTGCTTCAGCAGAAGGTGAAGCAATTTGTCTGACGTTACACAGAAAAGTCAGAGGTAAAGCAGGAGCCCTCGGTCCTGCTTCCCCTAACCACTAGCTGCTGTTATCCCTGTATGTGCTAAGAGGAAAAAGAAACATGAATTTTTGAATGGATATGCATTGAATGTGAAAATTGTTACAAAAATTGTGTCCTCAAGATAAGAGCAAACCACTCCCCTTAATCTGAATGGAATCAGGTTTTTAGAAAACGGGAGTTAAAGTACAACTTCGCATATCAGAGATGTCCCAGCTGGCAACCTGTTGGTATCCGAACAACTGGTACAGTGAAACACCCTTAATTCTCTTAAATTACAAAGGCAGCAGCTGCACATTTTGCAAATGAACGTGGAGCATACGGTCAGTAATCAGAGCCCATCTCTACAGACCAGAGACTCTGCATAGCTGATCTGGAACAAAAAATAGCAGTGAGACTTGGGATCCAGAGCTGAGTGGGAAGACAGATCCCATCTGCTAAAAGGTTACAAAAAAGAATTAAGAAAAGGATTTTTTTTTTCATTACTGTTACGTCTCCTGTTAGACAGGAAATGAAGGCCCAGTGCCTGTATCACCCACGCACTGCAGTGGGACAGCTGATATATTCAGTTCCTCAAGGATCTTGCTTCAAGAATCTACTTTCTAGCTCTTCCAGGAACGGAACGTAAATCTAGAGGCTGGCAAGCAGAAAAATCCAGGCGGAACCAGCAAAAACCATTACTGAGAAGCCTGTAGAAAATAAGATTTTGTGGTTGCAAAAAGATGTCAGGGAATTCGGCTGAAAGAAAGCAGAGGTAGGACTAAAACTGCCCAGGCAGAACCATTTATTGTATCCAGTGTGAAGGGTAAGGGCAGCTGTGTCCAGCCAGGCTTTGGATCTGGAAAAGATCCCTTCAGCAGAACACTGAGATTTTGATGAGGACTTGTACCAAAGTAGGAGAACCCTTCAAAATGTTCAAGACATAAAATAAAACAAACAAACAAACCACACAACAACTTTAGAAATACATTTAGGTCAAAGTTGAGTGAATATTTGTCACTGTTCTAAAATACCTCTTCCTGCTACAACTTGTATCACGCAGTCTCAACAATCTCTCGGTGCACAGTTCCTTTGAGATGCAGATACAAGCAGATTATTAGCACAGCTACTATTATCTGAGTAAACATCCCTTGGCACCAAACCCATCATTAAGAGACAGAACTCTTGTATTTTTCCCATAGAAAAGAAGTACTGGTATCACCGTCAGACATGCGGTAACAGAACCGCAGCTGTGATGGCTGGGGAGGGACCTCGTGAATTCATTTATTCCTCCCTACAAAGCCAACTGTCACCAGTGCTTGACCAATTCAGCCGCATGTTGGTCTAGCAAAGTCCTGAAGACATTTGAGGACAGCAATTCCATCAGCATTCCAGGTGACCTGTCCAAGTTTTGCAATACCCTTCTGGGCCAAGAAACCATCTTGCCCTCATACATTTGTCTAGTCCTCCTGTTCTTAAAGCCTGTTGCCTTACACATCTTTGCTTGCTTTATAATGTCCCACAGTTTCAATGGGCCTCATTTTAATGGGCTTTTCCACTGCAGGGGAGTGAATTTAATTATTAAACCATAATCTTAGCTACTTGTGCTATACAGAGGTTTCTAAGGGGACACTGAGAAATAAAATGATCACCCTAAAAGGTCACAGCATATAACAGAAGCAGGACCCTAAGACTTCAATGTCCAAGCCACTAATTGCAGACTTTGCATTAATACCAATCAACACAGACAGGTCTGTGTGAGGACTATTTGCTAAATATTTGGCAGTTAGGTGTTTTTTGCATAAATTCTGTATGCGTTAACTGAGATCCCAGCAGAGTCAGTAGATATTACTGTTCTCACTCAGTAGATGGGGAAGCAATTGCAAAAAGGTTAAATGCCTTGTGTGACCTCGAGCAGTGAGCAGGCAGCAGTGACTAACTCGAGCACAGCCTTTCTCCCCCTTTTATTTGGGTTCAGCAGCATGATATTCAGCCCAGAAACTGGTTCGGTGTTCCTTAACATTTTCATGAAATTCAATTTCAGCTTGGCTTCCTGTTGATTGCCAGAAGAATTGCTGTCTCCCATGAAACACCATCGTCTTCATGGTGCTTACATCACGGATCTGGATAAAGAAAGACCAAACCATTATATTATAGCAGCCTACAAGTCAAGCACCCACAAAATACTGGGGTCTTGTCAATTAGTCTCTCAGGGGAAAAGCTACCCTATATAAACGTTAGAAGAAATATGATAGACGTAAGTAGTGCTCACTCACATCTACATTTACATAACAGTCTGACCCTCTCAGATCTTGATTGAGCTTTGCATCTGGATATAAATCTCTAATGAGCGGATGGGTCCTTGCCCATCTAAACCATCCCATCTGGGCTTCTGACTCACCAGAATGTAATTAAACAGGGTTTGGTTGTTCCCACTGCCGAGGTCAATATACAGGGCTCGGATAGCTATGCGATGCTGAGGAGCCACATTAATGAAGGTCCGACACACCGCTTCATGCCTTTGACCAGGTGACTGCACAGGATTCACTATTTCACCTCGGGGACCAAACAGCTGCTTGTCACAGTCTGAGAAGGGGGAAAGGGAGCAGAAGAGAAAATGATTTAGAGATGTGTCCAGTATCTCCAAGAAAAAAAAAAAAAAAAAAGTTTAAATTAAACACAGACAGGAAAGTTTCTCCGAGGATTCATCTGGGAACCTCCAAGCATAAGCAAACACCTGCAGGGGGCTTGCCTTTAAAACAGAGGGGCAGTCCACAAATAATATCCATTCTGACACTCCTTGAAAAAGGGCTTATTAGCTCTTAGAGATGGAGCAAGGTTTCCATAGATTGCCAATAGACAGCCACAACCTGTGGAACTCTGCAGGCCATGCCATGGGTCTCCTAATTTAAAGCACTAACGAAGCTTTCAGTGAGGTACCTTGGTAATATTTTTTAGTTGCATTTCTGCTGTTGTACTGAAGAACAACACCATTTCCTGGCAGCAAAACACGCTGTTTCACAATCAATGTATTTGTTCTGGAATTTATCAGTGACAAAGGGAGCTTCCTGCAGCCTGTCCGCCACATCATTCGCCCAGAAAACAACACAACTTCACCTGGAATGTATGAGCACAGGGACTAGAAACGCTTTTATGTTATGTGAGATAGGTCTGAATGCAGTTCAGCTTCCTATATTACATAGGTCAGAAATCAAGTAATTTCTGCATCTTGCTCCTATCTTATCAAAATCTTTCATGAAACAGCCCAGTTAACTAATCTAACCATATTGATTCCAACAAGAGGGTACATTACGTATCTTTTTAACAGGCCAAAGTAGGAAGCTTCTTTAACCCCATAAGTTCCTTTAATCCCATATCTATCAAAAAAATAGTAAGAAGAACAAGCAATCATGAACTGGGAGGAAAGGCATCATCTTAGTTTAGTCCCATCTAGCAAAGACTTGGTGGAACAGAAAAACTTACTAAATGGTTTCAGAGATTACACAGGCTCCAAGGCAGCAAAAACCACTGAGGGCACCAAAGCATGCAGGTAAACGATGTGCAGATTTCCCAAAGGGCCAGGCTAGTTCCCTGTTAGCCCTGGGCAGTACCTGCACTGCAGTTGAGGGAGCTCTCCAGAACGCTGAGTGTTATCTCCTCCCCTAGAGGACGTCCAATGGCCACAGTGCAGTCACTTCTCTCTACACCTGTCATGTTGATGACCCCAGTGGCGTTAAGAAAGAGCTTTCCACAGACACCTGTGAAACAGAGACAGATAAGAAACACATCCAGCTGCTGATAACAGCACTCAGTCCTTTCACGGCACGTTAAACAGACAGCACCAACAGTTTGCCACCTTGTGGATAAAGCACAGGAAGAGCCAGTTGCTGCCCCAAAGAGTCTCAAGTCATTAAAGGGAGTGAAATAATTGTTCCTGGCTCAGACAGCATGGATGGCTCATGGCATACTGTCCCCAAGTAGGTGCATTCCCTTCCATGCTCCTGTCTGTATGGCAGTAGGGTCACTGGAACCCAGCCACACACAGTAAGTAGCTATCTCTGCCTGGTCATGCCTTCCTCACCTCCGCTGGTCTCTGTCTGCTCCTGAGGGACAGCTGGCACAGCAGGAGGAAGATCCAGGTCCTTATATCTCGCCCTTTCAGCAGTTGCAGCTGTTGTGGGATGCACAGCTGGTGTCACTGTCTGCAGTTCTGCTCCATGGGACCCGGTCCCCACCACCTGCTCAGGACAGGGCCCTGCGAAGCAGCCACGTAGCACGATGGCCTTGGGGAAGTGCCTGCAGAAGATGGGGTTCACGTGCTTACGGGTTAGCGGGTTGAGGCAGAAATCCTGCCGTGTCTGAACACCGTTCCCACATGAAGTTGAACACTGCAGAGGAAGAAACCCACAGGCCTTTATACATACATTTCAATTGGTATTCAGAAATAAATACATTCATTTGCTCAGGCACGATCTAGGGCTCTGATCTGTTGTTCACTGATGCTGTTCTGCCACTTGGCCTTTTAGTTCTCTAGTTTCACCAGCTATAAGATGGGAATAGCAATGCTGGCCCACCCCCCCAGGGGATCCTCTAAACCGTATCTTTGAACTACAGAACCACTTCCTCAAGAGATCCAAGAAGATCTGCATTCCAGAAGAATGCATGCCAAAGATCATTATTAAACAGCAGCCAAAACCTGAGCTGAAAAATGCAGGAAGCACACCTATAGCTCTGAAATAAAGGACAGGGGAATGGATGGAAAACACAAGAAAAAAAAAAAAAAAAAAAAAGAGAAACAGTTTAGCATTTCTGTGAGAAGTAAATACACAAGGCAGAAGTGGTATTTCTCTCCTGTTTCCTTTATGAAAGTGAATGGCTATAAAACTGCTGCACTTAGAAACCAAGGACTAGCATCTGAACAGGAGCTGATACCTCTGTCCATTCACTGAAGCTCCATTCGTAAGAGCACCTTCGGATGACACAGGGGATGCTGGTAAGGGGCTTCTCTGACACAGGACACGAATGTTCCTCCAGCAAAATCTCTTTGCCTTGGTGAATCTGCACACAGGTGACCAGCTGAACAGCTAAGCCAAGCCCACAGCTGGAGGAACATGGGCCAGCTGGGATTGTCTTCCATCTGACAAATGATAAGGAGAAAAATTAATTAAGAAATGAATTCCTACCCTCTATTATTTCTCACCATAGAGACCATAATGCAGCTCCCTCATCCTTCTCCCCTTTTTGCTCCTCAGCAGCTCCCTTCACCCCTCTACCTCACACACTTTGCTGCATACATTGCTTACAGAGCGGCCTCCGAAACAAGGTGAGGAATTCTGGAACAGGTCTGGTGTTGGACCCAAAGGAAGGGCATTCACGTTTTACAGGAAGCACACACAGTTCTCCTCAGGGTGACATACAGAGGCTTAACAACAAAAACAATTGCATCTCCCTCCAAAATGCACACCGCTCTGAACAGTCAGATTAAAAAACAACCCATGGTTATTTCATCCTGGGAGCGGCATCCTGTAGCATGTAAAAAAAGTTCAGATCCCAGTACAGTCCAGTCACACAGCAAACAGGCCAAGGCAAGCTCTGCCCCATTTCTCAACCCTAAGCCATACCCTAGATCACACCACACACATTTACAAACAACCACTCGTGTGGTCCATGTGACCGTTTCGACCTTGGGGGGCACGGCTCCAAATTACATGGCTCCTGCTCCTTTGGGCGAGGCAAACCGTCACACTGGGTGTCTGCCACAATCTCTTCTGCCTTCTCTCCGGTTTCCCTTGCACAGTAGAGGACCTTGTGCATCACACCTCCTCCACAGCTTGCACTGCATGAGCCCATTTTGTAATGCCACCTGGGAACAACGCAGCCATCAGTGAGTACCCTCAGCTCTTACCCATCCTCCCTGGATTTTAAACCCAGCCAGTCTATGGAAGTACACCTGGAATTCTGTTAATGCATACATACACACTTAGCTAATACTTGAGAGATCACCAGTCACCTTGCTGAGTGCAGCCTGAAATGCTATAAATCCTAAGAAAGTGCAGTCAATTTCCTCCAGTTCTCAGAGCAGCTATCCCAGATTCTTAGAGCATTTAATTCTAGCTACGCTCTATGATGCCACGTGCCTGGCAAACATGTCACCACATTTTGCAGTCATGGATTATTTGTTCCCACTTCCTCAGAGGTTTTCAGTTTTTCCCCTGGACTTAAACTCCAAATACTTCACTTAATTCTGCTTGAGAATATACCAGCCCAGAAAAGACTGTTAATTTGATGAGAATGGGCCACTGCTACTGTTTTTGCAGCTGGCTAACCAGGGCATTCTCTTTCAAAGCTGAGGAGAGAAAGATAACATCTCCAGAGCAGCTCAACCCTTACTTGCTATGTCACTGGACATAGACATAGGAAGGAAAAACCTCTAACTGGCTCATTGTCCCTTGGTAACTGCTTTACCTTGGTGGGCAGGGACCGAGGTTGCAGACTTCCACCCTGCTCTCTGGCTTTGGCACTGGATGACAATTTTCTTCTTGGATTTTTTCTTTGGTGTCAAAAGCTACACACACATACTGTATCTGAGTCTCACCTAGAAAAGGAACGAAGTTTACTCCATGGCATGCGTGCAAGGATTGAAAATAAGCACAGAGTAACAAAAGCAGTGCCAACCATGTCTGTGTGTACAAAACAAGCAAACTGCTCAAGCCCCAGGCATGCTCATTCCACTCATTTTCCCAAATCTGGAACACAACAACAGCCAGACAGCCCTCTAAACTATTCCATGTCTTGCGCCAGACCCCCTTGTCTCTTCCAGACTCAAAAAATTTGTGACCACAGCCACACATCCACTTTGATCTGTAGAGGGGAAATGACCAGGTCCCTGAGGTTCCTAGGTCTGAGCTCACACGTACAGCCAAGTTACATTTTTCTGCAGCATTGAAAGATCTCACCTCTACCACAGGACACTGAACACTCTCCAGCTAGAGGGCTCCAGACATACACAGTCTGATTTTCCAGTTGGATATGTCCAAGTGACTCCGGAGTCTGAAGCAAGTGTGTGCCTTCCTCCTCAGAACAGAGCAAAAAGAACCAAACCAACACTGGCATCTGCTTTCCACAGGTCCTGACCAAATGAAGCCAGGGGATACCTCCAGATCAAACCCACAACATATTCAGAGGCACATTTAAGCAATTTTTCCATTTTTGCAGAGCATACAAGTTGAAGTCCCAGCAATAAAGACTTCCAACAGCCAAGAGCCATCCCAATTAACACTACTTGAGGCTAAACAGAGATGCCTAAAGCAGTCTCTTCCTCACTGGTAAACATAAACCTGGCAGTGGCTCCCAGTATGGGTTTGAACCAGGGGTCCAGTGCTGAGAAGTCCTCTTCACTGTCAGAGAGGTTCTGATGTGGGAGGGAAGAATGCTAACAGGGAAGTATTTATCAGAGCAACAACGGTTATTTCTTTTTCTGATATTTTTTTGGACTCTGAGGAGAAACAAAGAAGGAATCAAGTTAACAGCTGCCATAAATAAACCACCACTAGTAACTGTTGAATCCAGCAGCATAAATTAAAAGGGATAGAGCTTTCTAAAGACAGAAGTGGAACCTTTAATTGGATGGACATCCTTGCTATAAACCACTATCCCAGCCTACTGTCATAATGCGGTGCTTTCCAACCAGTAGCCTCCTGCGGGTTACAAGCCTCAAAGTCTCAGTAAGACTCCTGAAAGCCAAGCCAATAAACTCACTTTGTCCCAGCCCAAAGGGCAGACGTTAACCACACACGGCACAACGGAGAGGGGTTTTTCTTCTGCTGGACATAAGCTGTCATTCACAACAGTCTCCATCCCATTATGAAGCTGAACACAGGTCAGATTCTGCTGTGCAATGCCGGTTCCACAGACAGCAGAGCATTCATCTGTCTGAGATATCTTCCACCTAAACGGGAAGTAATTGTATTACCCTCTTTCTCATCTGAATCGCAGAGGTTTATTACTCATGCCACTGATTGCAGAAATGGGTCATACAAAGTACTCAGCTTCTCTATTTCAAGAACCTATTCTGGATATGATTGAAAGAACGCCTGCCAGAAATTTAAGTCCTTGCACAGACACCTCTGTAGGGCTAAAAGCACCTAACCCAAAGAACTATAGTTCATAGTGTAATCCCCTTTCATTAAACATTAAAATGTCTGTGAGATCAATGTTTCGGTAGGCTTGGCTCTCGGTTCTCTTTTGAGTCTAATTAACACAAGGATGTATTCTACAGTTAGATCAAATCTTTGTTTGCACAATCTTGGAAAGGATGTGATCAGACATCTTCCACTGGCCATGACCCCAAAGTCATGAGCTTTATTTTTACTTAGTGGACTACTGTAAAAAATAATAATAAAAATAAATAGAAGGGCTATTATCCATTCCTTCAATTGGCATCTCAGTTACCTCACAGAACCAGGAAAGACAGAACATTGTTTGGAATCAGCTATGTCTTTACAATTAGGAAGAAACTACCTCACACCTCTCCTTTTTTCACCTTGTGCAATGCAGAAGAAACTGCAGAGACTACGTTAGCTTGCAGAGAAAGGATAAGCAGAGTGAGAATTCAGATTAGCTTCCAGAAACACCAACCTGTACAGGCATGGTTCCATGGCACAGGGTTCCTGCCTTGAAAGGGGTTGTGGGAATTCCATGCACAACTGATCCTCTGTTGTTTCATTCTTTGTCTGGTCAAAACACACGTGATTCACTGGTCGTGTCCCTGGGATACAAAAGAAAAAAGAAAGGAAGTTATAAAGTGAATAGTTTGCCTCTATGATTTTAGGAAGATCCTATAATTTTGCTTTATCTAAATTATCTGTGTAGGAAAAAAAACGTATATTTGGGAATGCAGACCTTCTGAAAACACACAAAATTCGTATTTCTGATGGAACTTTTCCTCAAGAGTTTTAAAGTGACTTTCCAAGATGAACACCCAGAAGATGAAAAATTTGATGGATAATCCACCATCAAAATGGAAAGATTGCCCTAAACTGGCCATTTGCAAGAGCAAGGATATCAATCAGAATTTGGTCCAAATTACTTCAAACGATCTTGATGTCTGACTGATGAGACAGGTTGCTGAAAATAAGCCCTAACTCTCAGCCATTTGGCTTCCTGTAGAACTTATGTACTATCATCACACAGCGCCTGTACCCAGACAACACCGTGCCAATGTCTTCAGAGTGATCATCAATATTCAGAACCAGATTAGGGGTGGCAGGAGAGAAATCACAGATATAATAAGGGGGACCTGACCACAAGTTTCAGCTCTCAAGGCACAATTTCCCTGTTATTTTAAGAACCAGCTTTCTCAATTTTCTGTTAGTGTCTGTATTAGCTGGGAGGCTTTACAGCATTTTGAGTCCTCTACTTCAGGGCATCAGCAATCAGTTCACCTACAGAATCTACTGGAGAAAAGCTCTCCAGACATAGCTAGTCCTAAAGATTGACTCGCAATGTATTTACTAAATCTTTGTTGTAGAAGTCTCAAAAAGCTTGCCAGTGTCATCTGTACTATGTGGTAAACAAGATGTCAAACCATCTACCAGAGTGTTCTGTTACAGTCTCCATTATGATTTCTACAGGGAGACAGAAAGGATTAGCCACAACACAGGAATAGAATTCTAAGAAGGAATCTTTATAATTAGCTCCAAGGCTTTAGTTAGACACTGGATACTTTGGTCTCAGATTTTTGATGTTTAACCAATTTCAAATTACAGTCTTCAATAACTTTGAAAAATCTGAGGAAATTATTGAGTCTTAAAGCCGGAAGGTAGGCTAAAACCAATTTAAAAATCCTCTTCAGGATAAAACATTTTCAATATAATTTTGATGATTCAGCTCATTCACTGATTTGCTAATTTAATTCAAAAACTGTACTGCTCTTTTCCTTGGTTCAGCTTAGCACTGGCAACTGTAGCTCACTTCCAGCAATTTACTTTTAAATTAATTTCAGTTGTTTGATAACCAAGTATCTACCACTGATAAGTCACACTTTTTTCTGAAGATCTGGGTGAATATCATCCAGCCAAATTAAGTCTGCCCAGACCTCCATAAGAAGTTAAGGACTGAATACTCCTGCCTCACCTTCCCCACAAGTCACTGAACATGACCCCTGTTGAGGAATCCACATATATGTCTGATTCTCTTTTGGCATAAAGTAGCTGTAGGTGATGTCTGGGTTGGTGGCATTGCCATATTCTTTCCCATACCTTCTATAAACCTAGTGAAAGAAAAGGTTGTGGTCAATATGTAAATCAATTCAGGGTCACTTCTCAGGACAGAATATTGTCCCCCTTTCCATCCAGTCCTGAGCCTTAAAACAATGACAATCAGTTCTTGCCAGTCAGAATACTTAGACTGTGAATTCTGTGCAGAATACAGTGAACAAAAAAAATAAAAATAATAATAGTTTAAAAAAAAAAAAAGTTTGATTCAGTATATCTTTTCCTCACACAACCATTCCCCAGGCCTGCAGAAAGCCTGTAGGCAGTACACCCTCAGCACTTCCCAAAAAAGAGGAAGGCCATCACACTTAGAGAACACCAGTTGCAGCAGCTTTGGGCACAAATCCTACCACCTGGACGCTGCACTGCAGCTGAGCCACATAAATTCAGCCTGGTCAGTTCTGACTGGCCCCTTTCCAACTCTATGTTTATTTACCTGTATTTCAATTTCTTCTTGGGTTGGCCCATCCACATGGACTTCCTCCAGGCTGGGCAGGTTGTTCTCGGTGAGAAACACTTTGTATTTGATCTGTCTGTCCTCCAGAACCGACGGATAGGTGACATTCAATGAGATTTTTCCCTTTCCAGCAACCACATACTCACCTTTAACCTTCACAGCTAGAGGAGCAAAAGTAGCAGTGAGGTTAAGTGATACGATGCAGACACGGAATCCCCTGGTGCTGGCAGCTACACACTGCCCATTTGTTAGAAACCAGTTTGATCCAAATCAGACATCTCAAAGAGCATGGCTGCTACCACTTCCCACCAGAGAGCAACCCACAAAAAGTGCATCATCAAGAACTTTGCTCCCAGATTGCGTTGTTTTTACAAGTTTTTTTGAACTCTATCTATATTCCCTCCTCTTCTTTTCATTCAACTCACCCAAATGCGTGAAGAGAGGTCTCTGATTGATAATATGGACCGAGGTGGCGTTATAAGGCAGGGATAAAAATGTAACATACTCTGAAAGGATGGAAAAAAAGAACATAAGGTCACCTTCCCCCACTGGACCTGTTTTAAGAAGTCAAGGGATTACAACCCCACTTCACCTTATTAGCTCAATATCCATTGCAGGACAAGCCTTGCAGGCAGCAACAGAACATATTGCAGACAGAGGTTATACAGCTAATACTAAAAAAATAAAGATACAACAGTGATGGCCAGCAGGCTTAAATTCACACTGACCTTAGCTCTATCAGCTTGGCTTGAACACAGTAATGATGAATACAGACAACAAAACAACTGAATTCTGTGTTCTGTTCTCATTTTTCGTTTGCTCTTTTTATGTGTATCTGTGTGTGACATTGCAAGAGCCAAATCAGCTCCCAGATGGATGTTTAACATCTCAGGCAGCATCTGACACAGCTCTCAGATCCCAGGAATTTGCATGAATTCCCAAATGGCTACATTTCTCATCCATGTCCAGAGAACTGTGAAAATAAGTCACTGTGCCCACACAATGGCTAAATAACTGCCACAGATCGTAGCTCCCTTCTCTCGACTACCCATACTCCAAAACCATATCCTCCATAAAAAAAGAACAAGCAGAAGCAGAAACAAGAAATCACATAAAGAAAATTAAGAACACTTAATACGCATCTCCTACAAAGAGTACCACCATGTTGAGGCTGAGGACTACACACCTTTAGCTTTTCCTTCTTTGAAAGATCCACTCACTTTGGTGCAAGTGGAGTTATCGCCCCCACAGACCTTGCAAGAGTCCATCATCTTCTTGGAGTCCATCTGGCCATCACACCCGAATGCCTGTGCAAAGAGGAGAGTCTGTCAAGATTGGCCTATTCTGTGAAGGAAACAAGCAAACGAAAGGAACATTGCCTGAATTCCTCAAACTGCCTTTTTCATCTCTAATTTGAATTTAAGAAGACAAAGAGGCAAAGGTGTATTTATACCTAGGCCTACCACTATGCTTACAAAGCTAGGGAAGTCTTAGCTGAGAGCACAAAGTTGCATTAATTGTGTGAATTCATTTTTCCCATAAAAAGCAGACCAGAAAGATTTCTCCTGTGACCTAAATCTAAGTCTCTTTACTATCTCTTCTACGGTCCTTTTCTAGAGGGAAGGAAAAAAAAAAAAAAAAAAAAAAAAAAAAAAAAAAAAAAAAAAAAAAGAAAGAAAAGCACCCAGGAAAACATTAAACATGAACATCAGGTTGTAAAGGAACCTTCAGCTCCCCAAATACACATCCAGCTAACATCTTTCAGCCTGTCCCTCAATCCCATGGAGCTCAGAACAGAGATTCTATCCTGATTCCTATGAGCAAGACAAATTTACACAAAGCTACAGGAGGATCTCAGCAGGCTTAGCAGAAAAACATGTGCAACTGCTGAATTTATGCTAGAGGCACTGATACCAGGCTTTGGACGCTGCTGTAACGTACGTATTTATCACTATTGCCAACAGAACAGCAGAAATCAGAATAGATTATGCCTATGCCCTCTGCTGTTCGTTAGCCGGAAATGCATTACAAAGCATTCTGAACACCAGGAGAATCAGAAAAACACAAAATTTACAGAGTACATATTTGAAACTGAAAGAAAGACAACAAAACAACAGGGCCAGCAGTGGGCACAGTTACTAACATCCACACATCGAAGGGGAGAAAGAATGCCTTTCTCACTTCCAATCCAAAAAAAGAAAAAAAAAAAAAAAAAAACAAAAAAACTTCAATTTTAATTACTTTTGTTGAAATAATCAATTTGCAAAGCTACGATTCCTAGGTTTTCCTCCACTGACCAGATATGTTCAAATCATGTAACATCTCTCCAGAGTCAGCATTTCCTAGGGCTATTTATACCATGTAAACTGAACAACTAACAACATCTCTTCAAAGAGGGCATAACCCAATTGCTGCATGGATTAGGGATGAATAGCCTTATCTAATTAATGCATAATTGGCAAAATGTCTTATCTAGAGGGTAGGGGATGCACAGACAACACTAGATTATTTGGAATACGTCCAATAAGCTTACAACAAAACTCTCTTCTTTTGAGAAGGACTCCCTCTGTTGTTTGGGACACAGAGTGTTTCTTCCCCCAGTTCCTACTCGAGTGACAGCCCAGATTACATGTCAGAGGTTCACCTGGATTCTCATCACTTACTCTGCAGCTTCCCATTACACACAGACTGAAAGCTCCATGGTGTTCAGAATTTTCCTGCTCACATCTGGTTCCATCTATGAAACTGTCTTCACGGCTTACCATGAATTCGTTTTCAATGGCCCTGCACATGTGCTTGCATTGCATGTCCCCTGGAGGAGGCAGACAGGAGGAGCAAGGAGTTACTCATTCAGAAAAACACACAAGTGGCCATCAAACAACGGGAAGAAGTCAAAAGAATCTGATAGATACAGCATCCAGGTTTCACCTGAAAACTAAAACCATCAGTGAAATGGCCTTTAAATTTTGAAGTTAAACCCATCAGAACTCCTGTTCACAAAGAAACCATGGTTTCTCAGCCTTTCCTTACCTTTGGCAAAGCCAACAGCAGAAGTCCAAGTATAAAATGATGGCACTTCTTTGGTGACATACAGCGGCTTTAAATTTGTTGCTGCACACTGCTCAGCCATAAAGTCCTGCTGGGTCGTCAAACAGGCCTGCATCCCAGAGAGAATTGTACAAGTAATGAAAAAAAAGTTATTGAGTGCAGAATCCTAAGCAGCATTTCACTCACTAGCTACAGGCAGAAAACAGTGGCTAGTTAAGTAAAACATCAGAACAACTACAAGTAAAGAATACCAGTTTAAAGTGAGGCTACAGGATATGTAGAGAATTGTGTTCAGAAGCTGAGCTTTGCTGTTTATATTAAAAGGGGGGGGGGGGGGGAAGAGGTGATAAGTAAAATAGGAACTATGTAAGAACGTCCCACTGAAGAAAACTAGCACATTGCATGAGTCACTATTTTCTTGGTGTCTGTCCTGCTATAAAGGTGTAGAGAAAATGTCTCATTATATATGAACAATGCTATTAAATAACACTGTTGTCTTCAGACAGTGGAACAAACACCTCACCTGTTGTCAAATAGATGGAGACAATATGCCAGATCTTTAGTTCCTCTTTCCACAGCAATCAGCTTTGAGAAGTTCCAAATCATACAGCTTTCAAAGGGTTAAACAGCATTAAGGAAAAAAGCTCCTAAGATGCAATCAGCTGCATTACCTGAGTATTGCACATCTCCATTTGGATGCTGCTGCCCTGGCACTCCTGTCCCCCAAAAGCAGGCCTGAAAATGACAGGAAAATAGCTCCTCTACAGAGGCAGGTTCATCCCAAGCAAAAAGCAAAACGCAGACACCTTGGCCCTGAAAAAGCCAAGAGACTTTGCAAACTCCCCAGACCCACACCTCTTACCTGGGGTTGTTACAGAACCTCTGCCTTATCACAACTCCTCCTCCACAGCTGCGGGAGCAGGAGGAAAAGGGGCTCCAGCTGGACCACTGCCCATGGACCACAGCCACGGGGTTCAGTTCTTCCAGAGAGCTGCACCGTCCCTTGAAGCACCACTGAGACCAAGACCAAGATACCCAAAATTGGCAGCAGCACCACAGTGAACCCAGCAGAGCTAGCTTCTACAAAGGTGGCAATAAATCCCTCTTTTGGCAAGCTAGACTGTCACAGAGAATCCTGAGATGAACAAGGCACCTTCTCACAAGAGGTTAGAAAAGAGAAGTCCCCTTCCTAATTATAGAATAGCATGAAATTGAGATTTAAATAAAGAGCTGATGTCATTTCAAGTAGAACAAAGCCTTGGAGAAGAGCTCAGATATAAGCTATAGGACTGCAAAGCAACTCCAGAGACAAAAACATGAAACACCAAGATCAGCTTGTAACTCGAGTGTGTGGCCTTAGCTCCTTATCCGAGACAAGGTAAGTCCCATGTAACATCCAGCCACAGACAGTGTCTTGCTATCTAACAAGCTCCATAGCACCCACTCATTTCTCATCATCAGAGCATCAGCAGCCTCCTTACCTGATTGATTCCACACTCGGTACCATCCAAGAGGGGAACAAGAAGCCGAGTACAGCTGGATTTGTCTCCTGGTTGTACATGGCATGAGAGAACTTTACATATGTCCTGGTGTGACAAGAAAAACAAGGAGTTCAGTTAGTCACTTAGGCTCATCAACACTCAACATCATCACAAAAGCTGTTCAGTTTAAATGGTGCGTGTCCCAGATGTCCCCACAGCTACCCAACAAGGATGAAGGTCAGCGATGGAGAGAATAAAAGCATTTTTAAAACCTTTTAAGGCTTGCTCTTTGCCAAGAAACCTGAGGCAGAAGAGTACCTTCAGTCCCTTTGTAATAAAGTCTCTAGCTCCCCTTCCCTGAATCTTAGCTCCAGAACATTTCCCTGTTGTCCCCAACAAGACAGAAACTTTCTACCTACAACATTGCTGTCAGCAAAGGTGCACGCAGTTGCAACACTCCCAAAGGCTATTTTACACTGCTCATCTGCTCCATAGTATAAACCAGGCTTCCATCCAGGGATGCTGCCGTCCATGTCCGGCAGGTCATTTAAGCAGTTTGTTTGGCCTGTGCTGATACAGACATAAGAAATATCACTTTCCCAGCTGTGGGTAGTAAGGACAATGACATGTTTGCAAACTTCTGCTGAGCTTCATTCTGAGAGTTGGCAGTTGCTTTCCCAGACAACACATGCTTACTGTGGGCTGTGATGGATTTAGCTGCAGCAGCTGCCTGGAGACACTCACAGTTCTCCACTGCCGAGGTTAAAACAAAAACCCAAGCCCGTTCCTCACCCAGCCAGTTCACAGCCCACGATGTATGTTTAGACCTAGGCACTCTGACATTTTAAATAAAGTTTCCAGGGTGAGCTAGTGTCTGAGGAGTCCAACGCAGCCCAGGCATGTTAGTCACTAACCAAAGCAATTTCCAGCTACTTGAAGCAAAGACTGGGTTTAACCTCAGCAACAGACTCAAGTGATAAGAAATAAACAAACCCCACATACATCACAGTTCCTCATTTTCTAAGAAAGTCCTAATTTATTCCTTGTCTCTCCCCCACAGGGCTGTGCTCCCACACATGCACACAAAACTCAACCACTCCCCTACCTGATGAAGGCCAGGAATTCTTCTCGGCTACACTGGGACCAGGCAAGGTCAATGCTACTGTGGTTTCCTGCTGAACCCATGATGTAACCATTGCTGCTGCACTGATTCCCCTCACCATCATGGGGGATTCCAAGGCTGTAACAGAAAAAGCACGGAGCCCTGAGGCGAAACCCAGAGGTTTCATTCCCTTAGCACCTCTGTTCTCTCTGATCTCTAAGCAAGGACTGAGCTCCCTCTGCAGCCTTTCCTCCTGCAGTTGTCACAAAAGTTTTCTCTCTGCAGCTTTTAAGTGTTGCAGAACTTGCAGGAATGCAAGAAATACAAGGAGCTCTTTCCAAAAGTTTTGATTAATCTATAGGAAACCCACTGTTATGACAAGAGATCCTTTACTTTGTCCTGAATCCTTTAAACCATGGAGTGTTTTCCCCCAACTGTGCTGCTCCCTGACTTTGCTCACTGACCTGTGCCCAATCTCATGGGCTATGGTGACTCCCAGGTCAAAGCCGGTGTCCTGAGTAATAATGCAACTCCAGGAGGAGGAGCAGACTCCCCCTAACTGAGTCACTCCACGTAGCTCCTTGTTCCCATCAGGTAACTCCAGATCAAACCTAAAAAGAGGGAGAACGATCCAGAGGAATGAGCAAAGAACAATTGCAACTAACACAGTCAGGGCTAGATATTCATACAAATTTACATGCACCTTCCTGATCTAACTTAGACAGATAGCTAGCATTTATTTTGTCACATGAAGCTCCACAGGGCAAGATGGTAGTAGAAGGGTCCCTCAAATCCCTATTGTTCAAAATTCATGGTGATTCTACATTTAAAAAATCCTCATATCCCCAGACAAGCAGAACAGAATGAAACAACCTAACCTATTTGCCAAAGACAGAGCAGAATCATCCTCTTTTTGAAGAAAGAGCACCAAACCAAAGCCATGACATTCAAGAAAAGCTTTGCCTTCAGCACGTTTAGTCAAGGCAATTTAGAACAGGGATTCTGAAAGTCAGACAAAATGTCTGATTCCGAGAAAATCTCTGTAGCACTAGAAAACTTCTGTAAACACCTGTGGGTTTTCCTTTCCAGCTATCATTCAATATTTCTGCCCACAAAAAGCTGCAGTGAATTTGACTGTGCTGCACTGCAAGTACACAATGTTCACTGAGTGTGCCTGGTCAGTGTTTGGGAAATATTCCAGTTTCTTCCAGAAAATGATGAAACAGCACCTCTGACAAACCACATCACGAGCAGGAGAACCAACCCATCTTCAAAGGTTCTGGGCAAATCAGTGTCACTGTAGCTGGACACCAACAGACTGATTTCCAGTCTCCTGCCAGGACAGGGGAGCTTCAGTACCTGGTCACATACAGTACAATGTCAGCGTGCCGAGGATCAGAGTCATTCTGGGGGTTGACCTTCTTGCTCCACTCACAAACACTGATTAGCGAAGAGGTGATATTTGTTGTGATGTTTACATCCACCTGGAATAAGATCATACATTTGCACATTTCATACAGCTTTTAGCAAAGCCCCAGACAACATTTGAACAGAGCCCTCCCTGCTTACCTCCGCTTCTCTCAAAACAAGCATTTGCATCAAATGAACCCTGAAATGACCACCCAGTGAGGCATCTCGCAGCAGCTCTGCCCCCTGTTAAGATACAGAAAAGATTCAATAAATAAGTCATCTCGGTGACTTTCATGATCTGTTCCAAATTACAGGGGTGCACTCATTACAAAGCTAACACACCTGGTAACTATAAGGGCAAACATAAAATCACCAGGAAGCACATTAAAGTAAGCAACATAAATGAAAAACAAAACAAACAAACAAACAAAAACACCTGTCATTTGACAATAACTTGCTAGACTCATCAGCTACTCTGAAACAGAGAGAAAAATCTGCACGGAAAACAAATTTCATAGGGTAGGAGAGTAAATTTAGTGGATCTGGCTTAATCTCACTGAAATCAAGAGGGACTGAATCAAGTCTCTGGTGGTAAAACTCTTGCTACTGTATCTTACATTATCTGTGTAATTAGATTAGTAATAAAATGAAGAGCTTTTAACATTCACTTTTGCTTGTGCAGCTCTTTGAACAAGGGCAAGCTTAATGTGCAGTCTCAATGAAACACAAAGGAATACCCTGCACGTAAGCAATGCTCTGTAATAAGAGCAGGTAACCACAAACACCTCTGAAAGTGCATCCACAGAACTAAATCTACCTGCAACACTGTGAGCTCTCACACTGGAACAGCAATCCAAACAGAAAACTACTCACAATGTTCAGGTTTGCGAGAATATATCGCTCCGTGTCCTCTTTGTGGTGCAAGTAAACGTCGGGACCTGCTACAACCATCAGTTCCAGATGTTTGACAGCTCCCTCAGCCCTCTTCTGCAGGCGAGAAGGAAACCGCCCTGCTGGGCAGCAAAAAGGGGCACAGGGAGTTTAAAATGGAAGGCAGCATAGAAGATCCTACAAATCCACTCCCTCTTCCTGAAAGACTAAAATACTCCTTCTAGAAGACTACTTTTACAGTCACTTGCCAAGTTTCACATTTCTGTTGGTTTTCTTCCCCTGTCTGCACCCTTAGTAATATACTTATATTATCCAAATAACAAATACCTAAATGAAAAACATTATTTACATCTCAATGAGGTGAGAGCCATTTATCAAGTATAATCATATACTTGCAGATACAAATCTTTCCACCTAGCTCATTCAAGCAGCCCCACTACCAGAAGGCAGTTTTTCAGAGCAGAACAGCCAGGGCTTCCTCTCCAAATATGTTACCTCTTGCTGTATTTGATCCTACTCTGGTACTTCTGAAGAGAATGTGGGGATTGGAGAAGCCAAGATCCTTCAGCAGGGCCTTATCTTTGCTTCTGACAGGCCTGATATGAATCTTTTCTTCATCTGTAATGATGACTCCTTGCTAAAGGAAATAAAATTCCATTTCTGAGTTATTCCAGGCATTTGCTACAATGGAGGACTGTATCATATCCTTCTTGCTTCTCTTTTGTAATGCTCAGATTTATTAAATGGATGGCTCACACATGTGTGGGGCACCAAGCTGCAAACCTGCAAAGGCTGTAAACACTTGGAAGAAAAGCTGCTAAGTTCATTGCATACTCACCAGCTGCCCTTCACAGTAACTGACTCTACACTCAGCCCCAGGAGGCAGTGATGGTTTTCCACCTGCAAAGCAGTTGCCTGAGAATTGCTTCAGTAAGCTAAAGGAAGAGTTCACCACTTGATTGATCACAAAGGAAGAAGAAACGAGGGCATAGTCCTCTAGAAATTCAAAGGCATATACTTCTCCCCAAGCCTTAACGGAGCAATGTTGAATTCGACATGTCAGCCCAATGTGCTCTTCTTTACAAGGGCAAACTGGCTGAGCAACCACAAACTCTGGTACTGAAAGAAACAAAACAAAACCAGAACAAGTGCAACAGTTATAAGAACTGATGATACATAGAAAACAAATACAACAATTTGTATCCTTGTGAAAAATTATTCTCCAAATGACAACTGTGCCTTTGGAGGTCATTTTGCCAGTAGTCAAAGAACTTCCGTGCTTTCAGCTATTCCAAATCGGAGTACTCTGACTGGGAACAGACAACAGCTCTGAAACTAGCTCCTGACTTATCTGTGCTTCTGCTCCCTTGTTAAGGAGAACGGCTGAGACAGTTTTACTTCCTCAGATGTCAAGCATTACTGAGTGAGAATTATCATAACCCAAACAGAAACACTGGAAAATGCACTAGGTGAACTCACAAGTCAATAATATCCATGATTCAAGAATTTGGTAGTTCTAAATGTATCTTTATTCTGAACTACCACCAATCCAGACCTATAGTGCTAGACCCTCCATCTGTTTATTAAAAACAAAAATAACAAGTGCATTTAAAGCTATTCTTAGTTTATAGCTTCCCATTCAGATTACTTGGATGCATTAATCTTGTAGAAATATACCAATACAGAAAATGAGGACTGTCGCAGAAATGCATGAAAAGATTTATCATAACTCCTTTAGGAGACTTTAAAGACTGACCCAGTTCTTCAACACACCGAGACATGGATTACCTCACTGAGTAATGCAACTCAGAAATGCTAAATGCTTGTCAGAACAGAGTTAGTTAATAAGTGTTCTTAGCATTATCAAATGTACGGGATTAGAAATAAACTGACAAATGTGTTCCAACATCAAGAAGGAAGGAGCTCTGCATACCATCAGACACTGAGCTGGTTCCAAAATAAGAGAAAATATCTTCTGGATCCAAAGCTCTGAGAAATTTCTGCAAGAAGAAGAATGGGTTTACTTTATTATTTATTTTTTAAAAGAAAAACAAATGGATACAAGACTATTATTTAACTGAACCTAACCTAGAAGGAACATCAGCAAACAATTCAACAAGTATCGATGCCAAGTTCTAATGGTTTTATTTTGCATTCAGCATATGCTGCACAATGGCCACCCAGAGGAAATAACTTTATCTTCTTGATTAGTGAGGTTTTATACATTTTGGCTTAGAACACATTGTGTTTTCTCTCCTTTTTTTTCCTAGAAATAAAAAAGGCTTCCTGGAAACTGAATTTTCTCGAGGTCAAACTTACCTCTTGGAGAATGGATGGCCAACAAAATCCCAGAGGGAACATCATGAGAGCTCGGATCATCAAGCTGATGATCATGCTGGAAGAATTGCAACCAGTGCTGCAGAGTAAACTCTGGCCCAGGGGTGATTAAAATGTTTAGCCCAAGGCATCACGTGGAACGGAAGTGAAGAATACACAGTTTAAACAAACAGGAGAGTTGATCTTCTGCAGAGAGGGACAGTCGAGGGGGAATTGAACTGCTGCAGGAGGTTTTACAGGAACAGCTGTAGGGGCAGAGCTTTTGCGCAACGTTTGCAGCTTTATTACAGTCAGAGAGCGCAGCCATAAGAGGAGTTTTGGGCCAGTTTTAGCAGCCAAATAAACAAGGCTCAATTTGCAGGGCAGGGTGAGGAAACTGGGCTCCAATTTGTTCAACCTGTGCCTTGCTGCCCCCTGCACCTCGACCCTGCTGGAGCCTCACAGGTGGCCCAGGACAGACAGCGAGGCATGGCAAGACCCACCACCTCTAAGCCATGAACCAAGCCCTGATGGCGGCTCCACAGGGTGCATACAACGTGCGCTGCCACCCACTTCCAAAGCAGGACCTCGGGTCAGCCCTCAGGGAGCCACCAGCCCGCGGCTCCTGCCCCTCAAGCACACAGACAACACCCTCGTAAAAAACCCATCTTTATTGAAGCCCCAGCTTTATTCAAACCCCATCCCCAAGCTTCCCCCTCCTCAGGGATCGCCCCACGGGCGGCTCAGCGCCGGGCGCTCCCGCAGCCGCCAGGGGCCGCCAGCGCAGGCCCGGCCCCGGCGCCCGGAACCGCAGCGCGGGGCCGCGTTCCCCGCCGGGCCGCTGCTGCGAGGCGCTGAGGAAACGGCGGCCGCGGCCCTTGCGATTCCCTTTCCCCGTCCCCCCATGGCAAAACGGGGCCCCGCGGAGCCCGGGGCGGCGGGGCCGAGCGGCGGGGCCCGCGGGAAGGGCAAGAGGAAGAAATTCTGGAGGCGCCCCCCGGAGCCGGCCGCGCCGCAGGGCCCTAAGATGGCGGCGGGCCTGCCCCGCAGCCCCCAGGAGTTCTCCGCCAACTGGAAGGCGCTGCAGGAGGTGAGGGCGAGGCGATGCTGTCGTTTTCCTTGCTAGTCCAGTTCCACACCGCGTATAGTAATTAAAAAATAGGTATTTGTGTTAAAATAACGCGCAGGGGTCTGGGAGGTGCCGTTGCAGTAATGCCCCTTCAGCCAGGTGGAGAGCCCTGGTCTGCTTCACGCTGAGGCATCGTGTGGAGTGCTCTGACAGCAGAGTAGAATTGAAGGGAGATAATCTTATTTTCTCTCTCTCTTTTTTTTTTTTTTTTTTTTTTTTTTTTTGATCATTTTAGCTACTGAAACAAAAGGCAAAGAACTCAAATGAGTCCCTCTCTGCATGTCAAACACACGCCAAAAAGAAGCGTCCGCTCAAGGAGGGGAACAGCCAACAAGTTCCAGCTAGCAATGGGAATGAGAACGTGGTAAAGCCCAAATCCGCAAACAAAAAGGAAAATGGTCCTGTTAAAGATGGTCCTCCTTTGGATAAGAAAAAATCCAAGGCGGTTGCAGCGGACAAGAATTTAAAGCCCAAATCCACAAATAAAAAGGACAACAGTTCTGCTAAGGACAATCCTCCTTTGGCTAAGCCAAAATCCAATAAGGTTGAAACGGACAAGAATTTAAATGGCACCAAAAGCAAAGGAAAAGGCTGCAAGGAAAAAAGGAAGAGTGGCAATATTGAAAAGGAGAAGGGTGATGTAAAACATAAGAAGAGGAAAGCTGAAGATGTGGAGCAGCAGCCCAAAGAGTGAGTACTTCAGGCATCATGCATGTATTTGAACGTTTATTTTAGGAGGTCTATGTAAGGAGTACAGAGTATTACATTTGAAATAGCTGCATTCTTCCAGACTATATTTTGGGAGAAATAAGGTGAACAGTGCTCCTTCTCGGATAAGGCAACAAACTTGCATAGATGACAGCCCTACTTAGCACTACTGTGTACTTAGCACTACATAGACTACTTCTCAGAGCTGATGTCTTGATTAAAAAATAAAATAAATCTGCTTTTCCTACACTACAAAGATGCAAAACCACTTTAAAACTATTTAATGTAATTAAATTTGTACTTATCAGGGCTGACATTTGGTTTGATGACGTTGATCCAAAAGATATTGAAGCAGCAATAGGACCTGAAGCAGCAGAAGTTGCTAGAAGAAAACTGGGACTTAGAACAGGCCGATCCGAACGGTCCGTGGAGCAGGTGCTGGTTAAAGAAAAATCTACTGATGGGTGAGTGGCATTCCAGTGGGAAGAAAGACAGCAGAAGCACCAAGATTCTTCTGATAACTCTGATTTGTAGAGGCAACATGTAAGCTGACATCCCCCTGGGTATGCTGACAGTCATTCTGCTGAGTTCTCCCCGTGAAAACACGTGCACCTTGTGAACTTCACTGTGCAGTCCTCATAACAGGTGTGTCACCAAGCTGTCCTTTTTCTTTCAGTCTGACAAGAACAGTAGCCATGGACTGTGAGATGGTGGGAGTGGGACCAAAGGGTGAAGACAGTATTGTGGCTCGAGTGTCCATTGTGAACCAGTTTGGAAAGTGCGTTTATGATAAGTATGTCAAGCCTACAGAAGAGGTGACGGATTACAGAACTGCTGTTAGTGGCATACGTCCTGAGAACATAAAGACAGGTAGGAGTTTTTTCCCAAAAACATTCATTAAGGAAGGTTATTTTAATAGGCTACCACAAAAGCCTCATTGGTTGAGCTTGAAAAAATTTTAGACTTATGTTAAAAAAATTGAAAATAAAATCTAGTCTGAATGCTAGGAAAAAATGTGGGAAGAAGTACTTTTTTACAGAATGGTCACTGATATCCCAGATTAAATTCACTTGTTAATTATGGTGTGGGAATAATATGTAAGATGATTTCCTTTTTAATATGTAAGATGGTTTCCTTTTAGTGTTGTGCTCTTCATGGCAAGAAGTTTGCGTCAAATACAAATTCATATAACTACAGTCCCAAAGATACAATTGCCTTCACAAGAAAGATGCAATGCTTTACTTGCAGCTTGCTTAGAGTGTCTTACGTGTCTAACAGAAGGTGGCTTAATTGTGTGGTGGTTTTAGGTGAAGATTTTAAAACAGTTCAGAAGGAGGTTGCTGATATCTTGAATGGAAGGATTTTAGTTGGGCATGCTTTACACAATGACCTAAAGGTACGTGGCTGCAAATTTGTTACTTTGAAGACAAGGCTCCAAACACTGAAAATCGATTAACTTTCTAATGTATCTTCCTGGATTAGTCGGATGAACTCTCTGAATTCCTAGAAACGACAGCTTTAGAATTGTTAGCTCAATTTCATGTCCTTATATGCTGCACCAAGTATAGCTCTATTCACTTGCACAATTTACTTCAACTTCCACGCTGACTTAATAACACTGATTTGGTTACTAAAGAACCAGAGAAGGAACAGCATAATGAAAGAAACATTTGCATGCTTTGCTTAGCCTCCAAAGCTCAACAGTTCGGTTACTTTCCATGTAACAGCACTCATTAGACCAGAAATACGATTTCTTTCAGGTCCTATTTCTTGATCATCCTAAGAAGAAAATGCGCGACACACAAAAATACAAACCATTCAGACAGAGAGTCAAGGTAAGAGACTGATGTAAAGGAACACCTTGATTAACTGACTCCTGGGCTGCTGACTCCCAGCTTCTAGGTTGCCCCACTTGTTTGTTTCTTTTTACTATCTGAAACAAATCTAATTGAATGCTTACTTAGTGTTTGAATTACGGCAGTGTCGCTTAGTTCATTACTAACATTACCAGTAATCTGTAGACAAAATTCACCCATTCTTTACCACGTGCATGGTCTTCATAACACATTTCTAGATAGCAACGTTAGATGGTACAGTTCTAATTACAGTAAGGCTTATGTGATCCTTCTTGATAGTATAATTTGTACAAGGATATAAAAAATTCCTGACGGTTTCAAATTTCTACTTAGACTGCAGGAGTAAAGGTTCAGATTATAGGGCAATATTTTAAGTTTCAAAACTATATATTTAGTTTGTTTCTCACAATAAAACACCCCAAACGTAAATCTTAAGGTTATGGTAATACATAGAAAACCCTCTTAGCAGCGCATGCAAATGTGCGTAATCCTTGTTATTTGTAAATTCCCCTTGCTACTTCACCAACAGAAGCTGTATATATACACACATCTATATATTCCAAGCAGTGTGAGACAGCATGATTCGATCTTTTTTTTTATTTCCAGTCTGCACGGCCATCGTTGAAGCTGCTCTGTGAAAGTCTGCTAAATGTTCAAGTGCAGACCTCAGAGCACAGCTCGGTATGTATCTCATCAGAACGTACATTTTTGGGTAGATCAGTAAGATAGCACATACTAGCTCTAGGATCAGGATTCAGCTGAGAATGCTGCGGCTTCATTCTGTCCTCTCAATGAAAGTTAGCAAGCTCTGCTTGGACACCATCACGTAATAAGATTGCCATCTAAGCTTGCGTACTGTTATGTGCCTCGTACCATTTGAATTCTTTCCTTACTTTCATAAACTTCTTTTGCACAAGTCAACTGCACTTTGTTAAAATACTAATTCTTACTGTTTTAAGACCTTAGTAAAAATAAAATAAAATCCCAAGTATCAATTGCTTACTTTAAAAGCAGCAATCTGCACCTTTGGCAGGTTAGATAAAATAGCAAGAGCCTGTTCTCAGCAGATGTTCTCTTATCAATTGAAAAAATGGAGGTACAACAGAGTTCAAGTGTTACGTGAAGGGATTTATTAATTAAGATGATGGGAGATGTAGCCGTTTATTAACAATAAATGTTCTTCAACCATATCAGCCGTGTTTATTAAGCCTTCTGTATGTTCTGTTTTCTTTTAGGTTCAGGATGCACAAGCAGCTATGAGACTGTACACCTTAGAGAAAAAGCAGTGGGAGGCTGCTATTAAGAACAAATCTAAAGACAAACTGTAAAACTTGAAAGATTCTACGCCATGGTTTTTATCTGCAGCATTTGCTGTTTTCTTGTCAGATTCCGGGCAAATTTAGAGAAAGCAACTCAGAACCAACAGCAGTTATTTCATAAAATAATACAAAAACAAACCGAAAACAGCAGACGACACCTTCCAACATGGTACATGAACGCTGCCATACAAGAATGCTGCCGAGGTATCCTCTTTCTGGATAGGATATCTCATGCCTACTCCTGTGTTTCAACAATACTTGTAACAAATGGCTGCACTTGTCACTTACTTCATCAGTTCAATTTCTGCAAAGGAAATATACACTGAGTTTAAAAAAAAAACAAAACTGTTTTTAAATTATGATAAATGTAGGAAATAAATGTTACTGCTTTACTGAAATTCCCGAGGCTAAAATGTTTATTTCACATATTTCTGAAGTCTACAAAGTAAGGCAAGTTCTTAATTACTGCTGTTAGTCTCACAGTTGTAACTAAACCAATGGAACGTAAACTTGTTTATGTATTATTAATGACCCAATATTAATCTTTCTGCTGAGAAAAGCCTCTCAAGTATTTCAGTAGGATCCAGGCTTTTATATCTGAACCAGAAGTCTACGAGATTTGTTCTTTTATACAAAATGTTTACTTTACTTTTGCAGTTTCACAAGTGCTGTATCCACAAGGGTCATTATCTCCTGGAGAGAAAAAAGAGAATTGTCAAATAAATACCTTGTTGCTTCAATTATTTTTATACTTCTAAATTAATAAAGAGCATTGTGTTTAACATAGGCCTTTAAAACGACTGATGTTTTAAACATACATAAGGTCTGATTCTGCAAAATCCAAAGCAATTGTAATTACCAGACTAAACACTAATGTTGTGATTTAAATAATCTAAATGGATGGTGGAAGGTAGCAAGGAATGGGTTTCAGAGATTTAGCAGTAGCATGCCACACACTATTGCCAGAATGAGAGTTCTGCTATTGTTTGTCAACAGGTGGCGTGGGGAACAACAAATCGCATTTACAACAGAAGAGGGAGCTTTCTTCTCATTTGTGATTTTTTTTTTTTATGTGCACTACTTTATAGATGCACTGTTCATTAAAATCGTGCAGAGACACCAGAGAACAAGTTTGTAGGCCTCTCTCTGAGAGGAATTATATAAGCAGACTAAATGCATAACTAAGAAGAACAAGGTTATAAGACTAAAATCCATACCCAGAAACAGTGTAGTACATTAAGCACACACCCTTTGTTGTCCCAGTATATTCTACATACCATGCTAGATGGAAAACGGCTTTTTATTTCAGAGAGCAGTTCTTCCATTTTCTGGGACACCATATCCAGCACAACGTCATCTATAATATAAATGAACAGGATAATTTATAGATACTGGTACATTTTCCAATGGCTTTAGCAGGGTCTAAAGAAAAGTAGAAAGGGGATGGATCTATACAAACAGAAGCCAAGGTAAGATAAAGCTGTAAAATTAATAAATTGCAGGGGCTTTTTATAATTATTCAAGGACAAGAAAGTACTGGATGAATACATAATTCCAATTCCTCCTACTTTCTTAGCTAAATAGTGTGTCTTTCCTGAGAATAACTTCCATTTGCCTGAGCAGCTACTTCTTCTTTACTGTCTTTTAGGGGTGGGGGAGGAGACTGGATAAATGACACCATCTTACCATACTGAACCATCTCACTGATCAGCATACAGATGTTTTCCACCACTTCTGGATCATCACAGTGAAAGTGGTAGGCCTCTTTGATCAGGTTCATTCCACTGCCTTTTGAATCCGTTATAAATCTCAAAGCTGATAATTCTGAAAGGGAAACAAATGCGTCTGGGCTAATGGGTTGTTGCAGACTGCATTATTTGCTTTCCAGTCCCCTGTGCCCTTGGTAGCACATACAGTATTTTTCCAGGAAATCATGTCCATTCTTTTCAGCCTTCCTAAAAGCTATTCTGAAGCATATTTGGCCAAGTAGAAAACCATATATGCAGCAGATGTTGTCATGCATGGTAGACCTAATATTTATTGTTCCTTTGAGCTCCACCCTTTTACATTGTAAATAAAAAATGAAAACACTCTCAACTAATAAATGAGCTTGTGCTGATCTACTACTACTCAGACATGCATGCCAGCTCCATGGGAAGAAAAAATCTGCACTTCCAGTTTCACTATTTCTCCTTCCAGTTCTGCAAGAAAAGATGAACTCAGGAGAGAGAAGACAATCTCAATCCCAATATGAACTCCTGAACTATGCAGAAGCACCTCTGAGGTGATTTGTAATTAACAAAAATTAATTGCTGAATGTTACCAGATAGCCTTAGAAGGCTTGCTAATGCCAAGCAGGCATTCTTCACCAGGACAGCTCTTTTCAGGTTCATCCTAAGTGCATCCAGCAGAAGCACTGTTGCGGGCTCATAATCATTTTCAGTTAAACAACCTTTAAAAGAAAAAAAAAATACAAACATTAAAAAGATATACCTGCATCTCAACTTCTGTTTCTGAAGGTGTTTTTTTTTAAATTATGCAGCCAATGTGACAAAGAAAGAATGTAAAAACCTGTATTATCGTGAGCTGTATCCATCAGCAGTATCTAGTTACATAATCACTATGGATAATGAAAAATAGCTTCATTACAGTGTCAGAGAGCAAATACAGGGAGGGTTTATTAAGAGGATGCAAGTTTCTAACTCTGCTGCCATCTGCAGAGTCTGCTTAGGCCAAGCAGCCTGTATTTCATGCATCTACCGACAGCGGTGTTAGACGTGCTAGCCTTTTCCATGCACAACGGACAAGATAAACACCTTGGGAAAACACACCTTGCAGTGACAATGCCCACAGAGCTGAGCAAGCTGATTCCGTAACCGCTCCGTTCTGGAGGTGCTCCTGAATGACCGCAGTGGTAATGGGGACAGCGCTTTTCAGCAACGCTTGGTCCGTGTTATTCTCTGAATTACCACAACACAAAGGAAATGCATCAGGCAGGGTTATTTAATCAAGTAACAACATCACAAGCTCATTATAAGTCAAATTATATCAGTAAAACATTAATGGGTGATGGCACCGGAGTAAAGCCACATTATTTTAATATGGTCGACAGTGAGGGAAGAAATCCAAACCATGCAAATCAGATTTTACAGGACTACTAAATAGTAGTGTTTATTGCAGAAAGCTGAACTTCTCTGGGAACCGTTTCCTCTGCCATTTAAATTACACTTGGACATCACAGCAGGAAACCAAATATTTTGGACTGAAAATCGTTCACAGGATGGGACTTTAGCTGCTCACATAAATCAAATAGGTAGATTGTCACACAAGGAAAACAAAACACACCAAGTGCAATTGTGCACACTGTGCTTTCAGCCTTCCTTGACCATTACCACCTATAAAAGAACACACTGGAGAAACAAATCTCCATAAACTCCCAGTGTGGTCCCATAAAAAGGGGTTTGTGTTATGATCAAGATGCAAAATGATCAAGAGCATTTCAAGTTATCCTAGCAGTGCTGTGGAGACATCTCTACAGAATGGGAGACAAAAAGTAAGAAAAATCCAGTCACAGCAACACAAATGTCTGAACTCAGGCGCAATACCTGCTGCATTTCAGTCACATGAGTCCAGGCACAATACTTGCTGGGTTCTACTTACCACTCACAGCCAAGCTCCAGAGAACTGCACAAGTAGAGAGGCAGATCTCTTCATTATGAAGAAATTTTTTTAAAATTGACAGAAGGTCTGAAATTAATCCAGCTTTCCTTAGATTCTCTGCTGCAATTCCTGAAGAGCACAGAAAAAGATAGCATATAAAACCTGGCATTTGTGCCCCCCATTGTCCTTGCAACAAACTGCACTACCAACCATATTTAAACAGTGATACCGAACAGGTAGCATGATAACATGAGCAGGACAAAAGAAAGAAAAAGATTGGATTCAGTTAGGAAATAAGATATAAAATTAGGTCTTAGCTAGTAACTCTATTTGTATAAATGTAGACATTTCATAACACTTTGTACAAGCTGGTCTTTTCAGATTATCCCCTTGTTGTGAAATTCTGTGACCATTTTCCAAACAGTCTTGTGATGACTGTTGAATTGACACTGCAAACAAAAAATACTATAAATATTTAGCAATTACAATCTCAGGAGAAAAAAAAAAAAAAAATAGAGGCAGAATGTAGAAGAGTTTCAGTTCACCACAGCACAGCCGGAAATAGAATCCAGGTTTTATGCCCTCATTTTCCCAAGCACTACTATTTGCACAGCTTATATTTGTTTCTAAAACAGCCAAATACAGCACAGCTCTGTAATACATACAACTCAGTAAGTGCCTGTAGCCTCAGCAGTATAATTTATTTGTAACATATCTGAAAGTATAAGAAATCTTACCACTATTATCACTATCAAACTAATATCTACAGACATCCACATCTCAGTGAAGTCATGAGTTCTGCATTGTATCTAGGATTAGATTATCAAAGTGGAAAAATAAGAATATTCCTCCAAAAATGAACAAAGTGACCCACCGCTGGCTGAAATCATCATCAGTAACGTGCAGATCAATGAAAGAAGCTCTTCATTTTCAGAGTGTCTTCTCACTATCTCTAATAGAGAAATGGTCACATTCTCATCCAGGGTCATCACCACATCCTGTTCTAGAGCTGTCAAAAGTAAACATTAGAACAACAAAAATTTCAGTGGCTTTGCATGCAGTTTGAACCTCCTGCTCTCTCCATAAATAAACATTCAACTAACAGCTATTCAACTATTTCTTCACATAACAACTCCAAAATTATTTCAAATTTTCTTTCTTCCAAAATACATTTCTTATTACTTCCAATCCTGTACCATCATCAGGTGTTATGGGAGTAAAATGCCAAGAAATTGACAGAATGGACAACACAAGAGAGCAAAATGTCTTCTGTATTTTTATGCTTTGAAGTCAAATACAAGCGCACTGAAAATCTCTTATTTGTAACATGAAAACAAACTTGGTAGACTAAGACTAGTAGCCTGGATTTAAAATTTACACTTTAACACGGAATACACAACGCCAGTCCTAAAGAAAGCCCCCAAGAATCCAGGCTCTTATTAAAGCTGGCTAAATTCCTCTATTACCTTACATTTATCCCCTAAAATTATTACTGAAACCATTTCAAACCTTGCCTGGTACATCGAACATTACAAGATACAGGCTGTATTACCCAGCATTAGTTGGAAGTGTCATAACTGTACCTTGAGTAAGAATTTCAAGCAATAAACTGCAACCATCTACTTGTAACTTGAGGGAATCTATATGAGCCTTCATTGCAGAAGTGATCAATTCTGTGAATTTTGGCAGATAGGGCGAGGCTGTGGGGAAGAGAAATGATTCGAAACAACACTCAGTTATGCAGTCGATTGCTCAGTAGATATTTATGCTTCAAAAACACCAGAGTTCTGATTTCAAATGAATTTGAGTCCCTCTGAAGGACGGGATACAGTAAAGGAACATTCTTGAATGAAAGAACAGTAAGGTTTTCTTCGATAACAGTGCTGAAGATGTTGGCAACTCTAAGGAAAAAAACAACAAATTACTCTTTCCTTATTGATTACAGATACTGAACATCCCTGTGTGTTAATAGTATATGTTAATGCCAGTCTTACAATGCTGTCACAAAAATGCAGGGCTATTTGATAAACTGGGTTAACCCAGTGCTTTAAAAAAAATTAATCTTGATCTGAAAGATCTGAAAAAACGTGCAAATAGTGGGAGAAAATAGTGTTCATTCACACAGCTTTACTAGACACACAGAAACTAGACACACGTAGCTAGCTTTTGCTCTGTCAGTCTCACAGCCCTAGCCATTACCCACAAGCTATCCCCATGCTGATATGAATTACCTTCCTCAACAAATGTCAGTTTGCCCATTCCCTTGGTTGCCAATTAAAACATCACCAAGTTCTTTCCAGTACTTATTTTTCTTGCCCAATAAAACTTGTCACTCTTCAGCAAAAGCATTTACAAACAAGTATCAACACAATCACATCAACTGGCAGTCTATTTCAGTATGCTCCAAAAATCAAAAATAGGAAGACAGCAATTCTGTTCTCATTGTTAGGAGACTTTTTTCCCCTTCCCATTATCTCAAAAGGTAAGGAAAGAGCAGAATAAATAAATGAATAAAGCAGTACCTTACCACTTTCATCTCCTACAAAGCTGGCAAGGTGCTGCATGGCTCTAGCCTGTGCTTCTTCTACATCCCAGAAAGCCTGCATGAATTCTACATTAGAAATAAATAAATAAAGCATTCTATACAAAACAGTTACAAAAAAGCACTCAAATTTTATCTATTTTTGTGCAAGATGTGAATTCACATAAATGAAAATAACAAATTTGTGACTGTTGAAAGAGAAATCCTTTCTCCCTAAGCATCAATCATTAAATATTAGAGTATTATGATTCACCTCTATGATCTCTGTATTTCACACATATTTTGTGGAACTGTTGGAGTACTGAATCAAAGCAGGGCTAGGGGCTTTAAATGCATTATTTGGACAGAGTTTTCATATTGGGACAACCTCATTCTTACAAGGAAAAAGGCAGAGTAGATCTTTTGTTGGCATAAATTGGCAAATGTTAGAATGCAGACAAAATAAGTGTGGTTCCCAGTTTTCTGAGGAATGACCTCTGACCCCATGGCACAGTAGGTATGGCTGGTAAACTTACGAGGTTCTAGAAAAGGCAATACAAAGATTCTTGCTCCAAAGAATATCCCATTCCATTTCAAATAAAATAGGAACCCAATAATTATTTTTCAAGTACACTGGAAAATACATCGGTTTATCTTCTACAAAAATCACCATTATTCATCAAATTCATCTTATTTTCCTTATTACCTAGAACACTTTCGATTCCTCCCTCAAGGAGCACATCTACTATACAGGGAGACAAAGACTTTTTCTGTTTTATTAAGGAGGAACCAGCAACAATCAGGCATTCCCCGACAAATGGAACATCAGTCAGATCCCTAGAATTATGAGAGACAGAAGCAGTACCAAAAAATTAGAACTGGTAAGTTTCAGAAATATTTCTGCAGGCTTCATTTAATTTTGATATAAAAAATTGAACAATGCTATTTGAAGACTAGATTCGTTTTGACAAAACTTACACAGTTCAAAACTGCTGATGAAAAAGCTTACTGTAAACAAGCCAGATTTAGGCTTTGATTTAATTGTTTGTAAAGTAGATACAATACCAAAATATTACATTGCATCCAGAAGCTGTTGCGTTCTCAAGATGCAAAAAATTGTGTGCAACATGATTTTATAATGTAACTCTTCAAAACAGGTCAACTACACAAATCAGAATGCCTGTTTCTAAACGAAAAACAAGTCTTTGACTTTTTGTAGTAACTCAGTTTATCAAGGCGGTAGGATCAGCAACCTTGATTCAACCCCTTTCAAGCAGTAGCTAACGTTCCCTATCTTTTGAAGGTATGTGGGGTTAGAACAATAAAGGCCAAGTATCCAGAACTCACTTTGCTGTGGGTCTCATGCTGGGCTGAATCTGTAGCATCATAAATAGAATTGGGAATAAAGGCAAAGAGCTGCTATCTTCATTTTGCATCAGAGGCAGAACTCCCTCAAGACGGCTGGTATTGTGTCTAAGATCCTGCAGCAATGAAGTGATCTCTTCCGTCTGTAAAGGGTATAGTAAGAGTAGAGTTTACACACACAAATTTACAGATATCCTGGTGGGCTCATGACATTTTAAATCTATAATGAAACATTATTACATACATTCAGAATGAAGCAGGTGATCATGTCAAGTAGAATACAGCCTAGAGACCAGATGTCTGATTTCTCACTGAAACAAAAATTGAATGTTTCCGGAGCCATCCAAGCCTTGCTATCTGTTGAAATAAGAATCCCATGGTAACATTGCTGACACTGTATTATACACAGTGTTGCTTGCACAGGCAGGAACTCCAGGCAATAGTTTTATGTCTAAAAATAGAGAGATTCAGCAGAGATTAGAGTGTGTTTTTTGTTGTTGTTTGTTTTGTTTTTGCTTTACTGGCAATATGCTACAAAAGAGTAAGAAACACTACAACTAATAAGTCATTTTTCAAGATGTAACTGCATATACATCAAGCTAAAAAGGATTCCTACCGTATTTGGTACAGAGAGGTTTTGAGACTTTGAGCTTTCAATTGTGAACACAATTAATGCTCCAGGCAACTGTTTGTGAATATGCTATTCATATTTTAGAAGGATAATGCAGAGAAGGGGGAGGGAGATAACATTTCTCTCTTAGGCTGATTTTTCTCTGGAGATTAAAAAATATCCACCATAAATTCATCTTTTATAAATACAGTAAAAATAAAATAAATATCTACTTTCTTCCACTCTTATTTTCCATTTCGCTTCATCAGTCATAAGTGTTTCTGTACTGAAGTCACAAAGCATGAAGGATTCTTCACCGGTCACAAGAATGTTTGATGGCTTGAGATTTCTGCAACACAAATATTTTCTGTCAGCATGTGAAATCGGAATCTGATGATACGTAACTACAGGTCCCCAGCATCTCTACACGTTAGAAAGTTTTGGGTTTGTTTTTTGTTTCGATATACAAGTGGTATTCGACTAAAAATTATTTTCTTCCTTTACTGTGAAATGCTTTGGAAATTGCGATTACAACAAAATTTATCCAAACATGGAATGCAATGGCTTATTTTACTTTAGTCACACAAAGTATAACTTGTCCATCACAGCCACCAGAATGTAAGCAATGTAAGCATCGTTGACGGGCAATATTCTAATGTTTGTATTGACAATCATATCCCACATTCAAAACAACCGAGAACACCTCTTTCAAACGGCTAACTGAAGACAAAATTCAAGAAATGGATTACTTCAGAAGTCACAGAAAATTAATCTATACATGAAACCCAGAATTTCTATCTCCTAGTCCCCCCTTTTTGAAATGTAAAATTAATCGCTTATTAAATGAAGAGCTGCGCTGAACCAAAAGCCACTGCAAAGAGCAATGGCCTATCGGACAATGAGCACAGGATTTCTACTCACCTATGCAAAATGTTTTGTTTGTGTATATAAAACAAAGCATCCACCATCTGTCCCAGGAACTTCACCATCACCTGTTGACAGGTACAGACATGAAAATATAACACAAATACAATAACGTAACAGCGAAATTAAACATTTAAAGAGAGAGAATGCCTGTATTTTAAGTAAGGCCCAGAGTAGAAGGAAATACTATTTTCCCCAAGCAGATAAATATGCTAATCTCTGTGTGTATTAGACAATTGCTATTATCCATATTTTCCATGGATAAAAAAGTGAAACAGGGAAAGATTGAATTGCTTGAGCGCAAGATACACAAAGAATTAATTGTCGATACAGAAATTTCATAGTGATTCAGGGCAAAGAAGTAGATAAATTCCAAAAGCACCCTTCAGCAAAACAGTGTGCTTTGAAGATTTGAGGAAAACTTTTTGAGAAAGAGTGAATACAGAGGAAGAAATATAAAAAGAAGAAATATAAAAACAGCAAGACTCCATCAGTTCAATAAATGCCTCTTCTGTACATTTTACCATATCTGCTATTTTCTCTGACTTCTGCCTTTTTGTCTTGATCAGAGATGAAAGATCTTCTTGGCCTGAGTGCTGCATTACCAGACAAAGGAACAGAGATGATATCTGTAATAAAACATTACACCAAGATTGTCTAATTGCTTGCAGGTAATAACATATCCAGTAAGAAAGATAAAAACAAGGACTTGGCCAAACCGCTGGGTATGTTCACCAATATGCAGGTGTTCTGAGATGTTTAATCTCTCACAGAGCATACAATATTTACTTTCTTATATTAAAAATAGAGCACCTGTGTTTTTCTGCAAAAACATTACCCAAGCATCTCTTATATGGAACCATGTGGGACAATTCAAGTCGAATATACACCCATAAAAACCAACATGAATTTCACCTGAGTGCTGAATCAAAACTGAAAATAAACAAGACAGGACTTTTGGTTTCCTATAGCCTCCTATGAAAGTTCTGTTTGTTTAAATGCAGGCATGCTGAAGACAGAACAAAAGCAGCTTAAAATTACACTTTTTACACGACCAATCCTAGTTAATTCTCACCTCATTATTCCAAGTCACAAACAACTCCTTGTAAGTACAGATGTTTGAATGACGAAGTTTTAGCAAATCCATTGCCTGCATAGAAAAAAAAAAATCCTGAGAGAAGGCAGTCTATAGCTACATACTCCTTCCCACTGAAAATGACCTTAAATAATACCGTAAGCCAGTTCCTGAGATGTTCATGTCTGTGTGTAAGCTCTGTTATATATTTGCATGTACAAGTGTAGGAAAATACTTCAGTAAGACTCTGCTCGGTGTAATGCTGTAACAGCATTGGGAGACTCAAGGTACAAAGAGATCCTAAGGGACATGGTATGTAAATAATCCCCTTCCCCAGTTCCTAACGTCTGAACTTGACAACATAACTTAGGATGTGAAAGTCAAGATTTTTCTAGCGTAGGCGTTATTTCAAATAACCCCTATGCAAGCTCAAACCACAAAAAATATGATGGCACTAGTGAGATGTTTATCTTCTTTACATCGGTTTCAGTGTAAGGAACTAACAAAAACCAGTTACTTTAACAAATTTGCTGATGATGAAAAAAGTAACAGGAATTCAGCTCACTGTCCTAGTTTTGTTTGTGGCTGTGCAGACAGGGGGGAAAAAAAAAAAAAAAAAAGAGCCATGCTTCCAGCTTGCACAGCTACATTTATTTCAATAGACACATCAGCAGACAATTTGGATACAACTGTATCAGGAAAGACAGTCTCAGTATATAAAGAGGTCACTTATCTTGAACAGGATGAAGCATTTTTATGGAAATATATTCTCCCTCATTTTCCACTGCATATATCATGCATACTGGACACTGAGACTAATTCATCTGATATTATTTCACATATTTTGATTAAACTAATTTTGGTATTTTAACAGTATTTCTGATGTTCCTTCTTATGCATGGCATTGAAAAAAGTTTGCACCAAAAAAAAGGTAAAACAGAGGAAGAAAACTAGTCAAATTATTCACATAATGAAATACCCAACTCTGAGAAATGAACATGTAATGAAACATGTTTGACAGAAATTAATAATAATAAATAAAAATATAAACAGACTATGTTCTCCTTCAGCTTAAAGGCCAAAATGATGAGCTTTGCTCTTTGTCCTCAGCACAAAACAAATACAAGCTCTGAAAAATGGAACTATCTTCTCAGAACAGCTGTCCACTTGAATCTACATATTCAAATATAGGAAGAACTAATAAAAAATCCTGGCCTCAACTCAAGCAGAGGGCAGAGATAACACCCTTCAGATAGTCCTAACCAATCTGTATGTTGGCTATTTACACAGCCAATCTTTGTAGATAAAGACTTTGTTCTGTTAAAGTCTTTGGTCTCTGTAAGTGAAGCGAGTAAAGAAAACCTGCACTGATACCTCCTTCAAGGCCGTGTTTGCTTGTATTTCTTCAGTGCATTCAACCTGTACCAGACAAACAGAAGACAAAGATGAGATTATAATATAGAAACAGGCAATTTTTTAAGGAAGTACAAACTTGCCAAGAGGATTAGAATTGGCAATTGTGTATGAATTGGCATAAATTTTAAGTGATAGCTCCAATCTGTAATGCTTGGAACAGTCTTGGTTTTGGGAGATGAACAGAAAGCTTTAAGTGACTCTGCAACCGCTCGTCACTCCTCCTGCACTGTAAAAGCAGCAGAAAGCTTTGGTGAAAGCACACTGGATGGACCTAAATAGGAAGTTCCCATTTCCCCAGTTCTATCTCAATATTCTGGTAAACTGATCCAATTCCTCAGATTTCCAAAAGAGCAGCAAAGCGTAAAATGCAAACCTACTCTTACCCAGCGGCCAAGCTACTGACCGTATTTGCCTTTTTTACTATCAAAAGGGCCCACAGGGTTGACGAACTCTTGTTTTCCTAGCAACCACTTTCTCACCTGCTTTATTACATATTTCTTCCTCTCACTCCTTTTTTCTTTTGATTCAACTACCAGCATTGTGCCCAGCGCCCCGGGCTGCAGCTGCTCCACTACCTGCTGAGCACGAGGAGAGATATTAATGCATCTTGCTCCAAGGGGTGACAAAACCAAGGCAGAGACCCCCTTCAAGCCCCCCTCTGAGCCCCTCCACACAGAGCACTCCTGCTCTCCTCCTCAATTTTTCCCCCTACCTCCTGTTGCACAGGGCAAGACCCCCTGCTCCCCAGGGCCTCGTAATCCCTTCAGCTTACTGCGTTATATATTTTATATTTTACACTCGTTGTTTCAGCACACCCCAGCGCCTCCTTCCCTTCCCCAAGGGGCCCCACCACCCACCCCCTACAGGACCCAGACGCCCCCCATTTCCCCCCTGAGCCTCCACAGCCTCTCCCAAAGGGCAGAGACCCCCAGCACCACCTCGTATCCCTCCATGAGCCCCCTGAGGGACCGGGCCGGGCCCCCCCAGCCCCCGGGGGCGGCGGAGCAGCCGTTGGCCCCCGCTTCCCCTCAGGGAATCGAGGGACAGGCACGGAGCCTGTCAGGAAGCCTCGGGAAGCCTATTGAGGGCAGCAGGGCCGCACCGCACCGCCCCCACCGTTTCCTGGATGGGGGATTTTGCTTAAAACAGGGGAAAAAGCATAAAAAATAAGGAAAATAAAGAATCGGTGGTTGGGAAGCAGCAGCAAGGGCACTAATGGGAGGTATGAAGGGACTTGGTACGGCCTCACTACCGGCGGGGCACACAATTCTGAAGCGAGGGCAGACAGCCCAAACTCATCAGTGCTTTACGACCAAAAAACCACCATTTTTCACCCAAACCCAACCTTTTAGGTTCTCCCCTCAGCACCCCGGGCGCGGCCCCTTTAAGCCCGCGCGGCACGGGAAGGGCGGGGCCCCTCCGGCCGCCCTCTCCCATTCGCCCAGCGTGCGCCGGCGCTGCCGCCCGCGCGGCGCCTTTAAGGGCTGGCCTACGTGGCAGCAGCAGCAGCCGAGCGGCGCGGTGCGGCCGGGCCCGGCCCTCAGCTTCCCTCCCCCCTTCCCCTCCGCCAGGCCGGGCCCCCAGGCGCGTAGTAACCGGCCCCTGCCCGCCTTCCTCCTTCTCCGTCGCCGCCATGGGCCAGAACGACATCATGAGCACCGCCGAGGACTTCGCGGACCAGGTGGGGGGGCCTTTGTGTGAGCCCTCAGGGAGAGGCCGGGCTCGGAGATGGCGGCCGGGGTGGGCCCCGGAGCCCCCGGGTTGCTGAGGCGCGGTTGGGCTCTGAGCGGGTTTCCTGAGGGGTTTGAAGCTTCGTGGTGGGAGGGAAAGGGGAAAAAGGGGGTGAGTTCCGCTCGTTTCCTCGCCACCTGGCCGGGGGGGCTCTGGTAGAGGGTGGGGGGCTGAGGGGGGTCTGGGTGGGGAAGGTAGAGAGGGGGGGAAAAAGCCCCGGCCCTTCCTGTGAGAAGGCCAGGCCTGAGGTGGACGAGGCTCGCCAGCACCGGAGGGGTATGCTGAAAATAGGGGCAAAAGGAGAGCAGGCAAGGTGGGATCGTTTTACCCCTCCGTGTGGTTATTTTGGTAGGGGCTGTTGTGGGTTTTGCGGTGAAATAAAAGCTTATAATGCGTTATCGTCACATATCAGAGCAGGAGTATTGTGTTAATAAGTAGTTAACGTGGTGGCGGTGGTGTTAGAAAGATCTTCATCGCCATGGTGATTCATATCATTGAAAACCAGAGGTAATGTCTAATCGTACTTCATCAAGTTTTTTAGAAAAACTGTGTTCTGCCTGGTTTTGCCATTTCAAGTCCTGAAGCAGAGCGGGTGGCCTGGTGCACAGCGACGCTCCTGAGGGGGCTGTGCTGCCGCTGCAGATTTCACTGGGAAAACCCATTCGGTGCTCCCTGCCTGCTCCCAGATGGGCGACTCATCTTAGAGCCGGAGCTTCTTGTGGCATGTGGTAGAAATCGGTTTAAGGAGTGTCCTGATCATTTTTGTCATCCTCTATTTATCTTCTCCTCTCATTTTAAATGAGAAACTAAGCTGTCAATATAGCGTTCGAGTCGCTTGCCAAAAATCACGCCGTTTGTCCTGACCTTTTTATAACACCCCGCTATTTATTCCTGTGTGACTATTTCTAGATGTCTCTAAAATCTCTTTTTTCCGTAGTAGTGAAAGCTCTTCTGTCTAGCAAAAATACAGTTTGCTTCCTCATGAGACGAATTTTAAGTGGCACAGGTTTATTTGTGCTTGGCCACATGCTATTTAAAGATGTGTCCTTACCTTAGTCACAGAATTTGGGGTATTTGCATACACTTATTCATCAGATTGCAAAACAACTTCTATGGCTTTTCAAGTAACTAAGATACTCCTCAGATAATTCTGGCCCCAAATGGCTGCCTCCTTGCTCAATCAGATGCTTTCAGTGCTGTGTCTGTTGCTAAAACTCAGTCTCACACCAGTGTAGGAGTGGAGGGACTTACCAAACCATTACCCTTGGTATATATTGCAGAGTTAACGCTTAGCATTATGGAAACTTAGTTCACATCAGATAAAAAGACACTTAAAACATCTGGACTGAAGCTGAACTGGAACTCCCCTTGACGAAGCTGGAGATGGTGAAGCTGGACAAGTGCTGTTATGTGACCCGAATGCGTCCTCGTTGGTCACCTTGCTCTCCGTTCCTTGTGCTAGTATTCAAGACCTGAAAAATCTTGCTTTCTGTAACATAAAAACCCTGTGGGGCAATATATTAAATCTCCAATGAGGTAATAACGAGTGGCTGTTAATCCACAGGTGAACTATCCAGCTGAGTGAAGTAGTGCACCAGGACCTGGCCTTACACGGCAGCTAAGCATGCCTGACAGCTGGCTGTCACTGGATTGTTCTACTTTTCCCAAGGCTATGTTCCACTTTCCTTCTCTCACACAAGCACTTACCTATCACCAGACTGGGAAGCTGAACTGGTTAGGAGGATGTGAAGGTTAATTTGCTGTTGGTTCTCTTCTCTCATTGTTTAGGTCAAATGGGAATAGCTGGAGTACAGGACTGGGGGTGGCACCAAGGTGGCGAGATTGCTTGTGGTGAAAATGAGCTGGTAATTTACTGGGCTCTAGCATCTGTTTGTAGCTTGCAGGTTCACAGTAGGGCTGGGGAGCTGCTCTGCTCCCTGAGAGAGCAGAACTGTTGGCAGTTCCTGAGGATTGCAGCAAAGGAGGTTGTGGGGTGGTCTTGCATATTTGGGAGGAGGCGGCTTATTATATATTAAAAGGGGTGGAAAAAGCTGTTCAAAAATGTGAATGATGTACAGAGCAAAGAAATAATAATCTTGGTTCAGAATGATGCCCCAATACGTTATTTGGGTTTGTTTTTAAATACTCCCCCATAATACCAGACCAATATTATCAATTAAATATCTTCTATACCTAGAGGTTAGGCACGTTATTCAGTGATCCTTGCTAAAATATTCCACGTTAAGCTCTTCCTTGCAGTCACGGTATGCTGCTGACATTATGGTACTGAAAATAGCTGTATCCAGGGCTGTAGTGGTTGGTTAAGTTAGAGAACTGGCTGCCTCTCTTCTGTAATCCCTGTAAGAGGGAGCAAATCTCAAGCAACTTTCCTGGTGTCTGTAATAATTTGTAGGAATGTGGGTGCCTGGTATTTCTGCCATTCTGGAAAAAAAAAAAGAACAAAAATGCAACTAGACATTGAGTCATTGTGCTGCAGAGAGAGGATTGTAAGGGAAAAACCAGACTCTGGGGGTTTTATTTAATTTTCCCAACATAAATGCTGGTGCATGTTGTTAAGCCAATTCTAACATCTCTATCCTATTTTGCAGATAACAGAAGGGAGAAGAAAACATTTCATTTCTAGCCTGACCTTTGTGTTTAATATTAAGGAACTGAATTTGGAAACTCTAGCTCAAAGTTGTGTCAATACACTGGTCCTGTGTCATTATAAACTGAATACAGCCTATTCCTCTTAGGCTGGGAAAGACTCTTACCATGAAGAGTGGTAGGAAAATGCAGTACGTGACGGAGAAATCCCGTTCTGAAGATTTGATTGAGTAGCCTTTTGGAAAAGGGAATTGTTCTAAAGCATGATTTAGAAGTGAAAAGTGTTCTTGTGAGAAATCTTACTGCAGTTTAAAAACCTGATTGGGACTGCCAGAAATGTTTGGGAGGGTCAGAGCTCTTTTTTTCTTTTTGGAAATAATCATGAGAGCCTTGCTCTCAGTATTAAGGCTACGCAGACAACTTGCTGACGTCAGTTAGCCCGGTGTGATGGGTGCTGCTGTCCTTGTGGTCATTAGGTGGCTTCTCCTTAGGTAGATATATACAGGCCAGCAAAATGAAATTTTTTTGAGCATCCTGCTCCAGAGAATCACTGGTGTCTGCTAGAGCTCTCTGCTGTTCCAAGAGCAAAGCAATCCCTTAACCAAACAAAAGCTAGGTACTTCAAACAGAACCTTATCACAGGCTCTAAACACACAAAGTTCTGCAGAAGAGTTTTCTGTGTGTTTTAGCAGACAGCTGTTCATTACTGTGATCATAATTTCACTGATTCAGGAACATACACACACGAGGAAAAAGGCTTCTCTGTTTGGACTTTGGCCCAGTCTTAATGACCAGAGGAGCTGGGGATGCCCCGTGCCTGGAAGTGTTTAACGCCAGGTTGGATGGGGCTGCGGGCAACCTGCTCTAGTGGGAGGTGGCTTTGCCCATGGCAGGGGAGTGGAATTAAATAATTTGGAAGGTCCCTTCCAGCCCAAAGCGTTCTGTGATTCTGATCTTCAGAGTACTTCTGGTCAAATCACATTCATAAATGAAATCTGGAGGAAAAGGAGATTTTGCATGCAGCCCTACCTCCCTGGTGTGTGGGTTTGTTTCCTTCATAAAGCACACCAAGGTGATGTGTCCCAACTTGGGCAGCGTCTGTAGCTGTGCTGTGTCAAAACCCAATCACTTTATCCTGTCCTCTTGGGTGGATTTTTTTTCTAGGCTTGAATATTCCAAGACTACTTTTCAAAAAAGATTTTGAGCAGAGGCTATTTAGGTATCCCCGGATCCTCTTGTGCATCTTTGCTTATTAAACTAAGAGGAGCATTTAAATCTATCTTTGCCCTCCTAATCCCATTATAGGGGAAGTGGCAACACAAAGCCCCTCTGGTGTGTGTTAGTAACTTAACCGCCAGTGCAGAGCCAGCTGTTCTTCTTTAACATAGCTTTACTGAGGTATTTTGTTACCTTTTCTCTTGCGGGGAGGCAGCATGCGCCAAGAATTGATGCAGAGCCCAGAACAGAGTAAGCCAGCTGATTACTTCACGTCATGAGTTTAACACAGTCACCTCCGTCCATCTCCACACTTCATTTTGGCTGAAGCGTGCACCTCGAGTCCCGTGGATTAGCTGGGCCTGCTGCAGAGTTTCATGTACATGCTGCTTCTACCCCGTGAATCATAAATGCAGGGAGCAGGCTCAAAGTGCAGCGTTTTGAGCCACACATTGATGATGTGCAGGGACTGAACCAGCAGTTCTGATCCTATCAGTTCACTCCCACTTCCAGGGACCTCCTGTTTCTTTTTGGTTACTCTGCCCTAAGCCTGAATTATTTGGGTGATTCAGTGCCGAAATTCTTTAACCTCAGAATTCGCTTGGTGTCTGTTACGTTCTTGTTACCGTGTAACTGTTTGCTTCCTCTCTTTCTGATCTCTGACCAGTGTCTTTTGGTCTTTTCTGGTTCGTGCAGTCAGTTTCTGAAGCTGACTTGCTTTATGCCTGCTGAGGCTTAAAGGTTTCGACTTGTGTGTAGATAAACCAAGGCAGCTACGTGAGTTATGGATGTCCGGAGTTGGTCTGTGTCCCGATAAGGTTGCTGGGCACTGCAGCTGCCGTAGGCTTTGGTCGTTCTGACTTGTCGCCAGCTGATTGGATGCTCACACGTTTAATAGATGGCATTACATTCCCTCTGTAAGCCATGAGAACAGGTAAACGTTACAGGCCTTCTTTGGCTCCTCACCTAGCGTGTTGGCAGCCCCTTCCTTTCAGGGAAAGGGAAGTGGGTCATGTAAGCTGATCTCATCTTCAAAAGCCACAGCGATGAGGCTTGGAAGCAGATATCATCTAGAATGCTTGCTGCTTTTTTTTCTGGCTTTCTGCAGCAGTGTTTTTTTTTTTTTTTTTTACTTTTCCCTACAGATGCTCGGCCCCTGTCCTCTTGCATTTCATTTCTGTCCTTCACCTGTCTAGACCAAAGCTGCCTGTTCTGCATCTTGGCAGGGCAGACCATTACCTCTTTTACTCTTTTTGTACTGTTTCCAAACTATCTGCAGCATTCCTTGCCTCAAGCTGTCCAAACACGGTGAAATAAGGGAGAAAAAGCTGTAAAACAAGATGCGTATCTCCTTCAGTGACAAAGATCACAAATTTTCTTCTGACTCACTCATCCAGCTATTAACATGGTTTTAAAAAGCCTGAAGTGGCAGCCCTGAGTCAGGGTACAGCTGCACCTAATATGCACTTGATTGACTTGAATCTTGACCCTTAGACTCTGTATGCATGCAGTGCAACTGGTGTAGTTTGTTCTGCTATTAACGGGTAAGCATGTTTGCCACATCTCTTCTTGTGATAATCTTCAGTTACACAGTAAGCAAGGCTTGTCATTTGCATAGGATTTGAAACAGCCTTTAGTACTTACTGATTACCGTGACAAGAAAACACTTCCAGAAATGGCTTTTGTGTCCCTTCCGTGTACTCCCATACAGAGCGAACACTTCCAGAGCCACACAAAAAAAATCTGCCCAGAAATAAGCTTATTAGCTGTGCTGTCTAGCCCAAAGGACAGAAACACAGAATTAGGAAATAAGTTTGTGGTGTTTCTGACCATTTGTTTTGATGTTGTTCGGCCTTGTCTGGCAAACGCCTGTGCTCGTGCGGCTTTTCCCACCCCCTTTTCATGGTTAAGTATCTCATATCATAAAAAGTGCATGAAGCAGTGTGCTTTACACCGTGGGATAGCGGGGTTTTATTAAATGGCTGCGAATATCCCTCCTTTAGAACTAGAAGCAAAGTCTGGTGGTGCTGCTTGAAGGCTTGTAACATGGGCATTTACTTTTACAACTGTCAGCCTGCCTAAACTGCTACCGTTAGATGGTAGGACCCTGCTGTTTAATCTTCTCAAGTTTTAGATTAAATCTGTTTGTTATTTAGTAGGTTGCACTTGCCTACACAGCAGCCCCCACCGGCTCTGTGTGGCTTTCTGCTGATCTGGCAGAGCCAAACCAGCATGTGGTGGGCCGCACTGTGACAATGCGAATCCTAGAGGGAGTTCCCATGAAACAATAACCAATGCCACTCAGGAAACTGGCAGAGCTGAGCACTTGTTACAGTCCAGATGTGGTTTGTCTTCCTGTGCACCCCTCAGTCCTCCAGGGTGTGCCGGTCTGGGCGCTAGTTGGGAATGATTTATTTGTTCTTTAGAATCTGGGGGAACCAGATGCAACTTGCATTCCCAAGAACTAAGGCTCGGCTTTTGTTCTGCAATATAATTTTTTTTAACTACTATATTGAATAGAATATGTAAATGCCTAATTGATTTCTGCACAGGAGGCTGTTTTTAATGAAAGTAGGAACTGTATGTACACAAGGTGCAATTTTGTGTACCAGCTGCACTGAGCTAATAGCTGTTGCTCGAAAGTGAGGTTCTGCACACAGACACGTGCCTTGCACTGATCCTTTTAGGAGCTGCTAGAGGGAACCAGCTTGTCAGAAAGCTTATTAAAGTTTTTTAGTCTTTGTAGAGTTAACCTTCTGTCAGCCTCACTCCCGGAATCAGTTTGTTACAGGGTGTTGAGTGCCTGAGCATGTGGGTGGGAATAGGATTGCCCTTTCAGCTCCCGGCTATCTGATGGATCAGTTGAGCTGTAACATGAAACTGAGACAAACTGAAACCAAGGTCAGCCCTCATCTAGTAAGAGCTCCATCAAAACACAGTTCCTGTTCACAGAAAGGTGCTGCGGGATTCTGCTTTCTGAATCCTTGTCCAAAAAGCTCTTCAGGTAGAGCATGACAACTGGCTTCCCCCACCTCTCCCACATGTTCTGAAACTGGAATGAAGGAGAACTTCATTAAATCCTGGCTTCTCTGTAGATGTTGTTGACCCTGTGTGCGTGAGAGCTGGCATCCTCAGTCTGTGGAGTGTACAGATTTCGTATGCCTTGAGTTTCCCCTTGCCCTCTGTCCTGCCTTCCCTGCTAACTGTGCTGTCTGCCCCTGTAGTTCCTGAGGGTGACGAAGCAGTACCTCCCCCACGTGGCCCGCCTGTGCCTGATCAGCACCTTCCTGGAGGATGGCATCCGCATGTGGTTCCAGTGGAGCGAACAGAGGGACTACATTGATGGAACGTGGAACTGTGGCTATTTCCTGGCCTCCATCTTTGTGTTCATCAATCTCTTCGGACAGCTGAGTAAGTGGCCCTAAGGCTGTTCAGGTGGATGCCAGAGCACTCCAGTGTGTCTGCCACCCCTGGCTCATGTAAGCCCTGTGAATCATGTAAGCACAGGACGCTTCACTGATTTCTCAATAGCCTGTGATAGCTTTGAACTGATAGTACTATGTGGGCTGAATGAGAAGAACTCTTAATTGACCTGCCTCAGTCTTTCTTGGAAATAGTCTTTGAGAACTTCTGGTGACACTCTGAGTCAGAGATGCCAGGAGTCCATTAGGGCAGTCTGTTTTCAGTTGTGTGTACATACATAAATATACCCACAACCCCTAAGTTCTCTAAATTACTTGTATTTTCTTAAATGGGGCAGAGCTAAGACTTTCTCAGCCTCCTGTTTTTATGGCAATTAATTTCAATGGCAGAATTTTACCCTGCAATTGGTACGCTGCAGCCACAAGAGAGGTGTTTGTTTCAGAGAGAGTCAAAGCCCAGGAATCAAAATAATCCCAGTGTAAGTGCTAAGGGAAGTTAGAGTATCAAAAATGGAGAAGTAAAATCATATTAAGTCCCAAATCTATTGTTCTTGATTACTCTGCGGACTTCATTTCTTGTGGCTGGGTTTAGCCCAGCAAGCGTACAAGAGTACAGCATGTTTGTCCTAGCAGTTTATCACTAATAAAATGTTTTTTAAAAAAATCCCCCTGTGATTAGTTGAGTTTCTTTGGAACCTCTTTTAATACATTAATGCTGACAGCTACTCCACGGTGCTGTGTGCTAGGGACTATGCTCAGTGTATGCTTACTCCTTGTGAAATAGAAGATACTTCTGGAATTAAAACTTTCTCAAACATACTAAAACTTCTTGGTTCCCAAACTGATTTGTGCCAGTGTGCTATTAAAATTTCCTGCCTGACTCTGTAGCGCAGTTTGATTCTGCTCAGTTCAAAACAAGTTAGAATTCCTGCAGCATCTCTTCCTGTGCAAGCCAGAAGTGTAACTGTGATCTATTTCCCCAACTCAGGCGGCTGTATCCTGGTGCTGAGTAGGAACTTTGTGCAATATGCCTGCTTTGGACTGTTTGGAATTATAGCATTACAGGTAGGAGGCTTAAGTCTTCAAACCTTCTAACCATATCTTTCAAATCTTCTGTCTTAGCCCCAGTACGACCGGCGTATTTAAATACCCAGAATTTCTTTCTGCCCTGGCCTAATGCCAGTCCTCAATGACACTGAGCTATTTTGCTGTTTCTGTTATTCTGATGTGCCCGATAGATCCTTGGATGTAATTGCAGTTAGCTGGAGACGTTGATTTGATATTTGACCTTGATGAATTTAGCAGAAGTAACTTGAAATTCACCTACATGTCAGTAACATACCAAATGTGGGGCTTAGAGCAGAAGGCCAAAGCCCGGGGACTCTTCTGAAAGTCTCTTCCTGTACCCATCACAAAGAAGCCTGACTAAATAGAACACTTCCTGGCTAAAACAGTGTTTTTGTGGGGCTGAAACACAAGTGGAATTCTGGCTTCTGTTCCCTGTTTTACACTGACTCATAGGACTGTGCTGGTGTAACTTAGCTTGTTTCTTTCAGTATAATGTAATTGACTTCTGCTATGGATAGTGAGGGCTGAGATCACAACGTTCTGAACTTCATTACAACTTGCATGATGTTAATTAACTTCTCTTGTTCTTTGCCTAGACTATTGCATATAGCATTCTATGGGACCTGAAGTTCCTGATGAGGTACGCCTACTTAGTTTTTTCAAAACGGAGCAAAAGCTTTTGTCTGTCATAGCCCCTCCGTTACAGGGGGAAATTATCTTTATGCAGAGTATTTACTAGAAAGATGTTACCAATGATGCACTTGTATTAAATATCAGAGCACCTTAAAAAAAAAAAAAGTACAGTGAGTTAAACCACAGAGCAGGTTCAGTACTGTAGAAGGAGAAGACTAATCCTAACCCACTAAGATCTAAGTGCTTCTGCTACTTAGCTCCTTGATGAGAGCTCAGGAACAGCTGTCTGGATTGGATCAGTGAGTTGCTATTACTTCCTAAATGGTTAAAATAGCAACTGTGCTTATGTGTGACTGAAACCAATTTCTGAGGAAACTGAAACATTTAGATATTGGAATGGTTTCTGGGACTTAAATCCATATCAGCTTTCTGAAGTAGAGGATGGGGGTATTGAAAATGAACTTCCTTGTCAAACCCTGAGTGGCTCTGTTACCTTTTCACCCCTCTCCTCTGAGAGGAGGGCAGGGGGCAGTGCAAGGTCTGTACTCTGGGCTTACTACAACCCTGTAAATGTGTAACTTCTCCTAGCAGTACTGCTGGTCTGTTTTCTCAGAGCAACCTCTGGACTACTTTGGCACAAATGGCTAAATCAGAGGTACAGAATAACTTCAGTACGACAAAATTCATGATGTAACAGATGCTAAGCAACAGTCTGAGCTGTGGGTGCCGGACTTCTCTGGCAGGCTGTGTGTGTCTCTACACAGACTTGTGTAAACCAGTGTTGTGTACAGTGCTGCAGTTTCAGCTGTGAATTCTAATGCAGACAGTGCAGGGTACAGAGGAGGTCACTTCTCGCTAACGTGCAGACTCCTACTGAGCTGAAATTGTCTGGTAGGGCTAAGTGTATAGTTCAGTGTAAATGATAGCTTAAAAAAAACCTCTTCCATTCCTGTCTTTCTGTAGGAACCTTGCCCTTGGGGGAGGCTTGCTGCTGCTTTTGGCTGAGTCACGCTCAGAGGGGAAGAGCATGTTCGCTGGTGTCCCCACCATGCGGGAAAGCTCTCCTAAACAATACATGCAGCTCGGGGGCCGTGTGCTGCTGGTCCTCATGTTCATGACACTGCTGCATTTTGATATGAACTTCTTTTCTGTAAGTATCATGAGTAAAGTATGGGTTAAGGAACTGAAATATAGTACCAACTCCCAGGTTGGCTGTAGGGCTTACTCATTGCTGCTCATTTGTCACTTTTTTTAGTTGAATTAATATTATAAAAAGCTGTTAGTAGATCATCTGACAACTTGTTATGATGAACTTCACTGTTTACTGGTACCCTGTCCTGTTGTCTGTGTATCCATTTAAGAACAACATGTAAGCTTGTTGGGCTTGTTGGTGGGGTTTTTGGTGTTGGTTTGTTTTTTACTTTTTTTCTTCTTCCCTGCAGATTCTGCAGAACATCGTGGGCACAGCCCTGATTATCTTGGTGGCAATTGGCTTCAAGACTAAGCTGGCTGCCTTGACTCTAGTCATCTGGCTGTTTGGCATAAACATCTACTTCAATGCCTTCTGGACCATTCCAGCCTACAAGCCCATGCACGACTTCCTCAAATACGATTTCTTCCAGACCATGTCTGTAATTGGAGGGCTCCTCCTCGTGGTTGCACTGGGTCCTGGCGGAGTCTCCATGGATGAGAAAAAGAAAGAGTGGTAACAGGAGTAGCAACACTTTTGGGACATAACATTAAGTCCAGAACTGATTCTCAAAATACGGATTCAAAGTATGGATTCAACAAAAACTGCCAGCATTTTACACATACATGTCCCCTTCCTATTAAAGGCACAGATGTTTTGAATTTGATTTACAGTGGCACCAGTAATACGATAGATAAAACCCTATTTCCACAAGGAATGTTGCCTAGGCTTATCGTTCTAACTCTATAGATTTGGAACTAACCCAATGAACCTGCATTTTGCTGAGGCTTCAGTGAGTTGCAATAGAACGGTTGCTGTCTTTAATGTCAGCAGTGTTTTAAAATTTGAAGTACTGTGAGCAGATACAGCTGTATCATTTGGTGTGCTGTTGGGTTTTAGCTATAACTGAAGAAGTGGATCCCCTTTCTCACCCTCATCAGAACCCTGTCGTGTGTATAAGGAGTTCCACTGCTGGTTATAGCATTGCTTATCAAGGTGGAAAGCAGCATCAAAAGAACTCATTTTGCTGCTCAGAGGGCCTGTAACTCTTTATTTTAAAAAGGGGGGGGAGGTCTCTCCTGCACCCAAATAGATGGCAAAAAGAAAACACTGAAAGTAGCTATATCCTCTTCTAGGTAAGAAAAGGGAGAGGGTTTTCTAACTTGTTACGGTTCTGTTCTTGAGGGTAATTAGGTGAAATTCTGTATTGCTTATGCTATTTCAAGCAGGAAGGGGCAAGGTATTCCCAAAGAGCAAATGTTAGATTCTGATACAATTCTGTGCCAAAAGAACTTCTTAATTCAGCATTCTTTCCCCAGAGTTGCCCCTTCCTGAATTTCCAAGAAAAGGAGCTAAGCTATGCTGCAGGTTCCATAATAAAAGCTCCTTTCTGCTATTAAACCAGCTTCCATCCATATGTGCTCCAAACTCATATCTGAATTGCAGGTTACTGTTGAAAGCGTCTCTAGAATCATGGAAATTCCCCTTTCCCCTGTACTCAGTACATGCAGAACGAGAGCAGTCAGTCTTCTAAACTATAGTCTTTGCTTCCTAGATTCACTTCTGTCAGTCTCAGCTGCAAAAGCCCAAGTTGACTGAACAGTGGAAGAGCTGGGATGTTGAAGTGAGTAAAACCCTTCCCTCTGACATCTTGGACTACACCCGAGATGTGCAGGGAAGGAGCGCGGAAGGCAGCTGTGTGCTGCGTGCAGTCCCAGTTCTCAACGCTGTATTACAAACGGTTACACCTGAAGAATGCAAGCACAAAGCCTGTGCAGTGACTAAACAGCCAGGGATGTAACTTGCATATTCAGAAGGAGGAACTCCTCAGCTTAGTAGTGAGGGGAGAGGAAGGTCCTGTTTTCACCTCTCAGTGCCACAGCCTCTGTGCCATGAACATGTTTAGTTAATGCTGCTCAGAGGAGGCCTCTTGTCCTCTGCTGGTGAACTAAGTGAACCTGTTTCACGAGGTCAGGAGAGCATTCTAGACTTTTAGCAAGCATGAGCCCTACCAACTTGCTAACATTACATGGATTTCTTGCACTGCTGTCTCCCTTGAGAAGGCTGCTCAACTATTTGTTCAAAAATTCAGCTGAACTTCTCCAGCAGGAACTACTTATCAGGGTTTCCTGGCGAGGACACTAGCCTGGATGTTTCTGTTAAATGGTTGCTTTTTAGGTGAGAAAATTAGGCTGAGAACCGATGGCAAATAGAAGAGCACTGCTTAATGTTAAACTAGTGGTTTCATCTTCAAGGGAAAAGTAGCCCATGTAATAGTGAGATGTGCTGCTGCTGCTGAAGAAAACTGATCAGTATGCGGGGTAGATGAGAGGAAGCCAGCATTTAAGTTCTGGTCACTTTGAAGGCTTTCTTCCAAACAGATTTTGCAGGAGAGGTTTTTGCCTCAAGTGTTAATTGTGCCTGTCTCTTCATAGCAAACCAAACTGTTCCTTTCAATTCCTGATGTTCAGCACAGGATGTTCTTGCTCAACTTCACTGCAGGTCCTGTAACTGTCTTAGACATCAAGGCAGCCATTCTCAGATATCTTAACTGCTGTTGATGTTCATAGTATTTATAAATTGAATGGTAGAGAACAATTTCTGTACGTAGCCCTTAGTTAGCTTCCTCAGCTTGTTCTTTGTGTCCCGTCTAACTAAGGAGCTGGATGATGGACTACCTGAAATATTCACCAGTTTCCTGTGTCTGTGAAAATAAAGAGTTCCCTTTCCAACAAAAGACCCCAGAGAAGGGAATTGGTACTGTCCCTTGCAGCAGAAATACTTTAGTACTAAAGGGGCACGGTTAGGTGGAGGGCGTTATAAGGTATTTCTAAGCAGCACAATACCTGGACTTACTGTGAGTCCTGATGCAGGAGATTCTGGTTTCTTACACACACTGCTGTATTTGTGCATCTCCCAGAAATACAGTGACCTCCCCCAGTAGCTGAGAAACAGGATGTCAGCTATCAATTGGCTCTGTAAAGCGTTCTGGAATTAATTCTGAATATATTTTTGCTTTCTATGTGGAAAAAAAAGTATAAATTCTCATTTTATGCTGTATTTTGTACCTTAGTTGTGTTTGAAAATGTTTTGATTTTTTTGAAACAATCAAAATAAAAACAATGGCATCTTTGTATCCACCTCGAGTGTATGACTGGTGACACTTCCGTCGAGTGTATGACTGGTGACACTTCCGCTATCTGAAAATGCTGGTTAGTAGCCTTGCATGCTCTTCTCCCACCTAATGGAAGTTATTTTCTCATAAAGAGGTCTAAGCAGTGGGCTGCTTGTACTTTGCTGTAGTAATAATTCTTGGTTTGGTAGCAGGGGAGGGCTAGAGACTGTTAGAATATAACTTAACCAATACAGCAAGTGGAAACAGTGGGGTGGAATTAACTGAAATAGGCAGCAAGGTGTAAGGGCAAACACCTCAGTCTTCTGCGCCCTCTGGAATTGTTACACAAGAGGCTTCAAGCCACATTTTTTATCATTAAAGTTTATTTGCCATTGGTTGCTTTCCTGAAGTTCTTGGGTTTTTGATGACAACACTTGAATTTTTTCCTTGGAGGGCCTGCCTGTTTCTGTAGAGAGAAGAAATTGATCAGCATTTCTAAACACTAAATCCAGACCTCTAGAAGACAGCTTAAAGAGAAATCAAATGTGCTCCCTGAACAAGCAACAGAACAAGTACAGTCTGAGTTACAGTCTGAGTCACTGAGGACAGAGGGCTAGCCAGGAGCTTTTTGGCCATATTCTGCAAGTTAGCATCCCTGACAGGCAAACTTCATAAATAAAGTGACAGTCTCCGCACAGAAATGAGCCCATCCTTCCCCCAGGCTGAGCTTCCCAGCTTAATACCTTTACAAGGGCTCCAGCACCTCTCTGGGGTTCCCCTTGAGCCTTTATCCATCTTTATTATGTGACTTCTTTCTGCCTCCCACACTGAAGGATCAGGGTATGCCCCCTTGTAAGCACACCCCAAGGCAAGATGTCACCACCTCCTCAAAGGAGGCAGAAAAAGTTTTGAGATGTGGACCCTGTGATCTCAAAGTGCTTAAATAGCGCACGTGTGTGGAAAAGAAGATTACAGGACCCACTTCAGTCTCCCTGTTACGGCTATGCAGCAGGATTCGATCACAGATGAGGTATTTATGCAGGCAGTAACATCCCTACTCAGAGCAGGCAGGATAAACACTTCCTGCCAGTAATTCACACCTCAGAACGCAAGCCAGTGGCTGGCACTTGGGGAAAGTATTCTTCCAAATAGCTTTACACCTTCTGCTGGTTCTTAGACAGGAATAGCTCAGACAGACACCTACAGGACAGAAAGCCTGTTCACGCTCCCCATCTACAGCAAGCAGAGAAGTGACTCCCACCTTTCCCCTCTTGCCAGCTGCTCTGTTCACGTCCGTTCTTCCACCATCCTCACCGTTCACAGCACCGTTCTCCCCAGTCAGCTTAGCCTCATCTTCGTCGCTGTCTATTGCAAAGTCATCGCTGGCCTCTGTGTTTTGTGGAGCTGCTGGGCTTTTTTCAGGGAAGAGCTCAGCTAAAATACAAAGATTTAACTTGGGATCAGTTCCTTGTACACGTAGGCTCTGCCTACTAGCTTTCAGCACACCTCGAAGGTGATTTGACAAGCTGATTCCAGCCTCCAAGGATTAGCCCGTCATTTGTGTGTCACTACTGAAATACTTCAGAATTAAACACCTTGATGTTTTATTAGGAACAAGCTTAGAGCTCTCACTAGCCCAGTTCTTGAAACTGGGCCGCACAGGCAGTTTTGGGGTCTTATAACTCTGCTCTCCTATGGCAAGGCAGCATCTTCCAGTCGTAAATCAGTGGGACAGCCTTACCTACTCCTGCCAGGCTGCAGGAGACTTGCTGAGAAACACGGCAAGCAGAGAGACCTAAAACAAAGCCCAGCAGATCTTGTATCCCTCCTCTCACACCTTACGTGACCAACTCTGGTATTACTTGGTGAGAACCGCTATTTCATGTTCAGTGGTGGCAAGCTTTTCCCAAATCCAAGACCCCCAAACGGGATGAAAGTCACATCTCCAGCAGGCAGGAGCAGAATAAAGGTGTGAGAAGATGAGCTGGCAAGCTCCCTTTAGGACATAGGTGGTACCGATGTTCTTACTCACGTGGGTACAGATCAGTCATGCTGTCATCCGTGTCCTCTCCGTCCTCATCTGTCCTGGGAGACTTTGGCTCCCAGAATTCTTCCTCTCTCTGAGGTTGACTGCTCCCATTCATTTGGTCGTCGGGGTGCTGCCTCCGTTGCTGCTTCTGTCGCAAGCAGGCAGGGACATATTCCACCCCTTTCTTCTGGCACTCCTCATCTAATGGTGCGAGGGATTGAGCAGCACTTAGCAAGGCTACCCAGCCACCTGCGTCCTGTTTATTTCCAGCTCCACTTTATATTAAAAACAACTCAAAAGTATTATTAAGCTCGAGCTCTAAGACACATTCATACAATTGACAGTGATACCATGCAGCATTAAAGATGGGAAAGATGTTAACAGAGTCTTTACCAAAAGTATTGAGACCAACTATTTCCTACAGCTGGGCTCTTCCTTCCCAGCTCAGGAGCACCTGCAGTAAATTACCATCAATCTAGAGAAAATTTACACCCTCTCTTCATAGAGAGCTACTGGAATCTTACCAGCTCAAGGCAACAAGTAGATTTTCTGAAGACGGAGTCAGCCAACTTACATGTTTTCAGGGCCTTCTGATAGCGTTTCCCTTGGACGTGACGGAGCACATGCTCTGGAAATTTGTTGATGTGTCTGAGGGTGAGCTTGCAGAACAGCTGATGTCTGAGAGAAAGAAGCAAGGAATGAAGACAAGAATACTTTAAAAAGACTTTTCCAGCTTCTCCAAAATTATACATGCTCGAGAACTTCCTAAAGCTCAGCCACTTGGTCTGAGACTGATGAAAGCGCGGTGCGTAACACGCAAGACGAAGAATACGCACAGGTTCTTTGTGCTGGGCACTATGTGGGGCTCAAACTTCTCATAGTCAAACCCCCGGGCGGTCCTCGCCAGCCGCTGGTACTTCTTGCCGTCGGTGTACGCCTGCAGCTCCGCCAGCCGGCATGGCAGCTCGTGGCCGGTCAGCCTGCACCTCACCTGGGAAAGCAAGGGCTGGTCAGGGCAGCTCCGCAGGGCTGGGGAGAGGAGAAAACATCTCCTGCCAGTCCTCGCCCCCTGTCCTCATCTCTCCCCGTGGCACAAACCCCCGAGGCCGCAGCCAGACGCCGGGCCCCTCACCAGCCCTGCTGCCTCCTCACGACCCCCTTCTCCTCACAGCCCTCCCGAGGTTTCCCCCCAAGCCCCTCGGGGTCCTGCCCGGCCCCACCTTGCCCGGCTCGGCCACATCGAGCAGCGGGTGCTGCTTCAGGAACAGCCGCACCTCCTCCGGCACCTCCGCCATGGCCACGCCGCCATGCAGGAGCCCGCCTCTCTTCCGGGGCCGGCCGAGCCGGGGAAGAAGGCGGCTCCCATTAGGGAGCGGGGGGGAACGAGGACGAGCCGGGCCGGAGGCGGTGCCGCCATGGCGGCGGGAGCGGGGCTGCTGCGAGCCGGGAGGCGGCTGCTGGGGGAGCGGCGGGCACCGGTGGGAGACCGGGGGGTGCTGAGGGGAACGGGGAAGGCGTCGGGGAGCGCTGAGGGGAGTCCTGAGGGCCCGGGGGAGCAATGAGGGGAGCGAGGGAGGGTGCTGAGGGGAGCGGGGAGGGTCCGGGGGGCGCTGAGGGTAGCCGGGAGGACGCTGAGGAGAGCTGGGGGGTCTCTGAGAGGAGCCGGGGGGCGCTGAGGGGAACGGGGAGGGCGCTGAGGGGACCGGGAGGGCCCTGGAGGGTTGTTGAGGGGAGCCGGGTGGGTGCTGAGAGGAGCCGGGAGGGCCCTGGAGGGTGCTGAGGGGAGCCGGGGGGTCTCTGAGGGGGAGCTGGGCGGCGAGAGGAGCCGCACCAGGCAAGGTGAGGCCCAGCCCCAGCGGTGCTCGGTGCTCTACGGACCCCGTGGTATTTTATTTTGCTCTGTTACTGAAGTACTTTTTTGTTTTTCTTTTTAACTTGCAGCCCAACCTTTAGTGTTTCACTGGCCGTTGCTCAAATAGCAAACCAAATCCCGTGTTGTCATTGGGACAACTGGTATCATCTAGATGTAACTTTTCCAAAGTAGAAATGCTACAATGGGTCTTTTTTATTTCATGTAGGTATCAAATTGCTTGATCAGAAGAACATTTTTTGGATATACTCTAACTAAAGCGGGTTCTGGTCGGATTCGGCAAACTAAAGGTAAGGAGGGATTTCTTTGGGACTCTGTCATTTTTCAGCCTTATACCAAGAGGTGACATCTCCTCAGGAATTTAGTATCTCTTCTCCTGTACATGTCTAATTCCTCATTCTGGCTTTCTTCAGATGTTTGCTTGAGGTTCACCAGGCCACGTAGTTCTACAACAGCTGCTGATGCGTCTGGAGAGGATGTCGTACTCAAATGGGGCCTTCTCCTTGTGCCTCTGACTACATTCTGTCTTGGCACATGGCAGGTACAAATAAACATTTTTTTTTTCAAGATAAAAGCACTTTAGGGCTGTCAGGATTTTCCATCTTTGGCTCTTTAATCCAGTTCAAACCATAGGCAAGGTAAAGATTGGCTGATATTTTACTTTTCTGTTTTCCGAGTGTCTACTAATGAGGTTAATGCAAGTCTTTAAAAGAGAGATTGATGTTTTTCACAATTTCAGTATAAATATTTCCCCCAAATAAAGACAGTAGCCTCCATTTTCATATCTCAAACTATCCTGTTTCAGGTCAGGTCTGAGGAGAGGCTTATGACAAAGAAACAGATTTGAAAGCTTGCTGGGGTGATTACATCGCTCTGTTCTGCCAATAGGAGTTACTTCTGTATTTGTGTACTTTCAGGTTCAGCGACGAAAATGGAAATTAGATTTGATTGCACAGCTGGCATCAAGAATTTCATCAGAGCCCATCCCTCTGACATTAGAGTAAGAAAGCCAAGATAGTTTATTATCTACCAAGCACTGACAACGTGGTGGGGATATCAGATAAGGTCCCTGCACTGATGGGTTCATGCTAAACTCAACTGCATGAAAACGAAGGAATGCAGTGGGAATCGGGATGTGCAAGCAAATGAGAAAGACAGGCAAGATGTTCATTCTCTTATTTTAGATAACAGAGTAAGTGAACTATTCCTTATGAGATACTCTAAAGCCACGTCAAAAGGTTGAATCACTGGGAGAATGTGGTATATAATTCAGGCTGAAGAAGGAGGGCTTGGTAGCTGATGCCTGTGATGTCCCAGAGCAGGGATTAATCCTGTAGGAAGGATTCTTAGATCAAAAGCAGGCCCTTCCCCCTGGGTGGAGCAGTTATGTTAGACATGAGAGAATTTTGGGGTCACTTGGCCACGTGGCAGAACAGTCAAAATAGTTCAGTTGTTCGATTTCATGGCCTGGAATGGGAAAGAAGCTCTCCCTGTTGATGTACATGCAGTGCATCCACCTGCTGATCAGCTGTGTGTGTCATTGAAGTGATACTGGGTTACAGATCCCATGGAAGAGAACTGCTCTTTGGATACTCATGATCTTCTTGATTTGATTCACTGTGATAGTAATAAAATAGTCAGCTGCTTATTCCATGAGGCGTCTGTCTTCTAATTGGCAGCTGGCCCTAGGGGTAAAATCCCCAACATATGCTTTGCCTATCACAGCTGTGATTTTGTTTTTATCTCGTTCTGTGCAGCCCTATGGAGTTGAGGGAATTAGAGTACAGGCCTGTAAAGGTCCGAGGGCATTTTGACCACTCCAAGGAGCTCTATATTTTGCCACGATCACTTGTGGACCCAGAGCGAGAAGCCAGAGAAGCCAGGCAGCTGACATCCCACCCAGAAAATGGAGCAAATGTCATTACCCCTTTCTACTGCACAGAACTAGGGTAAGTTAAGTCATGCTTCTTACAAACAACTCATTTCTGTTTTGAAAAGCTGAATCGCAGAATCATCACCTCTATTAAATACTTCTGGGGATGGGGACTCCATCACTCCCCTGGGCAGCCTGTTCCAATGTTCGATCACCCTCTCCATGAAGAAATCCTCCCTGATATCCATCCTAAACTTCCCCTGGTGCAATTTGAGACTGTTTTCTTGTGTCTTATCACTTTGCACCTGAGTAAAGAGACCTTCATCCTCCTTGCTGTAATGTCCTTTCAGTCAGATGTTTCTTTCTTTGGTACTTAGTTGTAGACAGCAGCAAGAATGAATTTGCTTTATTTCATGAGGTACATTTGTCCTGTCTGTGTAACTCTAGGGTCACGATTTTAGTCAACCGAGGATTCGTGCCCAAAAAGAAGTTGAAGCCAGAGACCAGGCTGAAGGGACAGGTAAGAGGGATACAGGGAAGTCTTGCATGATACTTTCCACTCCCCACTGTATAGCACAACCTGCTCATTTATGACCAGATCCCAGTCACCAGAAAAGTGACTTTTCTACCAGGACCTCGCTGAAACGTGAAATAAATCTTGAAAGATTCCTTTTTTCTTCTCTGCCACTTTTCTCCAGATTGAAGATGAAATTGATCTCACTGGGGTAGTGAGGTTATCAGAAACCCGGAAGCCTTTTGTGCCTGAAAATAACATTGAGAAGAACCGCTGGCACTACCGTGACCTGGAGGCTATGGCAAAAGTGACCGGCGCTGAGCCCATCTTTATTGATGCAGATTTCAGTAAGTCACAGGAGAACCCAACCCCATGTCCAATTTTCACCAGTCTCTCCCTTTTCAGTTCAGTTAGATATTTCCCTGAGACATTTCCAGAGGTATTTGCACCTTTCTAGTTCACTTTTGAAGGTGGTAGCCAGCCAGCGCAGGTGAGCAGTAGCACACTCTGAAGAGAAGCGGTCTCAGGCCCCAGTTGAGAGGAGGTGGTGGTTGATGCCCTGAGACATCAGCCACGTGCTCTGGGGCTGAGTGCCTCACAGCTTGGGCTTTGCTGGGACCTTGGGAGCACCAGGGCTGGAGGAAATAGGGTATCCGTTGACTTACCACTCCGAGTTTCTCACAGGAAGGGCTGCTCTACACCACACAAAGATCTGACCTGTGCGCTCTTACACCTACAGAAAGCACGGTCCCAGGGGGACCCATTGGAGGCCAGACAAGAGTGAGCCTAAGAAACGAACACATGCAGTACATCGTTACTTGGTAAGTTACTCAGCCAGCAGTTTGACCCTTTTTTTTAACGTAAAGCTTTCAACTGCTTTCTGTTGAAAGCAAAGGAGTAATTTTTGTTCGGTGTTCTCGCTTCTGCATCAGTGAAACTGGGTGAGCCCTTCAGCTGCAAACCTAGTTTTAACCTAAGTAATATTTGCAAGGTGGTTTGAAGCAACTGCTCTTTATTGAACTGCAGCTGGCTTCTAGGGAGGTGTCATCAATCTTGAAAATAATGTGCTTTTTTATTTTCTGTCACAGGTACGGCTTATGTGCTGCAACTTCATTCTTGTGGTACAGAAAATTTATACAAAAAATACCTCTCTGAGGGAAGGACTGGCAACTACGCCCCTGTATTACAGTCAAAACCACTCTTAGAGAAGACTGCAGCCTGATCAGTCCTGAAGAAGCCAGTCTCAGAACACTGTGTTCAGTAAGTTTGTGCTGCTGTAAGCTGCAAAGAGCCTTTCAGCAGCTGATACAAATTCTGTGCTCCTACCAGCGTGATTCTGGCTGCAGAGCAGAAGCATTGAACTTCAGACTTGGAAGTGGCTGATGAGCCTCCTGCTTGAATTGGCTTTCTAGAAATCTCAAGGATTTATTTTTCTATCGGGGTTGGGCAGTGGTTGGTCACAAGCTACAACACTTTCTTCTCCACTGCCCTATTTGCCATGTTCAGTGCAAACAAATGATGGCAAGGGATTTTATAATTTCTTTGTTTATAACTTAGGCTTTCTTTGCACTGTCATTGGTGAAGTCAGGACTGATGCACTGCAGCTGCATCAGTATAAATAAAAGGGCCTACAGGTGTTTCTCTTTTGACTTGCATTGTGTATCTTACATCTTAACAGCACCAAGGACCTAAGAGCTAGCAGAAATAACGAGAAGCTCCCTCAGATTGGGCTGGAGCCTTGCCAAGCTCGGTAACCTCCAAGAAAGCCACAGAACCAGGTCAGTCAGGAAAGAACAGAAAGACAAGTTTGTTCAGATGCTTGCCCCCACCACTTCGGCACGCCTTCACTGACCAGTGTTACACTGCAAGAGGTATTACTGACCTCCTGAAGAGGTCTTAATAATCTGCTTGGCCTGGTAAAGTGCTAACTCCCAGCATAAACATGCCTTTATAAAATCCATACAGTAACTCAGTCTAGGCAGTAATGATGATCTAGATCTATTTCCAAGTCAGATGTTTCCGTAATTAAGCTAGGCTTAAGCAAAAACTAGCCCAGCCCATTTAATTTTCCTGATCACCACAGCACATGCAGCTGAGGGGTTGCTGATACATATTTTTAAAGGAGAGGAATTACTGCATGGGACTAGCAGTTCAGGGCAGTTGTTCTAAGCAAATAACCTGCTCCGTGCCACTCTGCAGTGGCATTCAAGCATCTGCTTGAAGGGAAATGGAGAAGTCAGGCAGCAATCCTGTGCAACCCACTGTCTCAAACCCTCTCATTAATAGACACCACTGAAACTTCATCTGGGGGTTTATTCTTTTTATGTACAGAAACCATGGTAGCAGTCCGGTACATCTTCAGCCCAGCTTAGTAGCCAGTTCTTTGGCCTTTGCTTTTTCAAGCTTGGCAATGCGAGCCACTGACTTTGGACCCAAGACGTTACCACCCCAGTGACGACGGATCTGCAAAGAAGTGAGAACAAGTTAGATAACTCATACAATCTCGTACTTCTTCACTCAACTGACTTGCTCAATTCCAGTCCTTTACGCACAAGGGGAAGAGCTCCCATGATTAGGAACTCTTAGAAATTTAAAGCAGTGAATAACACCACGGGGCAGCACACATCTTTCCCCACCACCATGTAACTTCTGGACTTCAAGCATGGAATCGAGTCTAGCTGAAGTTGTTGACCTTGATAACTTCTCACCCTGTGTTAGTTTCATTTGCTTTTAACTGGGTGACAGTGTTCACACCTTCTACCCCACCCTCAAGTAAGAATCTGGATACATCATTAAAAAAATCTAGATACAACACACCCAACAGGCTTCAGGCTGATCTCACTCAGAAATAGTGATTTGCATTTCACTGGGAAACTGTTGGGGATGTTAGCAGTATGAACTGAAAACCAGGGCTAGCAAGAGAGAATCTTACCTCATCATATCTGTCATTGTAGTTGGTCTTGACAGCTTCAACCAGCTTTGCAAGGGCTCCCTTATCCTCCCTGTTGGTGACAGGTTAAATTCCTGTGCAGCATCAATTTAACGTCCTCTCCTCATCTTTTGTCTCAGAATTAAACAGCTTGTAATACCAACGTTTTTCAGGTTAAGCACAGCATCATTTACAAAAGGTTAATCACTCAAACCAAAGCTATAAGAACTCTCAATGTTTAGATTTTAATTCTATTTACAGATCTCAGTTAAGAGTAAGCCATCCATTTTAGCAAACCAGAGTAACATATAGCTTCAGGATCTGACAGACTGCTACATACAAGATGTCCTCTACATCAGATATTACAGAGGTAGTTATGCAAGCTGGTTTTTTTTCAGTTTTCCTTCTTTAAACTAGAGAAGCTCAAGTTTGGTATCTGTCTGCCCTACAGTCTGCTTATGGGCAGTTTCTGTTCTCCACTACAGAGCATCAAGTCAGCACACAGAATACTTACGGATTAACTTGGGTGAAAGCAACACAGGTGCAAGTTTTCCTGTGGACCAGTCGCCCCAGTCTGGCCTTGCTCTTGATTATGCAGTATGGTACTCCCATCTTGCGGCACAGGGCGGGCAAGAAGACCACCAGCTGAAAAGAAACAGAGTGCTTTATCACTGAGGGAGAACAGCTTTTTATCCTCACAGTTGGTCTGGGCTGTGGCAATTGCTCAGTGTTAAAAAGCTCGTTTTTGCTCTTCAGCATTGATTCAGGTGAAGAAATTCATCCATCATCGCAAGGGCCAAGCCTCAGTTTAATACCAGGACAACTAAGAACATGCCTAAGCACTCCACTTGTCATAAATAAGTCTTGATGTGTTTAACACAAACTATATCCCAAAATGCACTCTCACCCCAAATCCAGTTCTGACCTCAGCTCAAGTTACACAGACAGGCTCTACCTTGTACTACTGGGGATGCTCACCTCAATGGGGTCCACGTCATGGGCAATCACTACAAGCTGCGCCTTCTTGTTCTCTACCAGAGTTGTGACGGTGTTAACGCCTGAAAAACAAGTTAGAAATGTTTTAGGTCAGTCTTTTTTCAGGGCTTTCATATAAGCTTCATACAACCTGCTGTTTCCATAGCACACCGTTATGGAAATTGTGAACACTTCCACATCCTTTCAGTACCGCAGAGAAGCAGTTCCATGGACAATTTGCTAAAGCTCAGGGTTAAAAAGCTCGTCTATTCTGCTCTTCACTTTGAGTTCAGGTGAAGAAATTCACACATCATTGCCATAGCATGTCCAATTCTGTATGGCTGGAGCAGAAGGCACCCCATTCCCACAAATGGGAACAGACAAGTCCGTGTACACTTGCCTGCCCGGAGAACTGGTGGCCTCTTAGTTGGAGTATCTCCCTTTCCTGCAGCTTTCTGCTCAGCACGAGCCAGCAGCCTCTGCTTCTTCTCTTGCTTAGTTTCTGGCCTGTATTTGTGTGCCAGCTTCAGAAGCTGCGTAGCTGGAAGAGAACACAGACTAGTTAGCTGTGTAACCTGAAAATTTTGGCATTACGTTCAAAGGACTCAAGTGCATCAGCGATCTTGGTGGTTGTCATCAAGGGTATTTAGATAGCAAGTTAGCATCATTTGCACAACGCGGGGCAGAGCTAGCAGAGTGCCTCCAGAGCCCCTTTTTACCTCTGTACACCTTTACTGGCAATGTGAGCTCCTTTACTGCTTAGGTGAGAAACCTCCTGGAAACACAGTTACCACAACTCTGGGTTTGTATCCCTAAACAGGAGCTCTGGTATTTTCTACTCCCTTTTCCAAGTACACAGCAGCCACGAAATTTTGGTCAGCAAATTCCTAAGACAGCTTGTTGTTCCTATTATCAGTCATTATTAAAGCCTCCCTAAAGTGCTTCCAGCAATGCTGCAGCTTACCTCTTTTAAGTATTATTTTGGTTTCTTTCCCGTCTCACAATCCACCGTAGACCCAAGTCAAGAGAATGTTGTGGGGCACACCCTTACCTGTTTGGCGGTCCAAAGCCTGAGTGAACTGGTTAATTGCAGGAGGCACCTTCAAGCGCTTGTACAGAATGGACCTCTGGCGCTGGAGTCTGATGTAGCGGGGCCATTTCACAAAGCGTGTGAGATCGCGTTTCGGCTGGATATCCTGTCCTAGAAATACAGACTTTATCTCACAGCTGCTCCAGGCCGCACAGCAGCAGTGTGGAACAGGCAGCAGTGCATCAGCGATCTTGGTGGTTATGTATGTCAGCACAACCATTCAGATAACAGTTATTTTTTACATCATCTGCACACAGTACAGAAATGGTACTACGTAAACCTGACTTAGATGACTGCATCCCATACAAAAAGGCAAGATTCACCACAACACAAAGTTGTAATGCATCTTTGCAGCACGGAAAATCTAGCAAGTTATCCTTAGACACCTTCAAATATCTAGTAAAATACAGCTCTACCACTGATGGTGGTAAAACAACTGCCTGTGTTTCCTTCTCCATTCTACAGTTTTATTACAATACAATTCTGTATTATTTACATGGTTGTTTATAAAAAACAAAAACCAGTTTTTTAAGTAGCCGAAAAATATCCCCTTACTCACCGATGCCAAAGTTCTTGGGCCTCTTCTCAAAGAGGGGATTGACGACCTTCTTGGCCTCCTGCTTCTTGACTACAGCAGGGGCAGGTGCCACCTTCTTACCCTTGGCCTTCTTTCCCTTCGGCTGCAAATACAAAATAAGCACACTTTTATTTTTTGCCTGAACTACTTGGGGCACTTTAAGAGCTTACAGCCCAGCTCAGAAATACCTATTTCCAGGCATTTATCCAGCCAGGTAAGAAGCGTCGCTCTTCGGAAGCCCAAACCCTTTTCATAAGGCTTAAAAACGCTATCGTTAAAAACGCTCCCCCCGGCCGGGAGCGGCCTCCTCCGACCATTGAAACGGCGCGGCCTACCCGGGCCCTCCCTCTCCTCGGCCCCGCAGCCCGCCATCCGCCACCACAAGCCCATTCCAAGCCCCTTCCACATCCCCTCCGGCCTGCCGAGCACCCGCGGCGCCTGCTCAGCGGGCGGATGGCGGCGGATAACGGCTGCCACCCCCCCGCCATCCCTGCGCCGGCCGCCGCTCACCATCTTGGAGGCAGGAGGAGAGGGGAGGGCGGGGCGCGCCGCGGGATTTCTGAGCCCGAAATCTCGCGAGAGGACGGGAGGGGGTGGCAGGCGGGACTTTCTGAGCCCGAAATCTCGCGAGAGGACGGGAGGGGGACGGGAGGGGGTGGCAGGCGGGACTTTCTGTCATGGCGCAGCAGCGAGTGCTGCCGCAGAGCAAGGAGACCCTGCTGCAGTCGTACAACAAGCGCCTCAAGGATGATGTCAAATCCATCATGGACAACTTCACCGAGATCATCAAGACTGCTAAGGTGAGAGGGGAGAGCCCTTGGGTGGCTCCAAGGAGCCCCTTTCCCCCCCGAGGGACCCCTTTTCCCCTCAGGGGACCTCTTTTTCCTCCTGAGGAACCCCTTTTTCCCTCCTGAGAGCCCCTTTTCCCCGAGGGAGCAGGGTCTCCTCTCAGGGTGGGTGGCTCTCAGTTCCTCTTCCTGCCTTGGAGCAGCCTAAAGGTGCTGCTGAGTGAGGGCAGCCACTGAGGGGACAGAGCGGGCTGGCAGAGGTGCGCAGTGGGTGACCCAGAGGCAGCCCCAGGGGTTGTGAATGTAGGCTGAACTGGGCTGAAACGAAATTCCTTCCAGTGTGGCAGTTGTGTCAGGGTTTTGGTGTGTAAAAGTGGAATTGTGTGCTTTTTTTTTGCTTAGATTGAGGATGAAACTCAAGTCTCTCGAGCAACGCAGGGTGAACAAGATAACTATGAGATGCACGTCAGAGCTGCAAACATTGTAAGTAGCACTCTCATACTCAAATCACTGGGCAGCGAGTCCTTCAGGAGTGGTTTGGTTCATTAGTGTGTTCAGAGCAGCCTTCATAGCACTCGAAAGTACTGCTGCTGGAAGAGTAACCTGATATTTGGGGTGGCTGTGGGGTAAAGTCTTTCCCTAGAGATAAAGCTTGGTAGCCTGGGTTGTCAGCAACAGGCTTCTGTCAGAATCCTCACCTAATGTGGAAGCTTCATCTTAATTGGGGCTTGAGCTGCCAGAGCAACTTGGGAGACCTTGTTTTAGAATTGGAGCGAAGCACTGTTTTAATATACTAATGCTACATGATTTTTCTCCCTGCTATGAGGTCCGAGCTGGTGAGTCCCTGATGAAACTTGTGTCTGACTTGAAGCAGTTCTTGATCCTCAATGATTTCCCCTCTGTGAACGAAGCTATCAACCAGCGCAACCAGCAGCTGAGAAGCTTGCAGGAGGAATGTGACAAGAAGTTGATTGCACTGCGGGATGAGATCTCCATTGACCTGTACGAGCTAGAAGAAGAATATTACTCTTCCAGGTACAAATAGGGCAGTGGACTTCTCCTTAGTGACTCCACCCCTTCTGGGGGAGTTAGTCCAGTCAAACAAGTAGTTTTTAGCATAGAGGTCTTGAGAATGTTCCCAACAAAATTTTATTCCTATTTATAATTCGGTCAGACTCTCAGCAACTTAAAACAACTGCCACTCCCTTGCGGATATCCTACAGGGTATGAATGTCCTGATGAAGGAGATATTCGCAGCATCTAGGTGCCTGCTTCAGTTGGCTAGTTTTGACAGATAATTTGCATAGGATCCTTTGCAATCATTGTAAAAGGAGATGAATTTCCCTGGGGGACAGAGGCTTCTGTCTCAATATCCCTCTGTAGGAACCTTTATCTCTCCCTAGAGAGCCTAGCTTGCTGAGCTGGGTCCTAATGTTAGATGAGATGATTACATCCCCCATCCTTGTGGTGAGTTCTTTCACAAGTGACCTGGTAACACAGCGTGCCTTTTCTCTTGTAGTCACTGCTCCAGTTGCCTGGAGTCCTGTTGAGGTGAACGTCTGAAACGAGCAAAAAAGACACGCTCAGTTTCATTGAATTACAAAGTATCGTGATAGGATTTTTTTATGAAAGATTTATAACTCATTTGTTTGTGGATTTTTTAAGATTTTAAAAACACTTTTACTTAGAAAACAGGTTTTAGGGAATTCAGGCACTTTATTTTTTTAATTTTATTTTTTGACATGCACTCCAGCACTTGTAAATGAAAGCAGGAAAAACAAATGAGAACCTGATTATGTGGGCTGCACTGTTCAAACTAAGTGAAATCAGTGCAGTAGTGGTGCGAATTCTAAACAAAAACTTTTCTAAATCTTACCCAAAATTTTCATGACCAGGTTTTCCATTTTTGTCTCTTCCCTCTTTCTAAAAATTCTGAGTGTCTATAACCCCAGATAAGTTAATTAAGACCATAATTGCTCAGTATCTTTGGAAGCTAGGCCATTGTTTATGGGTAAGAGAAATATTTTAACACTAAAATAGTTTAGAAACTGCTATGATGCTTCAAGAAAACTCGAGGTAAATTTTAGAGTTGTTTTTCAAACTTGACTCAGTTTTTTGGGAGAGGTGGCGAGGGGTCCTAGAAACATCTCAGAAAGGAAGAGCGCTGATCACAAACCTAAGCACTACTCCTGGCCCTAATGGGTCAGGGATGTATCCACTACAGACTGCACGCAGCACAGCGTGGGCTGCACCGGGGTGACCCAGTGTGGGGCAGCAGTGCCTCACGTGTGCCAGAGGTGCTTCTATCCCACTGTCACCAGGCTGCCGTGGCTGTGTCAGTAGTTTTCCCTCTTGGGCTAGGGGGTTCTGACCATGCTGGCGTGGTCTCTTACCTGCCTGGCACAAGGTGCCGTGTAAAGCAACCCTTTGGAACAGAGCTAACATCTGAACGCAAATGGTTTTCTTTCCTGGTGCACTAAATGGATCTGCCTTCACGTTCTTTCTTGGAAGAGTGGTCATGAGGTGAGGAAGCTTGGCTAGTGTACAGAGCTATGATCCCTCCACTGAAACCTCATATCGTACAGCACTTAATCATTGCTTTTAGCACTTAACTCCCTTCCTGCGCTCTTTCCTGCCTTTTTCTGCACCAAAGAAATTGTGTGTGTACATACAGAAGCAGTGATTTATTCAAAGACCTTTTGTAATTAGAATATTAAGATATTTTTAATGAAATTTTATCGTCTAATGTGGGAAAGCATTTCTGTGATGTCACGTAGCCTTAGAGCGTTATAATCATGTTTAAATGGCTGTGAATGTAAAAGCTGGCCTGCCCACCAACAGGACGCTGTTCTGTGCTGACCTGGGAGCCCAGCTGGGTTTTCCCATCTGTACTCCGTTACTTTCTCCTGGGGCTTGATCCCACAGGATTTATAAAGAGGCGCACAGTCCTCTGAGGACAGGACGTGGGTTCCATACAGCTGTCCTGCCAAACTGTTCTCCAGTGCCCCGGTTACCCTGAAGTTCAGTGGTGAGTTTGTTTTAAGTTGGCCCTCCAGGGAGGCTGTAGAAAAGTGAGCTTCCTAACAGCTGTGAAAAGCCTGTTAGAGGGAGCAGCTGCTGCTCATCCACTCGGCCTTTCAAGGAGTGGGACGTGAGAGAGGTAAACGTTAGGTTTTTGGAACTGTTCGAACTGGGGCAGAAGGAAGGCAGTAATGCACTGATGCAGCTAAAATTTTCCTAGTCACTGACCTGCCAGGACAGATGGGGTGGATGCCGTGGTCAGGTTTTCCTTGGAAACCACGGCTTGAGGTTTAAGACTGACAGAAAAGGGACCGTAGCTCTGGGTCGGTCCCAGAGGTTTTCGCTAAGTGAACCCAGAGCTGCTTTGTGTTGGGGACTTGAGGGCAGGGTGATCCTGCTCCAGCAATAGGAAGCTTTCGAGGGGTATAAAACCTGTATCCACTGCCTCCCCACTTCTACTTCACCTCCAGCTGAGTGATGCTGCCAGAAAAAGGCTCAAATGTGAGGTGCTTGCAACTAGTGCTTTGTGTGCTTATTCTCCAAAGCAGTAACTCCAAGTCCAGCTTGCCTTCTCTCATCCTAAACCCAACACTCGTGTTTACGTTTCATCGCTCCCTCCTCTGAGATCACAGGAGCTGTCTTGAGTGTGGACTTAGACCTCAACATGTTTCATGTTTGTGCAATTTGAAGTGTCTCGTATTTCTGCACTTAAACTATTTCCCAAAGCATCTATTCAAGTCCATACATTAAAAATGTAAATAAAGCTACGACGACAAAATCACTGGACCCGCTGGGTTTGTTTTACTCTGATCGCAAGCTGCTTTTTGCTCCAGCACTCACTTTGTCTTGGGTGTCTCTCGTGTGTGCAGCTCCTTCCTCTCTTTGGAATTTTTTCTGTTTTTGTTCCAGTTTCTTCCATCACTTTATTTTTTAGTTTTGCCCTTCCACGTCGTGTTTTCCTTGTAGCACAGGCAAGAATTAGTCAGTTTTTTTACTTTCCCGTGCTGCCGATTGATCTGTAGCCTAGTGGTTAAATCCAGCGAGCTGCTTTGTAGGAACTGTTAACTGGTACTGCTGAAACCTGTAGAAGCTGACAGCACTTCATAGGCTGGGAAGTTTCAAAAGAAGATGCAGCCCTGTGGAGCGCTTTACTGAAGGGGCAAGGAGGCAAATAGACTTTAGTTTAGAGCATGGTTGAGATTTTTCTCTCTCACGTAGGCTGTGAACAGACTCCAAGAGAAATGAGTATGGATGAGGTCTTTGCCTCACTCAAGAACGTCCTTGGGGTGCCAGAACTTCAGCCCACATCTTTCTAAGGACTCGTAGTGTCTGGATTAGAACCGAGCCTCTGCTTGTTTGTAACAACAGCTTTGTCTCTGAAATTTCCCTGATCCCTCCCAGGCCCATGAGATTCAACACCAGCCCCTGAGGGGTGTCTTAGGAAAGGCCAGTGCTACAAGACTTGTGATGAATTTGTGAACACAGACCTTACACCCGTGAACGTTTTTTTTGCCATTTTCTTAATGCTTTGCTTCTGTCTTGCTTTTCCTCCCTCCCCTCCTTTCTTATTGCACCTGCTGACTCTCCTTACTGGGGTTCTTTGTTCTGGAAAGCTACAGTCTCTGTGACAGCAATGATCTACCGCTGTGCGAAGCCTACTGGAGACAAGATTTTGCCGCGCTGTCCCCCGAAAGCCTCTCCATGCCTCTGACAACTGCCACAGCAGAGCAGAGCGTTGCTACCTCTCAGAGCTCGACCCCATCACACCCTCATGTGAACGGGCATGGGGCGGGCCCGACGGAGCACTCCTGAAGAGGATTCTCTGCTGCTGACCACGTTCTTCCTGCTGGCACTGAGCTGCTGGAAGTCTTCCACCTGCTGTACTGAGCGAGCATCTGCTGTCAGGAGAATGCACTGGGGCTGTGTCTGCAGGATTCTGCTCTCCGGACAGCCACAGTGCTTTCTCCACGCCTGGGACACTGCCATGGGTGTTCCTCGCGCTTAAGAGAAAGTGATAAGTAAATACCAAGCTGATTGTTCTAACAAATTAGAGTTAGATTTGCTTTTCCGTGACAGTTATGTGTAGAGTTCGTTAGAAATCCAGAAGTTATTTCCATGTGAATCTCACAGTAAGTACATGTTAGAGTGCTGGGAGCCGAACTTGTTAGGGCTAGGAAACTTGAGCCAAATCTGGGAGTAGTGAGTGTTTGAGGGGCTTTACGCTGTTCCCAAGATTATTAACATTCAGGCTGCTTTAAAGCTTTCTCAGGATGCCATCAGATGACTTCTGTTCCACTTAGAACAGAATCTTAAGAATCCTATAGTATTTTTGCTCAGCGTTCTTCACTGTCAAAGAGCTTCACAAACTTGAACTTTTTGCTAGGGAGGCCTGTGTTGACGAGCAGTATTCTGCCTTTTGGAAAGAAAAGGGCAAACAGAATCAGACTGAGGTATTAAATGATGGGAGTCGCTTAAGGCTGTAGATACAAGCAGGAGCAGACTCCTGTTAGTCTGATTCCTTGTTCCACTATTTACACAGCAGCTTTCAATTAATGTAGCGTGAGCTGGCGTACAGCTAGCATTTATGTTGGTGATAGTTTCGTTAATTAAATCTTGAGTCAGGTGAGGTGTGTGGAGTGGAGAGGGTGACTCAGTTACAGTTTCCTTCCAAAGAAACAATTTTGGTGCTGTCAGCAGCTGTTGGGCAGCTCAGCACTTGTGCCCTGTGGTTGTTGTGAAGTGGCTCTGCCTGTGCCGTCGTGATGGCCACAGAGCTGATGCATTCAGAACATGCAGAGCTCCCCCAGCATTCTGCCGTACCGCCTTGTTTCTTCGGACGCGAGCCTTGGTTTACTTTCTGTTCTCTTCCTTCCATTCCATTTATTTTTTGTAACTAGGTGGTTTAATAAAATAACTCTTTTGTATAATTTTTCTTTTGGAGCGTGTGTTTTCAGCCACAACCTTCTGTGAAAACCTGACAACGTGAAGCGCGAGCATGCATTAGGACGAGCGTTCTGCAGCAAACCCTTCCAGCTGCAGCCCCGTCCCTGACAGAAACTTGTGCGAGCTAACGGAGGAGCAGCTTTCTGTGGGCGCTGTGCTTTGTGCGTACCAAAACTTGGACCCAGAACGGCTCCAGCGGTGCCCCCCGTGCCCCAGGCACCCCAAGCTCCGTGAGGGAGCCACCAGCCCTGGGCTAAAGGGGACTGAGGGTGGGGGGGGGGCTGCGGGTAGGCCCTGAGGGCAGCCACAACCCGGAAGTGCCACCGTTGCCACGGCAACCGCTCCGCGCTGCCGGCACTTCCTGCTGTGCGTGGTGGCGTCACTTCCGGCGGCGCGGCAGAGGAAGGGGCACGCTGCCGGGGCTGTGAGGAGCTGGCGGCGGCATGGCCAGCCTGGCCGCCCAGGACTGCTACCTGCAGGGCCTGGCCAGGAGGGTCGGCGTGCGGCACAGCCCCGAGCCGCGGAAGAGGAAGTTGGGTGAGGGAGATGGGGTTTGGGAGGGACGTGGCGGCGTCTCGGGGCGCTTTGCGGGGAGCAGGGCTCGGCCGTCGGCCGCTGCGCGGGCCGGGGGAGCTGGCTTGGGGCTGGTCGTTAAGCAGAACCCATGTGGTGGAACTTGGGGGTTCTGAGCTCGTGTGGTGTGCGCTGCTCTCGGAATCACTGGTCTCCTTTCACCCTTACGCGTGGTGCCTGGATGTGGGAAAAAGGGGTTACACCTAACGTGGCCAACACGGATGGCTCTATGTAAATAAATCCTAAAATAGGCCATTTTTCGCCATTGAAATAGGCTGCTACGATGTTTTACTGCGTGGCTGAAACTGCAGTCTTCAGTAATCGTTAAGGTTGGAAAATCATTAGAATCATTAAGGTTGGAAAAGACCTTCAAGATCATCTGCTCCAACCGTCAGTCTTTTCTTTCTTTTTTTTCTTTGCCTTCTAGTGTCTAAGCCAGGCCAGGCAGAGAATGGTAGCAGACCGCCCAAAAAAAAGAGAAGGAAGTCCAATAAACAAGCTGACAAGACAAATGCTCCTTCAGCTAAACAGGGAGCCTCTACCGCCAATAAACTTGCTCCAGGACAGAAAGCAGCCCCTCAAGCCAACAAACCGTCTCCACCAAGTGTTAAAGAGAACAAAAACAAGAGTTCAGATGCAGGTAAGGATAGCAGAGCTGTCTGTGGTCAGGTTGAAGTTACCTGAGCTGAGGTGGCTGCATTATGCTTGCTTCATATGTGTATAGCTTGGAAAGCATTTAAAAAATCCAGCTGCATTGAAAGCGTTTTAGCTTATTTTGTGTGCATAAACTTGTAATGTGACCACTGGGTGGCTCTCTAGAATTACCAGCACTTCATAGGAATTGCAGGGGACTTACAGATTTGGTAGCTTCTGGGTGTTATCGCATGGATCCGATCTGTATCATCCTATGCCTGCTTCCCAGTATGTATCTGAAACAGCTGAATGGAGAGATGCATTCAGCATTTTTGTTTCCATTAACTTGGTATTTTTATCCCTTTTTGTTTGGGAGCTACAGGGCATGCCAAGCTACTCTGGGCTGGCAGCAGTGAGTGATGATGTGGATAAAAAAAGGGGAACTCTAAAGAAACCAATAAGGTGGACACTCCTGTTTTCATTAGATGTTATGAACGGAAGAAAATACATTCTAAAGAGTTCTCATAGCTTTTTTCCATAGCCATAGAAAATAGTTTTGTTTCGCTTGTGCTGTACTTCAAGTATTTTTATTTTCTGTCTCTTATTTTCAGGTGGCAAAAGTGAACTCGATTCCACTTCTTTTTCTGCAATAAATCTCTTGCGTCAGAGACTACATGAGAAGATTAAAGAAGCTTCAGGACGAGTATGAGAACTCTAATATGTACTGTTATGTGTGTGTATGCGGTATGAATTCTCCCTGGGCTACCATGGCACTTGGGGATGAGATTTAGGCTTTGAGATAATTCCATTCCTTAAGGAAGTGCCTGTAAGTGTTGCTGGGAGTTCTGCTTGTGTTCTGGGTTTTCTGAAAAACACACAAAAAGGTAGCACTTGGAGCAGCACATGCCTCTGGTGATATCTGAGGAAGAAAAGGCACTAAATCTGCAAGGAACACAGCTATAGGATGCTCAGAGGGAGTTAAGGTTTTTGAAATGCACTTACTATGTTTATTATCTCTAAAAGCTGAGCCCACAGCTTCTTAAGTATTGCTTTTCTAGTGAGAGGTTTAAAATACATCCCACTTTTAGCTTTGTATTATCCCTGTAAGGCTCCTGATTCATGTCCATCCTTCTTCTTAGGATGATGCCAAAGAATTACCCCCTTCGGTTCTGGAGAAGAGGCGGCGAAGAAAGTATGAGAAAGAGAGAAAGAAGCGCCGAAGAAAGGAGTTGAAGATGAAGGCAAAAATGGAGAAGAAGGAAACTGAGGATGTACCTGTAGAGCCACAGAGCAAAAAGGAAGAGAGTACAGCTGAGATTGTCTTTAACAGGGTTGAAGTCCATGAAGAGAATGATTTGAACAAGATCCAGAAGAAGAAAGAGAAGAGGAAAGGAGTGAAAGGTAAAATCACTCCCCTTACAGGCAGAAACTACAAGCAGCTGCTGACCAGGCTGGAGGCTAGGAAGAATAAGTTGGAGGAGCTCAAGGATAAGGACAAGAAGAAAGCTCAGGAACTAGAGAACAAGATGAAATGGACAAACCTTCTCTATAAGGCGGAAGGTGTTAAGATTCATGATGATGAGGAGCGTCTGAAGGAAGCTCTGAAGCGTAAGGAGAAGCGTAAAGCACAACGCCAAAAGCAGTGGGAGAAGCGGACAGAAAAAGTGGTAGAAAGGATGCAACAGCGGCAGGAAAAGCGCCGCAAGAACATTCAGAAGAAGAAGAAAGAGAAGATAGAGCACAAAAAAGCCAAGGCTCGAAAGAAAGGCCGCGTTCTGCCAGAGGACTTGAAAAAAGCCGGCCTGTAGTGGGTGAGAGGCAGCTAGCGCTTGCAGCCTGGCCATGGGAGTTGTGGCGAAAGGCTGCTGGTGGGGTTTTCATAACGAACTTTTATAGAATGGTTTCGGTGCGCCTCCCTGATGCTGGTTGGGCTGCGGGTGCCCGAACCAGAGCTGGGGTCTGGAGGAGGTGGTATCTAAGGAACCAGCTGGTGTGCCAGTCAGTGCCATGGCTACCCAAGTCAAATAAAAACAAACAAACAAACTTGTGTGTGTGTGTTAATTAGTTGTCCTGTCCTGCTGAGACACTTTCAGATTGGGTTCAGTTTCATTATTTTCCTGAAGAAACACATCAGCCTCCCTTCCCTCTCAGGAGGGGCGCCCTGTGAGGGGCTGCAGCCTGCTCCTGCATGGGCTGGTTGCCAATGTTGCTGCACTGCCATGGCAACGGGGCCTGATGCTCCTTCCCTCCCGCTGCGGGTGCACTGAGCAGCCAGGGAAGGAGCAAGGAGCCCCAGGAGCTGCGGGACAGGCGGGTGGATCCGCTGCCGGGAGCGCTGAGGCCCAGAGGGTCGCTCTCCACCCCGGTAAATCCCAACTGAAATCCAACTGCTGGCCCCATGCAGACGGTGGGGGCTGTGCACCTCGTTCCCCATGGTGAAGTCTACACGCAGATCTTTGAAGATGAGGTAAAGAACAGCAAAAGGAAGAAACTGGTGAAAGCTGAGTTAGTTGTGTTGCTCGGTTTGTTGGCTTCTAAAGTGTTAGTGGGGAACCAGAGGTGATTGCCAGCCTTGCTGGTTTTGTTTGTTTTAGCAGCAAATAGTTACATTCAGCTCATCCTGCTGCATCTGAGTGTTCATGTCTCTTCACTGGATATCAGGACATACTAACTAAAGGCAGAATCATAATCATAACAACATTAAAAGACAAGGCCTAGTAAGCCAGATGGGTTTTTCTGACTGTCACTGCCTTTCTTTTTAACCGTTCCCCAGCCACACAATTCAATTTGCTCTAATTTTCCCCTAAGAGGGACAGTATGTTTGTTTTTTTTTCTTATTTTGAAAATAGTATTGAATGAAAATTTTTATGCATGTGCTAAATAGAGTTTATTATTTTAACATTCTATTCTGCCACCTTTTCCCCACTGTTTTTATCAATTATTTTCTTATTATTCTCCATTCAGTAGCTTTGGAAATAATTCTAACTGTTTTGATTATGGTTTTTTGAAGGTTCAGTTAGTACGCTCTTTGGATGAAGCAAGGAAGAAGTCTAAGACTTCTATAAAGAGCAAAAAGGTCTCTCTGGTTAGGGATTCAGAAACTTCTACTGATACAGGGCCGTTACTGTATAACCAGCAGAAGGGGGCTGGAGAAGTGCCCTACAAAGACTTCATAGAAAAGCCACCGCCATACAGGTATGGAACAGACGCAGAAATACCTGATCATGTGTTCCTGACTATAGGAAGTTTTTAGGTTCGCCCTGGGAACTAGATGCTTCCTAATTCTTGGTCACAGCGCTAACTGCTCGTAATGGCTTGTGTCCTTTCTGCCAGTTGTAAAATGAGTTTTCTGAGTTGCTGCCTGTTAAAATGCAGATTAGCACGCTAATATTTGAAATGGCCTACATATTGTATGGCTTTTCTTTTTAAAAGCTATTTTATAGGTTTTTTGTTCAAATCAATCTAGATAAAAACCCATATATATTGTTATACTGTATATCTGATACAGCTAATTACATATTATTGAACTCTATTGTTAAGCTATGTTAATAGCTTACATTACTACGCTGTAATGATTATGTAATGATCTTCTTACTGTTAAGTAGATTCTTTTCCTCTATGTTTGAATAGTTTTCCTAAATTTAGTTGGCCTGAGTCTCACATTAGTGGAATTGCTACTGCCATTTAATAATGCTCTGCTCTGAGCTGCATTTATAACCAAAAAAATAAATTAGTGCCTCCGTCCTTTTCACCCTAACTCTTCTGCTGAATAATGACACCTTTATTGCCACTTCTCTCAAGAAGCACAGTGCCCTGATGAGAAGGTCAGTGATCAGATAAAGTCTGTTTCTACATTTCTTGCTGTTTCTTACATAAGAGTTCATATATATTATAACTTTTAAAGATAACATATATGTCTTTGTAGTTTACAAATCTACCATTTATTGCTTTTATGCCAACATATGAGATGTGATGTGATGAACCCAGGACTGATGATTTCTTGGTCCAAATCACTTGAGAAGCAGCACAGTTAATTCTTCGATCTGTGTTCTTTGAAGTTTGAATGGAGCTTGGAATGGAGCTTTTAGGATTGTTACATTAAGATAATTGAATAGGTTATTACACAAACTGCAACTCTTACTAAGTACAAATCCAAGCTTTATTCTCTATTTCAGGGAACCTACGACATTTCAAAAGGCTTGGAAAAGTGAAGATGTAATTGCAGCTGAGGAAGTCAGAGCCCTACCCGATTTTGTTGGTAAAATTTATTTTCCTTAATGTCAGATATTTTAATTTGCATTTTTAGGAGCCACTATATGTATAGTGATTTGAGCTGAATAAGGTAAAAAATCAAGCTCAGAAATGACCTGACATCTTTTCAATGATTTGTATGTAATTTTGAAGACAAAAAGTCTACTCACAGAAAAAAAAAAAAAAAAAAAGTGAAATTGTCAATCAATCGCTATTATTGTTTAGAAGGTAAATTGTAGTTACAATATAAGCAGATTTATTTATTGGAAATTACACTTTTCTGCATCATACCTGAACTTGGTTCATAGCTTCCATGCTTTTATCCTTCTGAAATCCACAAATCAATAAAGTCAAAGAAAACTTAGGAATATAGTATATTATTTTTAACCTAGATTTTCATAAATTTCCCTTCCTATGAAGAGCTTTCAGACATGGTAATTGCTGCACAAACTGTAGAGGTCAACATGTTGATTTAGTGATTTATTGTGTATGCACTGAGTTTTTTACAGCAACAGTTTTCAACTTCATAATTTCTTTCTTGACAGTTCCCGAGGAAACCAAGAGCAATATCTTGGAACTCCTGTCAGAACGCAGGCAAAGGCGTCATGATGAAGCAGTAACCTTAATGTATCATGAGCTTGCTTGCATTGCCAGGGTAAGACAAGATTTTGCCATCCAGACTGTCTAGAATGCTATACTAAGGTTCAGGTGTAATTTTCAAAAGATGGGACTGACTTCCTTCCTTTTTTAGGAGATAGAACCCATGATTTTGGAGCCTGGAAAATTGTTTTTGACAGAACTGATGGAATCTGATGGAAAAATTGAAATTCTGTTTACAAAGATTGAGCTTGACGCTACTGTGGAAGGCTTCCCAATTGAAGTAAGGCAGCTCTTGCCATTATCTCATCTTCAGTTATTTGTACCTGTTGTCTGCTGTCTACTTGGTCAGTGTAACATGCCTTCCTATGTCTTGCGGTAGTTTTAAGATAAGAAAGCATTTTTTCACATTTAATTTTTCAATGAGATTGAGAGTAAATCCTTCTTGCAGGGTTTGGAAGAACTGTGGACTATCATTCAGCAGGAATCCTTGGCCAGAAAGAAGTGCATAAGGGAATTGGATGAAACCCTAAAAAAGGTTGAATGGAGTCGAACTGACAAAGTGAGGTGTAGTTTTAGTAGCAGTTATCTAAGCATAAGATTATTATTTGTTTATAATACTGGACACAAAGCAAAGAGTAGCTTATTTCCACAGGAGTCAAGGATGCCTGCCAGGTTCTGATGTATAGGCGATTATTGCCTTTTTAACAATATGTCATTCTCTCAATATTCAAGAAAAGATAATTATTTTCCAGTTACAAAGTGGTTTTCTTCCACAAATACCTGCAGTAAAGATGCAAGAAATTGTGTTTTTCGCAAGTTGTGAAAAATACTGGAGATGATCACATTTCATAAATTTCTTGTCTGCTTAAAACAAGCATTGGTGAATTCACTATAGATGTAAGAAAGGAAGTTGTTTTATGTATTTGTTTTGAATTCAGTTTGCAGCCTATCTGCAGAGCTCTCAAGAATCAGAGATAATAAAGATAAATCAGTCAAGTAGTAAAAAAAAAAAAAAAAAAAAAAAAGTATTTTTAAAAATTATTTTTATGAATCAGTATCTAATAAAACAAAATCTCTTCTCAAAATATCAGCCAATTGAAATTATTTCCAGGAAAAAAAAATCACTGGTGTAACTGAAATGTCAGTTCCCTAAGGTAAGCAATTACAAACCGTGTGTTTATGTGTTCTTTACTCTTTTATTGTGCAGATAAGAAATGTACTAAGGAAGTACACTGTGATGCTGGAGGAAATTTCCTTCTTATTATCAGCTGATATTTACAGGTTCATAAACAACGAGGCCATGGTAAGTCCTTTTATATTGAGAGTCAGTTTTACCTGTAAGAAGACAGCAATCTGAAATATCTGAGTCCTTTTATTTCCTCATTCTCATACTGAAATTCATCATTTCTACCAAGCAATTTCTACCAAGCCTTATAGGAGAGTGTTTTCTATTTTGCAGGTTATTCTTTGTCGTTTGTATTTTTTTCCTTAGTTTGACATAGAGCTGGCAATTTTTTTCCTGTCACATGCTGCTTTATTTTTTATTTTTTAATACACAGCTGATTAACAGAGCACTGTTGGCTAACCAGAGGGCAATTTCCAAGCTGTTCTTTAATCTAATGAAATCAGAGATGAAAAGGGAATTATCACTTCGATTGAAATGGCAAGACAGAGTCAAGAAGTGGAAGCTCACACAAAAGAACTATATAGTTCAGAGTTTCAGGTATGAAATTTTACAACAGATTATATTTTTTAGTATGAACAGCACAAAACGGCTAGTGTTCATTTCTGTTTTCTATAAGAAATAGTATTTTCCTATTTTACTCTTATAAAAAATAAAAGTAATTTAGCTTTTTATTATTATTATTATTTTTCCAAACAGATGTTTACTTAACTGTGTTCTTCCACCCTACAGAGAATTTATGGTAAATGAAGAAATACAAAATCCTCCAGCTGTGAAAACAGAAATGGAAACTATGATAAATGGACAGATTTTACTTAATGAAAAGAGACTGGAAATTCTGCAACACCTTGTGTATGACAGAAGACAATACGGTGACAAAGAAAAGTAGAGTTCTTGGTAGAGTTAATAAGGAAGCTCCACTACAGAAAGATCTTTGCTCCATTTCAGTGCACAATTGTATAACACAGCAGTAAGGCAGGGCCTAAACTTCTTCTGTAAAGCTCTTTTAATGGAAAAAAAAAAAAGTATGCTTGGTTTCCAATGCACCTGTTACAATAATAGAGGGCTATCAAGGACTTGAAATGCAGAAACACAAGTAAACCTTACTGACACTTGAAACCTAGTAGAAAGTGGCAAAGAAGGATGGATGGATACATAAAAATTGGTGGCATTGTCACAGCATTTCTCAGTGAGAGTTTACCTTGGATAATTATGAAGAAAGGAACATTGAAAGAAAGCTCATGGTGCTACTTTTCAATTCCATCTATTGTGACAAAAACATTACAATATTGCATTACGATATTACAATTTTCAAACAGTTCTTCTATTATAATGTGTAACAACTAGGTACATCTAGTTCCTTGACAGTAAACAGTGGTCTTGAAAAACAGCAGCCATCTTATTTTATTTTCATTGCTGATACGGCTGCAAAAAGCAGAGTAGTCTGGTTACTCTGATTCATAGTTTTAACTGACTGGATTATATCTGAAGTTATCTGATTCTTATTTCCTATTTCAATAGTGATTTGTTGCCTCCAGCGTGCACACAAGCTGAAGTTAATGAATGGTACAAATCTTTGGTGAATTTAAACAAAAGCATTGGTAAGTTGGGAAATCACAAGTCACAAAAACAGTCTGGAATTCAAGCAGTTCTTTCTTTCTTTCTTTTTTCCTAACAGGAATGAGTCAGAGTGGTGGTTTGAAAGTATCTTTGGAATATTTTTTGTTCCCTGTTTTCCTATGTATCCAAGTTGCTTTGAGCTAGCAATAAGACCCCAGTAAGATTTCTGTTGCATCGCCTCCCTTTTACCACCACAAGCAGTTTTGCTTAGTGAAGACTTGCAGGAATTGACTTGGTTAGAATTAATCTGAGGAAAAAAAAAAAAAAAAATTAGTCGAGATTAGTACTCAGTCGTGGAACAATACTTTTTGTTATCTCTTGTAGAATAAAAGGCAAAGTATATGAGATTATTCCTTTCTCTGTGTTTTGTAGCATGTCTACCTTCTGCCCTCTTAAATGTTTGTAGCCTGTATAGCAGCAAAGATGTTGGTAGTGGCTATAAATAACTCACTGCTTTTAAGCATAATGATAAAAATATTTGTGGAAATAATGTCTCATTTTACTGACTGATAATATCAGACCAGTCTGAAGACACTACTGGGGAACACTGGCTGTGCTGAGGCTCAGCACAGGTCCTCTTTCATGTTTCCATTTCACACTGCTCCGAGAAATAATGACATTTTTACAGTGGTTTCTTTTCCATATCCTTCAGATGACCACAATAGGCAGTGTGTGATGAAAATTCGTACCCAGTATGAGGCAGTCCAGCAAAAATGTTTGTCAGAAGTGCAGTTATACAAGGTCAGTGTCGTAGCTTTGTGAATTCTTGCAAGGATTCTTGGTAATAGTATACAATGCATTGTTGCAATACTATGGGCTTGAGGATCCAGCAAATGTTGAGATAACAAGTTAAATTAGTTCTACCCTCTGTCTTATTCTGCTAGAAAACCTATTGTCCATTTTGTTTCACAGTACCATGTGGTATTTGTTCTTGAGATTTGTAAAAGCAGTAACAACTGCCAGTAATTAAAGAAATGCTGACCCTCATTGAGGTAGTGGACTCAGGTTCAGAACCCTCACCCTTTTGCTCAATCTGTCTTGTCTTGGGAAAAAATCTCACCTCTCAGCTCAGTTTCTCTCTTTGTCCAATAAAATTGTACTGCTTACTACCAGAATATGGTTATCTGAGGGTTGAATCTTTCTCTGTGAACATTTTGAGAAACCTGGTTAGTGAAGCTATCTAAAGTACAATTGATTTTTAGTACACATTTGTTTTCTAAAGCATTACTGTTAATGAAGTATAATAGGGGACCATCAACCTGCTAACATAAAATGGATATAGCGACTCCCCGGATTACACGTGAATGGTATAGGTTCAATTTAAAGTAATGTTATCTATGCTATCTATTTCTGGAGCAATCTATTCACAAGAAAAGAAGAAACACTAGGTTTAGCCATAAATTATAAAAGCCCCGCAGCAGTTTATGTTTGATTATAGGCATGTCAATAGCTTAACTTTCTTTTTGTTCAGAATAAACTGTTGAATCTGAATGTTTGCACACAAAAGGAGGCTGAAGAAACTGTGAATTCTGACTTACTTCAGTGGACGGAGAAACTACAAAGTCAGTTTGAAGAAGAACTGAAGAATATGGATGTATGTTTATTACATCTGTTTTTATTGCTCTATTGCTCTTCTGTTCTTCATGTGCTGCCTGTACATGTCTGCATGTACTGCCTGAAATGCTATGTGCATCTTAGGCTATTGATGTCATACTAGACAGAGGTCTGTTGTGTGATTGAATACTTATCCCATATATAAAACAAGTTTGACATGATTCAAGAAGAGTTCATAAGTGCAACTTCCAGCAAGCAGTTTAATAGTAACCAGTTCACTTAAATCTCTCTCTTTTTTTTTTTTTTTTTTTTTTAAGAGAGAATTTGAGGAACTGGCTAAACAGAATGAGCAGAACTGTAGAGACCTGTACAGCTATTTTCAACAGGCCTGTAGTCTCTGGGATGTCCATCAACTCAACCTGTCCAAGCAGGAAGGTGAACTTCAGAAGAAACTAGATGAATGCAGACAGAAACAGAATAAATTAATACAGGTAAACATAAAAAAAGAATGTAGTATGATTTAAGGGAAGGACTTCTTAATGCAGAGAATGCTTTGGAATTCAAAATACCTGGTATAAAAATAATAATTCACATTTATGCTGGATTTTCTACGTTAGTAGAAGATGTCCAGTACATTTTTGGATACATGCTTGAAATTAATTATTTGAATCCTAAATAGTTATGAAGCTTTTTAATAATTACTAAATCATTTTTACTGGGTTCTTTTTATGTGGTCTTAGATGATGGAAAATAATCTGGATATAATTCTGGATAAAATGAGAACAGCGGACTCTAAAAAAAAGCTGAAGAAATCTTTGGAAAATGCCCTTTCTTCTTTGGATGACATTAGAGCTAAGTATGAATTTTGTAGTGCAAACTTAGCAAGTAAAGTGCATTTGAAATTTGGTTGTATTTAGGTCATATTCATGCTCTAGTGTGAAGGAAAACACTGCTCCTTACTTTTTGCAAGGATGTAAAATAAAATAATTTCCATATTGAACAAAGGTAAGGCAAACAATATCTATGCTTTAGAAGCAGGAGTAAGGAAAACCCAACAAATACTGTTTTAAAAATATGCTGGACCAGAATTGTTATGTAGTATACCATGTCATTAATGTCAATACGATCATTATTCATTCAGAATGTAGAAGTAGTAGTTCAGCTTCTTGAGTTGTGGGGATCACAAAGCTGATCTGTGCCATCAGCTACGCTTCGGGCTCACAGATTTGATCTCTTTCAAAAGGTAAGGAATAGAAGTTATTAATAACTCTCAGATAGTCAAAGTCTTTTGGTAATCTTTATGTTATGTTTCTTGAATGGTTTCCCATCCAAAATGAAAGTTCTGAAAGACTTAATGATAAATATTTCTTAACTTTTTCTCATTTATGTATTTATAATGAACTAATCCCTACTAATAAGACAGGTTGTGATTGTGTTCAGGCTGAACAAATACGGTAGAATAGTTGATTCTAGTCTGAAGGATTGAACATATCCATTAAAAAGTTAGATTTGGATTTAAAGACATAGTAGTCATATTTCATTTTATTTCTATACATGCTTGAGTCTATTAAACAATGACTTTGAATTTCACAGGTATGAGACATTCAACAAAGTTCTGGTGGATAAAGTAACAGCTTACCCAGAAGCTATTTTGCAGGAATTGATTTCTTACAGTGTATCCATCAGCAAATATTTTAACGTAAAAGAAATCTTCAAACAGGTAAAAAGAAGACAAACTTCTTTTGGTTTAAAATCTTCCACGTGTATTATTTTTTTCACTTTGGGGAAATTTTACATCAGCTTTAAAATTTATATTACATAAACTGAAACATTGCTTTGGCCATAGGACTAAACTGCTTTTATATCAATGAAATAGATATATTTTGAGAAGGAATCTGAGTCCCTTACAAGCAAGCAAATACTTATTTTTATTTTTTTTATTGTTCTTGTTACTTTTAGAACTTGGAAGGAAAACTAGACTCCACGTTTCAAGATGAAGGTAATTCCTCAATGGTACAAATAACTTTTTTTTTTTTTTTTTTTTTTTCCTTCTTGTTTTTAATCTGTGTTTCTTTGGATTATGACCAGTAAAACTTTGCTTTAACTGAAAATAATTAGTTGAGGTTCTGGAAGCTGAAAGTCTGGAGGAGCAACAAGCTGAGAGCGTTGTGCAAGAAAATGAAGAAAATCAGAAGATGGATAGCCCTGGCCAACAAAATGAAGAAACAAACGTAGCTGAGAATGAGGAGATCTTTGCGTGGGAAACTGAAGAAAGAGAGAAACAAGAAGATGGGGAGAGTATTTTTCAAGAGAGTGATGAAAATGAGGTAGAACAGGGGGTAAGCTTTTCACAGGTAAGGGAACAAGAGAACAAGTACTTCTGAAAGTGATGCAAGTTTTGCACAACATCATGGCGACTAGGAAGTTGTCTACCTGCTGAGGGGAAAAAAATCTTAAAGTAGAATAGGTTTAGTTTGTACACAGAGCACACATTAATCTTTATTGTTTTCATTTATTTCTGGACCATCAGGATTTTAGATCCTACTAATAGGTCTATAAAACAGCTCACAAACATTCCTTATACACCAGTTTTACCCTTGTTAAATAAATAAATAAACCACACCTTTAGCAGCTATTAAGTATTAGTTCTTCAGGTCTCTAATTACATGAATGCAATTTATCACTGTAACAAAAACCTTTTAAACTTCTGAAGATTCTGCCTATTGAATCTTGCAAATATATTCTCTGTATGAGTTTGTCAAAATTTGGAAACAACATTGTTACTAGTGTCCTTAGGAATCTTACATTAGCTTGAACACTGTGATTATGCACTTATTTTAAAATAGTGGTTTTAGAGGTAACAGGTGATGATTCCCAGTTGTTTCTTAGGATGTGCTCAACAGCAGCGAGGTGAAAATCTCTGAAATTGCTACTGAGACTTTTTCCACTTCTAGTGGAAACATTTACACAGTTCTTGGAGCTGAAGAGGCAGAAAAGACTGACATCCCAGAGATTTATTTTACAAAGTATGAGGAAAAAGAATCACTTCCTGTGTACCTGGAACATGTACTTCTCAAAAAAAATGTATTTGTAGAGCTGAAGAAATGGTTAGTACAAAACTTGTGTATGTTCTTTCTTTCCCTTTAGGTAGTAAACAAATTTCAGCCGTTTGGAAGAAATGTTAGACAAAACATGCAAAAATTAAATATTTTCATGTCATTTCTTTTGTAATTGATTAAAAATAAAAGAAACAATGCTCTTAATACATTGCTCTTAGATGTACTGCACAAGCATTTACCTCTTAAAGAACATTCCTATTTTACAGAAATTTATTTAGTGAGTAAACATGGTGCAGGAAGGCAGGTAATTTGTCCCAGTGCCCTACAGAGCCATGAAGTTAAAATATCTGGCACTCAGTGGTATGCTTCCAGCTCAAAAACTCCTCTGTTCTTCCTAGTTCTTCAGTATTTTTTAATCTCAGCCTTCATTAATGTAGAATAGGAACAGAACTTCAAAAAACATTACAAGATTTCTGACTCAGTCATATGATTTTTAGTTTCTGTAGACAAAATGAGTAGTACTAGTATTTGGTACTACTAATACTAATAGTAGTACCAAATAGTAACAAAACCATATCTTCCTGTAGCTGGAAGTTAAATTCTTAGAGTTAATATATTTAATGCATATTTATTTATTACTCAATGTTCTTCACTGTAATATATTTTTTTTAATCATAGGATTCGCCGCTGCTTTTTTGAACACTTGGAGAAATGGTTTGCAGAGTCCTTATCCAACTCCTTTGCCACTGTAGCTGCCAAGAAGGAAGAGCTGAATTCAGAACTTCAGCAGCATCTTCTCTTGCATCAGCCAAGACAGGAGAATATAGAGACAAATATCTACAACGTTAGAGCTGGTACCTCCTTTTTTACTCTGAGTATTATCTGCCTTCATTCAGAGATGATCATAAGTGGAACAAAATCTGTTTCAGTGTTAGGTGTCTCTGTAGTAGATGACAACAGGAAACAACTGAGTCTGTACTAATTCTCAGTATAATGTTATTCATATTTTTTTAAAAAGATGTTTCTTATCTATAGCTCATGTTGATTTGTGCTATTTTATGGGAATATTCAGCAATACCTTGATCAATTAATTGATTGTAGCTGTAGAATATTGTTTACATTGTCAATACTTGTGAGTCCTCATTCATTTCATTTAGCAAGTGTTTACACTGTACCAAAAAAAAAAAAAAAAAGTGTCACAGAAAACAAATGAAATGCTGAGGTTGGGCTTCTGAATACAGGAGAGGAAAGAATTACCTGTGTGAAATATTGCTGAGCAGGCACAGATTGGCCCCTAATGAGAAATCTATCTCGTATGAGGATCTGGGGGGAAGATTGATTTAAGGTGGGTTTGTTGGTCTTTAGCATATTAACTATGAAAAATCCTGGCCATTTTTTTTTGAGGTTGATAGGCTCACTCTTGGTTTACACAAGTATTTTTCCAGAAGGGAGACTAAAAGTGATTTTTTATTCCACAAAAATAGCAAGAAAAGCAATTTCTATTAAAAACAAACAAACTTTTTTTTCTTACCAGCGGAACTGTTACTTCATGAAGAGCGTCTAGAGTGCCACTGTGCAGGTGTGGTGGAAGCTCTGAACAAGGAGAGAGCTGAATTCCTCAAACTTTGCAATCAGCAAAGTGACATCATCAAAAACTTAAATTCTCGGATCCATGACATGGAATCAGTCTTCCTCAGTGCTCCTATGACTGAGAAGTAAGTGTGCCCCAGGTCTTGCTGGCTGTGAATTTCCAGAGTTAAACACACCTGATTGTTCTCTGGGATGTTCCCAGTTCCTGGCTTGTGTTCTGAGTCTTTTATCTGTGATTATTACTCTTCAGTGAAGAATGCCTGATGAAACTTTATAAAAATGAAAATTTCTGTTTTCTTTCTCTCTGAAGAAACTAAATTTGCTGCTGAACGTATGACAATTTTCAAATATTTTCAAGATTATGGCAGTCTTAAAAAAGAATACATTTGATATATTTAGATTTTATCTGTTTTATTGAACTTGTACTGTAATAGTAATTGACTAGTTGGTTTTGAAGGTAGTCTTCAACTGCTTGCTGTTGTCTGCATGTTCATCAAAACAGTCAGTGTTCAGTGAGTTATTTTCAGAATACTAAAACATTCCCGAGTTCTCAGATTTGATTGATGTCTTTGTAACCAGCAGCCTCTGAACCATATCGTGCACTCCTCTTTCAATGCATTTTCCCTGTCTTTTATTATTTGCTGTTAGGTTAGTTTCTTTCAGAAACAGTGTGCACTCAGAGCTCCTTAATCATCTGGAAGTCATCCAGGTTTCCCTGAGGAGTTATCGGAACTATTTGGAGGAAGCTTTAGGAAAATTAAGAGATTCAAATGTGGATTTTCTCAAAGCTTGCAGGTATAAAGATTTCACTGGAGGACTGTTTATAAATAGTCGTCTGTTTCTGGGTATTAGCATTTGTTATATAGGCAGAACAGTAAAATTAATGTTTTTGTTACTCATCTGTTTTGCTATATGTTCGTACAAAAAAAACCAACCACCTTAATAGTTAAGCCATAATGATTATACTGTTTTCAACACATTTGTTTTGATATCTACGTAATGCTAATCTAAAATACTCTTTAAGTAAAGGAAGACTCATAGTCAATTTTTTGACTTTGGTGGTTGCTTTCAGATTATTTTGTGAAGGAGGTAATTTTTCTCCTGAGGAGGTACAGTCTTTCAGCAAGCATCTTCAGAAAAAAAGTGAGCGTATTGACTCATTTGAAAAGTTAATCATGGCTGATATGGAGAAAATGGAATCGAGCTGCTTGGAGCAGGTGTGTGCAGAGCTTCTCTTTCAAGCTATGGAATCTATTGGCATATTTAATGTGATTTATAATCGGCCTGCTCCCAGACTGGAACTATAAATACTGTTCTAGTTAAATCTGTGACAATTACATGATGGAAAAAATAAGTAGAAATGGTATGTTCTATTACTGAAGTTGAAAAAAAGTGAAAACAAATTATCCCATCTCTTGTTTCTGACATTTTTAAAGGCTACTGAACTTATCAACCAGGCTGAAACAAAGTTCCATTATCTCTTCACGAATCGAGTCTTTATGGAGAAGATCCAGCGGCTTCTGACAAATCTACAACTGCAAATCAAATCAGAGGTACAAAATGAAACATCACAGCTTTGTTTAAATTAAATTTATTTGATCGTCTTTTATTACATTTAGGAGACTTTTGGCTGAGTTCAGAGTGGACTTATGTAACTTTTTATGCCAATTCAAATTCATTTTCTATTGTTATCATCCTAAACTATGGCTTTACTACAGCTACAGCTACACTAGCACATTGTGGTCTTGCAGCACATTGAGTGTGTATATTTGAATAGACCGTCATTTTTGTGCGGTGCAGTAAAGGACACGAAGTGTTATTTTTGTGAATTATTGTTTTCAACTCCTCCTCTGAGTACTAGTGACTGAGTCTTTTTACTAACGAGTCTAGTGGTTTTAAAGTGGAGGCTCTGAAATTCCTCTGAATGGGATTTTACTTCACCAATATATGTTTCTGTTTTTAGGTAGCAAATTCCAATTCACAGGCAGTGACATTAAAATCCTACCTGGAGAAACTCCATCAGAAGATAGATGCTTGTGCTCACTCTACTGCAGATAAAGTAGTAAGTTCTAAACAGGATGAAAAGGTATTAATTTGATTCACCATGCATTTTTATATATGGCAGTCTTCATATATGATACTTTAAATAAGCAACTATATTTTTAAGGCAGACTTATGTCTATACACATTGTGGAGGCTGGGAGGAGAAGAGTACTTTGCCATAGAATTTTTGCTCAGGGAGGTCCTGTACTTACTTTCCTGCTTGCAAAACAAAAGTCTCAGTTTCTATACACTCTCATTGCTTCCACATATGCATAAACAAATTAGTGATAGAACAGATTCAAATGAACTTGTATGCAACTGTGTCAGCATATCTCAAATCTCAGATTTAGTAAATACCACCTGTATTAACATATCTTTCAGGCTTTGACTTCCGAAGAGTTGTACAACTTTACCAAAGTACTGTTGAAGGAACTGAAAAAGAGGAGCCAGTATCTTGATTGCCTGCTATTCAATACAAGAAGGCTGTATGATAATGTAGGATAGTATTTTAAGTTCTCTACGTTCTATTTAACTTTGAGTGATTTTTAATCTGTATATGTTTTAAAGGCTTTTCAGAATCTGTCCTTTGAATTTTCAAATTATTAAAATGATTGCATATATATTATATATATATAATTACTAAAATGATTTTGCCTGTTGAGCAAAATAGTGTCTGTTTGCAGAATCTGCTTTTGTAACCAGCAACTACATGTAATGCTAATACTACTTGCCTGCTCCAATCAATAGGGTTTCATTTTCTGCCCATTTCAGGAGCACTTTACCCCTCCTGCAGCAGAGGTTACATTACAAGGTCCAATTGCTGTTGCCATTCGAACGGAGTGTCTCAGAGATGCAAAAATATTGACGATGATGGGTCTGGATCCTGTCAAGTTTCCTTTGTTAAATCCAAGCAGAATGGGAAAGCCTGCAGTTGATGATTTAGCAGTAAGCGTTATCCAAAATTTACTGGAGTGAGTATTTGTTTGCCTAATTATATTTTCCTAAATTCCAGCTAAGCAATTAGTTACCCCACAAAGGTTCTTATATTTGCATTGATGGTTAAAAATGTAATCCTAGCAGTTGAATATTATCTCTGAAATTTAGCTGCATTGGAGGGAGTAGAGAACTTGTAGCAGGGTATTCAAAAGCCACTTAGCTCTTCGTTTAGTTTCAGAATTAAGTCATCCTGGAGAAAATCTTCATACCGAAATCAGGACAGAAATGTTTGCTCACATCCGTTGGGACCAGGTATGCTAGCAGTTCTTCTAATTTATTACATTCATCTAAATTGTAGTTTCTAACATTTTGCTGAGCAGGTCCAGCTTGTTCCAGGCCACTGGTTTACATGCTAGCTGTGGGAGGATTGTGCATCCTTTCATGTTGGCTGCTTTTACTTTGCAATAAGATGATGATTTTTGGATCTTAACCGCTGAGAGCTTCAGAATGAGATAGTGGTTTTTTTTCTCTTTTTGTTGTTGTTGTTGTTGTTTTTTAATGAAGTAGCAAAGTACCTATATTTGTTACAGCAAAAGTAAAAAGGCATAGAGAAAATAATTAGCTTTCATTAAAATATGTAGGGGATCAGGAGTTCTTTCTGTCATATATTATCATTGACTCAAAGGTGGGTGCAGAGGTAACCCCAATTGTTCTTGTCCTAATGTTCCCGTTTCTTCATCTTTCTTTGCCAGAGCTTGATTCCACCAGCTAATTCCAAATATAGCTTCCCTTCTGCATTCCAAAGTTGCCCTCACAGCCAAGACTATGGATGTAGCCCATTCATTTTCCTTTTTATTCCTTGAATTAATCTTGTTTTAATTCCCACCCCACCTACCACGTATTTTATATCAGAGTTATATTGCTCCTGCCTCAAAGGACAGTCCTATCACAGCTGCTAGGGTACTTCAGTTTTGTCTGTAAGAAATGATTGTTCCTACAGTTGCCCTCTTAATGCTGAGGGAAAGCATTTTAAATGAGAAATTGCATAACCATATAAGAAAGACTTCAGGTGTCATTTATATAACGTTTTTCATCTTTCCTTATTAAATATAAAGCAATTCTTCCCACACCGAAGAATTCTCACTTAAGTGTATCTGATGGAGGTCCTCAGAAGTCTGCTACTTACAGATATGCAGCTCGTGTCTCCAAGAAGTCATCTATGAGCAAGAAGAAGCCACGAGGAAGGTAAGATGTGAAAAGAAATTCCACTTAAAATTACTCCTGTGCAGAAATTTACCTAAACTTCGTATGCTGCCTGTTCTTTGAGAAATCTTTAATGGTTATTTGAATTGGCCTTCTTTCCACCTGTGCTTATCATTTGGAATCTCTTCCCTACTTATGTCCTCGTGATCAGCTCTGCATTTTATTTCAGATTTTGGATGGAAAAACATTTTTCTCCTGTTTCATTGGCTGTCGATTTGTATTGTGAATTTGTTAGGATATAGACTTTTAAATGAATATGGCTTAATTTTGGGGTCCAGTGTATAAATAGTATATCTTCAGCTTGGTCCATAGATCGATGAAATGAACCAGTGTAATAGTGAAAACAACAGAAAGCTTTTGAAAAGCTGCTGAGGAGAGAACCATGTTTTTCTTTCATCAAAAAGTATTTTCATGTAATACTAGTTTTGGAGTTACATTTTCTCAGATTTTTCTTCTATTTCATATCCATCACATGACTGACTAAAAAAATTGGACAGAGAAGCAAAGGACTTGTGGATAGTTTCAAATTATTTTTTTGCCTTCTTAGCATACAGAAATACACAAGATCAGTTTTCAGTGATAAGAGATACCAAATATTTGGAGAGAAGCCTCCTGAATCTGAGTAAGTCAAGTATATCTACAGAAAGAAATTAATCACATGTGCTGGGGAGAGGGGGGAACCAACCAACCCTACCTATCTCTGCCCTTGACAGGGGAGGGGGTGGAATTAGATGATCCCTAAGGTTCCTTCCAACCCAAATCATTCTATGATTCACAGTATTTGTTTGCGTATGCCCCAAAAATGTATTAAAATGCACCTGAACAAAATATTTGAAAAACAGTAAATATTGCCAATGTGATCTTTATATAGTATGATTGTCTTTTTTATTATTACTACTTTTTTTTATTTTCAGTACTTTTAAGGGGCTTATTATGAATATTCTCTGGACAGGCAATAACAACTTGCTCTGTCTTGCTGAGGTAAGAAAAAGACAATGTTCTTCACTTTTGCTGTTGTAGATCTGCTGTGTCAGCTAAATAACTTGTAACTATATTTTGATGTTTGCATGGCCATCCAAAAGCATTACTTTCTTCACCAGTGCATTTAATTTTTAAATAGTGTTTGACAGAGAGTATTTTTAATTACAGGGTTCTTTATAAATATCAGCTAAGCATTCCAGAATCTGGGGCAGTGTAATATGTGGGGACAAGCACAAACGCCTATATCTAGTTGTATAGCAGAACAACTGCAAAGGCGAGACAATTCCAATATTATTTATTCTCATGGCATCAAGAGAAAATAACAGACTGAAGCAGCATGAAGCTGTGACACATACCCACCTTTCAACAGATTTTCCAAATAGCCATAAGTATACTGAAGCGTCATTAAAAGTATCTATAATCAGAACGTTACTTATTAGGACTTGCTAGACTGTAATACCAACTTAATAACTAATATTTGAATACATATACCCAAGTTAAGAGCAGTACAGTAGTAAGAGGACTGATATATTTTCAGAATTGGCGATTAAGCTGTACTGCAGTCTCAAAAATCCTACCCATTCAAAGAGCAGATAGGCAATGTAAATGATATAGTGCAGGCAAAGGAAGACAACTGATCTTAAGAAGGTGGCTGACAGCCTTATATATCCCTGCTACTGTTATATGTGTAGGTGTGACTTGTTTGAATGTGTTATCAACCCCTTTTCTGTTTTACCTTTACCTCCTGAAAGGAGTTCTACCAAAAAGAGAAGCATCACATGACAATGCCTGAAGGTCTTCCAGAGACATTTGAACACTGTGCGGAAATGTTCAGACAGAATCTATTGTCATACCAGAGTCAGACCGATGATTACTACAACTCCTGCCTTAAAGGTAAATTAATTCAGTTAAGACTTAATTTCACTGAAAATTGCAATGAATCAAGAATTATGTAGCCCAGTGGAAAAACTTGTTAAATTCCAGTAAAAGATTGGAAATTGAGCCAATAACCTCTTTAATATATTATTGACTACAAGGAGTGTGGCAAAAGAGCCCTTGACTAAGTTGAAAGATCTGTACAGGGTAACATCTTTTGGCAAGTGTGTTTTGGTAATCATGGGACCTAGAAAAAGGGCTGTTAAGGACAGAAAGAGAAAATTCCAACTTGTTTGATCCTGGCAGTGTACATTCATCTTGGCTGGGTTTTCTTTTCTTACAATGACTGCTTCTGTGTTGCATAAACACCCCTACTTTTTCCAAAAAGAATTTCAGGATCAGTTGAAGTTGTTTGAGGAGGAACTCCCTTATGTGTCCCAGTTGGCGGTTGATAGTCTTTTAAAAGAACATGAGCAGAAGCTCAGCAATTCCACTGGTAACATTCGGCACCTCTTCAATAAACAGCTAGAAGACTGGGAGAGCATGAAGGTACGTATCGTGGACATACTGGAATGCTTCCAGTGTAAACAATGCTAAACACATCAGAATTACAACATTTCATTTTATTACTCTCACTGTTTGCTTAATCGCTCACTGCTGACCTCATCACAGATTTTATTTCTGTGTTTGCAGTTAGTCTACAGTTCTACTGTAGACCTTGTACTTCCAGTAACCCAGTCCTTTCTCTCACTGCTTCCAACATTAGGCTTCCTCTCTATAATCTTTTACAACTCTGTGGTTTTACTCTTAGGTCTTAAATTTTTTAAGAGCTGGTAACATTGTGGTATGGCTATACAGTGTATACAGTATAGGCAATGATGCCTATCTCATTTGTAGGTACTATTGCATATAGACAATGAAATATCATTATTGGTTTTTTTAAAAAGGTATATTTTGTTCAGTAATATCAGCTCTGATAACAGAATCTTAATGGAGACCATGCAGAAAATGTTACAAGTTACTATTTTCAGATTTTGTCCCTCTGAGTATTAAGTTAAATTTGGAAAAAAAATACAGATATCAAGTTATAAAAATTTCATGTTCACCTCTTGGTAAAGGGATTACTACTTGTGATGACTTGAAAATGAAAAACAAGGTGAGATCAGGCCCTGTTCTTCAACAGATAGACAATTTGGTATATGCTGTACTGCAAGGTTTATCTGTAGTCAGCCAAGGAATTGACCAAATTTTCTTCCTTTCTGAATGTTGTGACATAAAATGCTTGTTTTTACTACTTTTTCATTATGACTCAAATGCATGTTCATTACAAAAAGCATTCTTATGTGTTTATTTAAAGGTGGTGCACAAGAATCAACTATGTCCCTCACTGGGGCATCCAGACAACTTACTTCAGCTGGAAGCTTTGTGCCAAGAGGAATTGAAAAGGCAAAAAGACCAAGCTGAGGCTATTCACCTCAACACAGAGATGCTTAGGGTAACTATAATGCCATGGCTTAATATGAGCTTGATAGATGATGCACTTGGAAAAAACAGATTTTGGATACATTTTTTCATCTGCATCAAAAGTAAACTGAAAAATGTTTTCTGTTTTAGTGTTCACACAGTATCTTTGTGTCAGCAGCATTAGTTCAATGTATTCATAAATGCATATGTGCATGTACAAGCACATTGGTTTGTTGTGGATCTAACCTATCTTTCGTATCGCTCATAGAACATACTGAGAAAGTGGTGACTTCTCTTTTACTGGTAGAGTTGTTGGATCTGAGTCTACATTTAGAGTAACAGTGACATCCTCTGGTTAGTTATTTTACTTGCAGAAGACAGATGCCTGGAAGTCTTTTTTTCTGTGTGCGTTTCATTAGCACAAGTAATTGGCATTTCTCCATGTAAGATTAAGAACTCAAATAAGCAGAACTTTACAGGAGAGACTCAAGAATCAAAACACTCCTGCTCCACACACGTTTCCTGCTCCATCATCTAGGGTTATTGAAAGTCAGTTTTTTATTTCTCTCAGGCCACTTACTGAAAATTCTATACTGTCTGCAGATTCTATATATTTTTTAATTCCTAAATAATAACTCCTCCTCTTAGTTCTGCTTACACACAACACAGAAACACATATAACCTTTTTCAGAATAATATCTGATGAAAACACTTCTGCTCAAAGTACCTGAATTCCGAAATGGCCTTTGCTCAGGCAGAAGGATGCATTTACAGATCGCTGTTACTATCAGGTTTAAATGCTCAACCCAAATATACAATTACAGGGCAACTATACCCAGAACTCTGTAACTTTTTATACATTATCTTAGGTAATCAAGTAATGTTGAGAGCACTGCAGAAAAACTCTTTTAGATCCTTTTATGTGCAATTTAGAGCCTTATGTCTGTGATTTGCAGCTGTTGCAAAGCATCAAGGTTGGAGAGTTGTGTAGTTCTTTTGGAGCTAAATTAAAAGGAGAGGAGATCAAATTATCAAAGGAATTCTTCTCACTTGTATCCAATGTCCCAACAGGACTGTGCTACTGAGTGTGCTCAGAACTTTGTTTCTGCACTAGCTGCCTTCACAGAAAAGCTGCTTCTGGAATTGGATGAAAGCATCACAATTGATGACATACAAGTACCGAGTAAGTAAAGATGAAATCGCTTGTTGAAAGTATTGTTGAAAGATTGCAGCAGACTTTCCCTAGAAAGAGGAGACATTTGTATTCTATAGTTCTTTCAATGGAAAAATTTGCATGAATGCAAAGGTATTTCTTAAAAGTGAAGAGCATCTAACTGCATATAGTTACTTCAAAACATGACTGCCAGTGTTTTGTTGCCGCTGAGTGTATCTTATATTATCTCTCAGTTAGTGAAACACCAAGGGAAAAGACATCCACGTTAATCCGTCGTAAAGAAGCTGGACTTCCTCTAGAAATCTGCAAAGTTGAACAGTTAATTGAACGTGGGAGCAGGTAATATTTGAAGATGCCGAACACTGTTGTATTAAATTTTTCTTCCCTGAACTGACATCAGACACTGTCCTTGTAGGTCTTTCGCTCCACTTGTTAAAACTGCTGAATAATATGCTTGTCATTAGTGAGGTCATTTAGCCAGTAATGGGGCAGGTTGGATGGGTAATGATTTTAAAGAAAGAATAGCAATCGATCCAGATTAATGTGAATTATGTATTATATTGTAAAGCAATATAATTTAAATTTTATTGCTGTGTCACTTTGCTTACCACTATTTACCACTTGACCATTTTCAGACTTGTGGAATATACTGTGTATTTTCACTCTGGAGACATGGATTCTGTTTACTGTGCAGAGCTTTGGAGGTTTTAAAAGAAAAAGTTGTACTAAATAAGGTAGTTTCTAGTGGAGAGTTAAAAAAAAAATCTTTTACATTTAAAATATATTGTATGAACTAATACGATCTGCTCTCTTCTATTCTAACATTCTCTCTTATGGGTTTTTATTTTGGTTTGATCTGTTTTTTTTGTTGTTGTTGTTGTTGTTTTTTTTTTTTAAGGACTTGGCCAGGAATACCTCTGACCACTCTTACAGACAATTCAGACTATATTATCTGCAAAGAAACTGCATCAGTTACAACAGCAAAGACTACGCTCGGCCATGTAGCAGCAGTAGAAGCAAGAGATGCTGTATATAAGGTTGGTCTGTGGGAAAGGACTGTTAAGGAGTGCAGACTGTTATTGTTGTGGGTTTGTTTGTTTGAAGATTAAAATTATAGCTGGTTATGTCTTTAATACACGCAGCAATTTCAGACATTAAAGCCATATTCACCATGTGTAGAAATCCACTCTGTTGTTCATTTCTTTCTGAAGTCAAGAAGCAGACAGATGGTTTTTCAGGGAGTCCTCTCGTTCAGATACATTACAGTGAGGAATTGTTTTAGCAGAGAAGCATGGATAGTGTCAGAAATTTAATGCATTTCAGCAGCATCCCAGTTCAGAAAGCAGTTACTGTCACCATATCTACACAATGCCATTTCAATACAGCTAAGAGACTTGCAGTGACCATAGCTTGTGAAACAGTAGTGTTCAGCAATTAGGGGAGTATTCTTATGATAAATAATTTTGTAATAAATTACGGGTGTTTACGCATCTGTCCTGGAATTGATCTTATTCCTAGTCAACAAAATTCATTTTTTAAATGTATATTTTAATAGGGAAACATAAAATACACAGTCAACAGGCAAACACCATTAAAGCTACACATTTGCATAAGTGTTTTATGTATATAGTTACGGGTTACAGTACATTTTTGAGGTGAAGGTAGAGTACTGATTGTGTGCATATAGTAAACATATGCCACAGTAATGTTTTCCTGAATTTGTAGTACAGACTCTGTAATAAAGGTACTTTGAGTTTTTTGTGGTAGTTCACAAGTTTTTGTTTAGGTAAAGTACCTTTTTATCAGCTTTGTAATAATTCAGTTCATAATGATGACTCAGAAAGTCCTAGGAAGAGTCAGAGTACATTCTTTTTGCGATGCACTCCTCTTCCTCTCTCTTCTCTAGAGAAGGTAGCTCTTTAATCCTAGGAGCTAATGGAAGGGAGTTGAAGATCTTGCATTTTTATAAAAATTTAAATATTGTAGATAATGGAATTTCAGAAGTATTTAAAATGAACACAGAAGAAGGCAATGAATAATTAACTGTTCATATATTTCTATTGTCTAAGGCAGAAAATAAGTGTCCTGCATGCAATCATCTGACATTGAATAGGACTTGGAATTAGGCAAAGTAAAATTATGTCTTAAAACTGCTAATTTTATCCTTTGTTGTTGTTATTTCTACAGAAATACATATGTAAACTTGAGCAGCAGTTTGCCCAGATCAAGAAAGAAAGTACATCTCAGCTGGTGACAGTTCAGCATTGGGAAAATTGGTGGAAACAGTCCATCCAGAAGATTAAGCGATTCTATATGTGATCAGCCAAATCTTGTTAATGTTCTTATTCAACAAATAAATGTACTCTTCAACAGAGAATAAGTTATCATACTGTATCTTTGCTGGAGTAATTGAGGAATGTAAGTTGCTTTCTGAATGTTGAATTACATTATTATCCTTATTCAAGCTCTCCCTGTTCTCTTTTTAACTTGTTTTTTGTTTACTAATTTTCTGTTACCGAAAAATACTGGTCTAAACAAATCAAAGTTGTATGTACTTACAGCTGCTTTTTACTGTAGTCCTGCAACAGTGTTTCTGGCACAAACACTTATGTTCAAATTCATTGTTGGTGTAAACAGACAAGTTTGTTGTAACGTCATTGATGTTACAGATATGGTTCAACAGAATAGTGTATTTTTGTTATTTCTGTTGTGCTGAGCAAGTCCAGTGGTGAAAGGATCTTTTTTTTTTTTCCTCCTGAAATAAAAACTGACGAATGTGCTGTAAATGAAACGTAGACTCCGTACAGTGCTTCCTAGTCAGAGTGAAGTTAACTCATTGTGGTGCTAGCTGCAATGTGAGATCCTGCACAGCTAAAAGCCCAGCAGTGCGTTTGGACTGAAGTTCATGTTCAAGACTCAGGCAAGGTTGATTGGGTCTGTCATGGCCATGGCACAGCCTAAGGTTATATTTGTTAAAGGCAGCCTGTGGAAAGATGGAATCCAGCAAGGAAACTTCATTCAGCACAGAAGATGGCCTTCCTGCGGATGTCTTTTTTCCACGTTCTGAATGACACTTTTTTAACATTCTGTACTCACAGCTCCTTACTTCATTTCTAGAAATCTGACGTACAGGTTTAGAAACTTGAGTTGATCTGCAAAGAAAATTTTCCATGGAATGGTCTACAAATGAGGTATTTATCTGCAGTCTTCAGTGCTTTCTGTAGCAGGGCTTGAAAATAATGTACTGCTTTGTTCTGGGAGGTCAAGCAAGTTTATTTATGCTTAATATAATAACTTTCAACTATATTTCTCTTAAAAACTCTTTGAACAATTTTGAGAAACCTGAGTAACTATTTAAAAAACATTTAACCATTTTTCTGTTAGGAAATCCTGTTTTTAACTGCAACCCTGTGTATTTCATTTTTGTTTGTATTCATTGTGAATCCTAGAACTGTAGATCAGTTTAGGACTATATAGTAAATGTCACAGATGTTTTAGATGCAAGGAAATGTTCTGAACTCATCTGGCTCCGGTGTTCCTGAAGATTTGCAGCAGAGAAAATGAAGCAAAAGGAGAATGCATCAGCTGCACTCTTAATGATGCAATATCTCAAGTATATGTATTGCATTTCCTGAGCAATGAAATGTCTACTCTGCAAAGGCATATGGACATACACAAAGCCTTTTAAAAATAGCTGAAATCACACTAAAATAATCAGAATGCACTTTTAAATATATATATATATTTAAATTCTGTGTTAATCTTACAATTTGGTTTGAGGATAATTTTTGTTTTTCCTTCTGTCTGCCCTTTGCCAATACCCAAGTTCTCTGCTCTCAGTCTGTACACAATGAGAGCAGGAGGATGGTCAGTCTCCCGGGTATCTTTATTTCCTGTGCCTATCTGCAAAGTGGTTCTGCTTTATGTTTTCATTTATGCTTTGGAAGAAAACTTGAGAAGATGTTTATGAAATTTGTTAAATGGTATCCAGCTGGGAAGGGCTGCAAGCACCATGGAAAGAAGAATTAATTCCTGGCTTGATGATTTAGAAAAACAAATGGCCTACATGGAATTATGCTCCATTTTCAGGCTATTGCAAGGCTTTATATGTTATAAACCTGGCTACGAGAGGTTCCACAGAAAAGATGTGTGGAGTGCATTTGGGTACAGGCTGAACATGATAATTGTCATTTAAAAAAAAAAAAAAAAAAAAAAAAAAAGGGCAGACCCAAAATGCAGCAAGGCAGATCCCGAATAGGAAGATGTTAAGAAGTCTGATGGGAAGTGTGCAGTAAAGTGCTGGCACAGACTGCATATCCATCAAATGTCTTGCCAGCTCTTAATGTCAAATTGAAAAACAGCTGTTTGAACTCTGCTCTGCACGTTTGTGAGCAGGAAAGGAATTAAACTGAGCTTTTAAGGTTAGACAGCTGAGCTGGGGGAAGTTGATTTTTATGGCTGCTGAAAACGGAAGATTAATTAATTAATTATATTTTTTCAGTAAGTAAATATCATTACCTAACATGTGTTATTGTCATCTAAAGTTTATTTGCTGGTATCAGACCTCAGTTTACCTTCCTCCTACACAGCTTCCGTAGGAGCTGTCTCTGGTGGTGAAAGATGGAGTTTATCAGCTAAAATGACAGCTGTATTAGCTCTGCATATCACCTGATATGATTAAGTCAGGTGAATTTATTAAATTGCAAAGGTGTGTGAATTACATGAAAACATAGAGATCATGTATTCATAATGTACAGACAGAAACTAGAATCAGATCAGAAAGGTTCCCACTCCAGTTATGTGTGATCGTTTCTTGCTGAAACCAGAGACTTCTCAAGCATTTTACATAATCCATCTCAGTGACTAAGCAGCATGGCTCTAGCTGTCTAGCTCGTTCCAGCTGTGTGATTTCAGAAAGATTTAATTAATTTGAAGCTGTTTGAAGAACTTTATGCTCCTAAGAAAAAAAGAATCAACATTTCTCTCATTTTGAGGTATTTGTAGCTGATTTTCCCTTGTTATTTTGTTCTTTGCAGATTGAAAGCTGCTGGAAGTAAGAAGTTGCCTTTCCTTCCACTCTAGAAGACATGGTTTCCAGGAAAGTGGTGGGATCTCTTGTCTGTCTGTCTGTTGTTATCACACTCATCTGGTAAGCATTTGCTAACAAGCTTTATCATGTTTAAATCATGAGCTTCCTGGCTATACCTATACCAAAGTAAAAAGCATAACAGCAGAATAAGAAATATAGGCCAAGCATTTTAAGGGAAGTGCCTGTTACAGCTTGTAAGAAAGAGCAGTGATTAGTATAACAGATAAAGCAACAGTAGTAGGGGGATAAGCATCTGAAGGGAGAGAGGAAAAGACTAATTTTATCCAAATGACTCTTGAGTATACTTTATAAATTCTCCTGAAAAAAAATCAAATTAAATTATTATTAATCATACTGTATTTCTGATGTTGCAATTTGTTTTTATTTCACATTGTGGGTAGTTGTATTTCACCACTAGCTAAGCGATCATATATAAGAAGCCATAGAGGTTGTGATCAAAACTAAGTAGAAAAAAGCCTACGTAGCCTGTTCGTCTGTTATGTAAATTTAGACAGCATTTAACAGTTTCAGAAAGTGTCTATATGTCACATCAGTATATATTGCATACTTATCCATTTTGAACATTGCCTTGTGAATCTCCATTTGTGTACAATTTTTGAAAACATATAGTTTTACATTTTGTAGATCACTTGTTGTAAATAGTAATATTTAGTCCTGACACTGCAAGCTGGATGCTTCTGGATTCCTTTTAACCATTTTTTTAAAGGAGGCAAGCAGTTAACTAGAGTTACTTCTCAAAATCTATGCCAGATTCTGAAAGTATTTTGGAAAACACCTGAAAGATATATTTCAATGCTACATGTAAAAATGTTTCTTTGTTATCACTTACAGGATTACAGTTGGGAATGGAAAAGTGCACTACCTCCCCTATTACCTTCCTTGCCCTGAAATCTTGTAAGTCTCCTATTTTATACATAACGAGTAATATAGATCATTGTTACAAGAGCTGTACTTCTCTGACATTTATTACCAAGTAGTCACTTATTCTTTATTTTATGCAAAAATTAATCTATAATTAGTCACTTTCTTCAAATAAAATGGTGACAATTCTTTTTTTTTTTTTTTTTTTTTTTTCTTTAGTCTGCTTCCCCTTCAGTACAGCTCTCTATTTGTACAGCTGGGTCTTGTTTGTTGTGTGTCAGAGACTGTGACTAACAAGTTAATGTTGGGTTCGTTATCAGGGTGTAATTACACACGTACACATGTACACACAGGATCTCACTGTGCTTTGAGATGTGGATTAAGTCTCTCATCTTGCTGGATGGAGAAACTGAAGTAAGAGAGGTGAAGTGAAAGATCCCATAAGGCCATAAGGAGTTCTGGCAGAGTTAGGAATAACCCATCTGTCTCCTAATCAAGTTCTTCAATATATGATCTGTGCTTTCTATTCAGTTTAAGAATTTATTTGTGTTATGGCAACAGTTGAGACTATGTGGTGAACAAAATCAAAGCGTGGCTGCTTATCCAGAAAACTCTAAGGAGTCAGTTTCACTGCATGATGCAAACTAATTTAAAGTTAACTGACCTAGCATGAATCCTAACAGCTATCTCAAAGCTGCAAAAAAGGAATTGGTACTGTGAAGGAGCAGGATATTTAGGCTAAGTGACTTCATGGCCATATTGGACCATAGCCATAACACGGCATTCAGCAGGTGTACCCATCCTTTATAAGGACCGCAAAAGAGATATGCAAATAGAAAATATGATCTTTTATAGAGACATTTAAATTATTCCAAACCATTAAAAATACAGTGTATTGTTAGATGGTTATTTCTCTGGATTATGTTCAAAGTGTGATATATTTCAGCTGGTTCAGCCCTCCAGGTGAACAGGAAAAGGTGTGTGGGGAATGAAACACATACATGACCATCACTGGCAGTCCCCAGCAAGAATGTGGCTTTTGACCCCTAAGCTCTGATTTACTCACAGACTTGGAGAGCTGCCAGCATCTCCATATCACTGTCTGGTTCTGCATCAAAGCTGTTACTTGTCTGGCAGCCCTTTAAGGTGTGTGCAGGCAGTGCCTAACTGCACCAGACAGAGCAGCGCACACAGCAGCTGGAGTGGGAACTTGGTCAGCTGTCAGTTCACCAGCAGATCTTGAAGCTAAATCTGGTTCCTGTTTAAAGAAAAAAAAATACAGTCTTCTTCTTTTCCCACCCCATCATGCAGCTCCATGAAACTCCAATACACAGAAGAGAAGCCAATCCAGCTTTTCCCCCAGTAAGTGATGGCTTTTGATTCCCTGACCTTTAAACTGCTGTTCCTTTCTCCCAGGCATATTCATGTATTATTCAGTGGATATTTCTTCCTTTTTGCAGATTATTTTATCAGCAGCCAAGAGTACTGGCCCCAAAGTAAGTTTCTTTGTTTGAACTTTGCTGTTTGTTTCTTACTCCTGCAAGTTAGAGAGCTGCGGACTTTGGTTTGGGTGCTCTGTAGCACTCAAAATTTCAGAGTCTTGGTAGCCACTGAACAGTACCTTGTTCTATGAGAAGCATAACTGCATGTATATGTTCACAGCTGTCTATGCTGCTCTAAGATTGAGCACAGTCACAGTATGCTTGGTACCATACCTACCGTAAATTCCCATTTAATACATTAGCACACATTCAGCCTGCCTACACAGCTGCTGCCAAGGGCTCTCTGAGATTGGAGACGTAGTAGCTGGAAGACAGTAAGAAATAACTTCTGGAACTGTTCTATAGCTTTAACCAGCTGTGGGTGAGCTTTGAATCCATTTCAGGGCAAAATCGAGCTAGTGCCTTGTATGACCTTCAGCAATGGTTTCGGCTAACCTGCTGGATCATACCCTGGAACAAATTGCAGGCACTCATACAGGCCAGTCTGTCTGAGAGGCAGTCAAACCAGTGATTTTAAACAGACATGGAAGGCTTCAGGCAGCAGCAGCCAAGATGCAACTTAGGCAAATGTTCCTTGTCAGCTCATGTTTGTTAGCAGCCTCCTTTGGGCCAGCTCATATGACCCGACTCTTACCTCTAGCAGCTCCCCTTCAGCAGCCACCATTCTGACACACATTAATAAACGCTCCCTGTAGCAAGGTTTTTACCTTGTTGTTTTGATGGGATATGCGAGGCCTAAATATTTCTCTCCCCCACGTTGGAATAAATTAATGTGCAAAATCAGCTTGTGTGGGGACTGAAGTAAACGAGGAGAGTATCATGTAGCTGTTAGTGCTGTGTTTTCTGAAGAGAGTTGACTCGTGTGCACTGAGTGGGTGCATACCATGGAAATGAGTCATCGGGAAACCCAGGGCAGCTCTGTAAGATCCGATAAAAAAGAGCCCTATTTAGAGAAAACGCAACATAGATTTCCTTCTTCCCCCTCTCTTTTCTCTCTCTATGCCGTGTCCTCACCCCCCCCTCCCCAATTAACCCAGAAGGAGAACAGCTGAGTTAATACATTTTATACAAACCAAATTCCTCTCATGTGATTTCATCTTCTAATCATATGCATTACTATAGGAGGGAGTGAACTTGTTATTCTCATATTCTCTCAGAATTAAAGTATTAGATGTGGGTTGAAAGCGTACCGTTACCACAGGCATCAAACTGCTCCGCACAGGTCCCTGTGCTGTTATTGGGAGCATGTTGTGTGGGAGGCTGCTTCGGCCTCTGAGTGTGGTCCTCTACCATGTGGCCATGACAACTTACACTACCAGGGTGATACAGATCTAGTGGCAATACGAACAGGCTAGGCTAAAATGGACATTATAAATAACATCCTGTTTAAAAAATCAAAAAGGTAGGAAACTCTGGAAACAAGGAAGAAAGCTGAAATAGCATTGTATAACTGCAATTGTGTATAGTCGGAATCTGCTGCATATATATTCAATATTTCCACCACCCACACACGAAGAATATTAAGGATTTTCTATAATTGTTACACATTTGAATGATGGCTCACACACAGAATTTTAAATTATATCTGAATGCATTAAAGCTATATATAAATACTGGAAAAATAGACTGTCATGCCACAAGCTGTGTTTTAATAATACAATGGCAATGGGGTATATTTCTATAGTAATTTTTATATTATTACTTCCGTATTAATTCATAAGTAGCAATCTGCATCAGTGATAGCAAATGTGTAGCTTCCCATTCTGTGTGTTCAGTGGTCATTAGACTCTCTTCAGCAGAGAAGTCCTATAAACTTAAATGAGATTTTAGTGTGCGATCACTTTTTTTTTTCTTTTGCCAATTCTGTCAACAGTGCTGAATTTCATCCCAGGAACTGAAAAGTCTGTGCTCTATGAAATTAAATAAGAGTGCAGGAAAATACCTGAACATAATACCATCCATAATAAGTTAATGCTGATACGCTGTTCGGTGCTTCTTTCCCATTGACTGCGCTTGAAACCAAAGGGAAATGCTACATTTCATTAACATTCCCTTTCTTTCCTGTCAGGCGTCAGGATGTGCTAACAGTCACACCATGGCTGGCCCCCATCATTTGGGACAATACCTTCAGTCCTGAGATCCTGGACAGTGCCTACCTGCCACTGAATCTCACCATAGGCATAACGGCCTTTGCCGTTGGGAAGTAAGTGAACCATTCAGGCATTCAGGGGACACAGCTCTAGGGTTGTTCTTCCTCTGTGGAACGCTTGTTTTGGCTTTTCTTGTCCTCAGCAGTGCTGAAGTCCGTTCCAATCTGTAGTAAATTTTAATGCCTGTGTGTTGTGGCCATAATCATACAAGCCTATAAGACTATTCAGCACCCAAGATACCTGAAGTGTGGTCAAGATTTTTAAAGAACTGGCAGGTGCCTTGGGAATTAAAGATATGTAGATAGGCGGTTGGTTGGTCAAAGCAGGGATAATCCACTTGTTCCTTGTTATCCAGTGTATTTTACTGCATGTGTAGCATATCTATCCTTGCAGCAATAGCTAGTTAACACTCTTCGTCTCTTGTCTTCACTTATTAAAGTACCCTTCACAACCCACCATGCAGCCCCATGTCTCTGCTGTGCTATTCCTATGTGTCTGTACAGATACACAAGGTTTGTGGGCCGCTTCTTGGAGTCAGCAGAGAAACATTTCATGAAAGGGTACCGGGTGAACTATTATATCTTCACTGACAACGCTGAGACAATCCCCAATGTCCAGCTGCAACCTGGCCGAAGATTTGTCATTGTTCCTATCAAGAAGTACCCCAGCTGGCAGGAGTTCTCCATGCGCAGGATGGAGGCCATAAATAAGCACATAGCAGAGACGAGCCACCAGGAGGTGGACTACCTCTTCTGCCTGCACATTGACATGGTGTTCTGCAACGCCTGGGGGCCTGAGACCCTGGGTGACATGGTAGCAGCCATACACCCTGGCTATTTCAATGTCCCTCGAAGCCAGTTCCCATACGAGAGGAGGAGCTCTTCAGCAGCCTACATCCCTGACGGAGAAGGGGACTTCTACTATGGAGGAGCCGTGTTTGGAGGGCTGGTCAGGAAGGTCTATGAGTTCACCAAGACTTGCCACATGACGATCCTGACAGACAAAGCCAATGGAATCATGGCAGCCTGGAAGGAAGAAAGCCACCTCAACAGACACTTTCTGTCCCAGAAACCCTCCAAAGTACTCTCTCCAGAATATTTATGGGATGACAGGAAGCCAAAGCCCCCTGAAATTCACCTCATACGTTTTTCCACAGTGGATAAGAACTACAAAGAGATATGAGAACCTTTCACAGATCAAATCCACTGAATATTAGCTCCCAGAGAATATGTCCCACTGTGAATATTTGGTCCCACTGTGAACAAATTGAGAAAGGAACACGTTGATACTTTCTCTGGAGAACTGGAGTCTTGAAACATTTCAGAAGCAGCAGCTGAAGTGAGGGTGAGAATAGAAAGGTTTCTGGGTTCCTACTCTTTGTAAATACAGGTTGAGGCTGCAACACACAGAAAGGTATCCAAATGGCCAGCTATCAAATGTAAGGCTGTCCTTATAGAAGGCCTGCAAATGTCATTGCCTGAGTGTTTTCCTTACAGAAACTTAGGCAGGATCAAAACAGTGTTTTACACCTCTGTGGAGAAAGAAAGTTAGATAAAGAACTTTCCACTTAATAAAATAATAACAAAATGTGCAGGGTAATAAATTTTCATGTACCGTGGTTTAAACTCACAATGTTTGTCAGGATCAGGAAGAAACTTGCCCTCAGAGCAGGTTACACCTGGTAAGTGTGCAGCGGAATTTCTTGGCCCTTCTTAGCAGTGGGCTGGTGCCAGCCATTGCCAGTAAGAATCCTGGCCTGACAGGACAAATTGTGTGGATTCACATAGCAGCCATCTTCCAAATTCCAGTCTGTGTTATGGAGACCTGAATTTAGACAGAACTGGCACAGTTCAGACCCAGACTGAACTTCTTTGGGTTTGTTCCAATCACAGATGTGCTCTGAACCTTTTCCCTGGTTCACATGTCTCTGGGGATTACGTAATCTTTTCCAACACAGAAAATCTGGTATGGAAGGTCCGTGTTCTTATCCGTTGCTTCAGTCCTTTCCAACTTTTCTAAGCTCTGTGAAATAAATTGGCTAGAAGTCATTGGAACCAACAGTAACAGCTGGTGCGTTTCCAGCAAGCAGGGTGATTTCTTTTCATAATGAAATGAGCTAGTTAAACCCTGGGTTCAGCCTAGAGCTGGAAGTAGGCTGGGGTTAACATTTCATTTGCATGAATGTGATGAGAAGTCGAACCAGGTGGCTTGCAGCCTTAAAAGCCTGAGAGCTCACTCAGGTGAAGAGGCGTGGGTGATGACCAAACACAGGGGAACGGCCACCAACAGCTGCATGACTGATTATCAGCTGAGGTCATGGCATGGAGGTTTGTGTGCTGCTTCCCCTGCTGCAGTGCATTGCCTGTAAACATCTCCCCTGTTAGCTCCTAGGCATGCTACCAAAGGGTGGGGCACGTCTCTGCTCTGGTCATTTAATGCGAGCAGGGAGCAGCCGAGAGGGGCAGAGCTGGGTGTTGCTGCCCTGCTGCACAGTGCAGGGAGGAGAAGCAGGGGTGAAAGGGCTAGGCTGCCTGTTTCTAAGGGAACAGTTAAAAAAAGAAAAAAGAAAAAGAAAAAAAGAAAAAAGAAAAAAAAGGGCTCATTTGGCAGAGAAAAAGTGAAAATGGGGAAGAGGTGCCTGAGTGTACTTGCTTCGCTTCACATGAGAAAGTTGTTGTGTGGCAGTGCATCACGTATGGAAAGCTTTAGGGCCCCACCATTGATTGCAGATGACAGAACTACCCATTTCAGCCCTATGTGAGCAGGTGGAGAATGGCCCTTGTCGCCACAGGCATTTCCTCATGCAGAAGGCTAATTAGAAAACCTTTCACAAGCACCCACAATAGGGATAAGGTACACAAAGCTCCTCCAGCCCCAGCCCCCTAGAGGCAGCCTGGTCTGTTGCTTCCTGTTTTATCTATCAGAGGGTCTGCCCTATGGTATTTTCAGAGTGCCGTGGTGCTGCAGGGAGACACCCCTCCAACATAACCAAACCAGAAGGGATTCTGCTGTGAAGATGTCAGTGTTTGTAACCACAGAACCTCATCTAGGCCAAAAGGGTGAAAAAAGATCCTTATCCAAACCTTTCTGAAAAGATGTATTCCTGCCAAACCCAGGATTAATACTGAATATTTTCTGTTTGTAAAACAATAGTGTCCAAAGCCCATGACTGAAACTAGGGTTTCATTATGCCAGTTACTATATATATGCATATAGATTCTTTTACAAGCCAGAAAGAACTGACTAGTCCGATCTCCTGCACAGGCCAGGCCAGATAATTTTATCTCCTGATGTCAGTATCAAGCTCACGATACATGGCTGAGCTGTGCTAGGTCTTTTAGAAAAGCATTCAGACCCAATAAAATGTTCAAGTGATACAGAAACCACAAATCCGTAGATCAGCTGTGCCGATGGTTAATTCCTCCTGTGCCTTAATTCTGTTCTAAATTGGTCTGTGTTTTCAGCCACTGAACTTCACTCTGCCATGCTGGATGATTTGGATTCCTGTACAGATATTCATAGTCCATACCAAATCCACCATGAGAGGAAATTCCCCAGCACAAAAAATGTGCGATAGAGGTTGTTTCTGGAGTAAGTGTTCTGAAAAATCTTTTGTGAAAGGCTTAGTCTCCCGTTCTGCTTCCTAAGTGTGTCCTTTTGGCTGGATTTAAGACCCAGACCTTCCTCCTGTTACTGGCAGAGCAATGGACTCATCTGTGCGGTGCCAAACACGTTCATCTTCTTGGCAGGCCCACAGCTTCTCCCCAGGGGAAGGTCTTCTGTTGCATGGCACAGTTCTGCTTGACAGGGCTGCGATTTGGAGCGCTACCTAGAGAGAGCCTCTGTCTCCGGGGAGCAGAAGAATGTGACAGCAGGAACACGCTCCCTGGTGCAGCGTGGGGGGTGCTTCCTGAATCAGCTCATGTCCTCCTCTAATTAATGAAAGTCTGGACTTCTGTCATCATCTCCTGCTGATTAATCCCCTTCCCCCAGCACCAGCAGCAAGCTTTCCTTCTCTCAGTTGGGTTGTGCAGCCTGAGACCCGTGGCACATGCAGGGACCTGGTCTGAGTTTCCCACCTGCTGCTCTGTGGGGAAACTGAGGCACGCAGAAGCAACGCAGCAGACTGGTGCTGTGTGCGTGGGCTTCACTCACCTCAGGGGACAATGCCACCTCACATGTCCCCATGCCAGGGAAATTTGGATTTAGGGATACACATCCCATACTGCACGGAAATGAATCGGCACATGTAAATAAATCACCAGCTGATTTATGCTGCCCAGGGACCTGGTCATGCTTTCAAGGTATTTCTGACTCAAGCCCTGTTTGTCTGTAACCAAGTCTCCCATCAGAAGCTTGTTGCTTTCCCAAGGGCCCCTTGTTCTGTCGGCCCCTTTCTGTTTGGCTGGAACAGACTCATCATTCAGTGTCCATCTAATTTAAGAATGCATCTGACAGGCTTTTTCTTTCCTTGCCCTAGCCGATGACTTGCATGGTGCATTCAGCCACAAAGGAAAAAACTGCCCGGGGAGGGGGGGGGGGGAAAAAAACATCCAGAAAAAGATCTGAGGTGGGGTCGGACGTCTTGCTCTCCCCCCTAACAGAACAAGATTCATTTGCACTGAACTTGGACGTGGGTTTTCCTTCGCTGTCCCACAGGTGGTGTTACCTGGCAGTGCTGAGCAGAAATGCCCACTTTGATAGGCAGTTAAAAAAGGACAGATCTGGGCAAAGCTCCTCTGGCTGGGGGACAGGGACTGAGATGATCTTTGGCAGACAGGGATGAGGAAGGCTAAGAACAGCAGGTACATCCCCTGCACAAAAACAGCAGAAAAACAACAGATGCACCCAGCGAGCTTAATGCAGCAACAGCAGCACGACGGTGGAAAGGAGTTGGCAGGCTGCAAGCTCTGTGACAGTGCCTGGTTTTACTCTGCTACCTTGTGTTTTACCTGTTCTGCTTGTGGCTTTTCCAGGAAGGTACTGTCCCCTGTCCGTGTCTGCACAGGGTCGGGGTCCCTCACTAGTAAAAGAGACACCAAGCAAGTTTCCTTCCCTGCGAGGATTTGCTCTGATCTCCCGGGGCAGTTCCAGGCACTGGGGTTGTTATTTTCTCACTTGAATTCCCCTTGCTCTGCTCCACCTCGCTGCCCCAGCGAGTCCCTGTGGGATCCCCGGCACGCAGAGAGCAACGGCTGCCCTGCAGGTGGTGACAGGGACGGTGACGGCCGCCCTCGGGAACAGCAGAAACCAGAGCAGAGTCTGCGTGAGTGGGTTGTGCTCTGCTCATGCTAAATCCCCAGCCCCACGGTTCTCATCCACACCATCACATAATTTAGGAAAACATCGCTAGCAAAATTAATCGGAGTGACTTTTAAAGGTCTGCCTACCCACCCAGCTCCCTCCTTTATCTACATGCAAGCATACTGCTGTACTCGCTTGACTCTTCTTGGGCTATATTTAGATTAAGCATAGATCCACCAAATGTTGCCGTTTCAAGTAAAGCTGGTATACAGCCATACGAGTAGAAAGGCAGTTTGAACCAGAAATCTCTGTGCGTGCCTGCCCACCTTGTCCTTTTGCTGAACCTTGGGCCAATGTAGAGTAAGCCAGATGAGTACAAATGACTTTCTAAAAGGGCTTTTATTTATTTTTTAAGTGAGTTTTGCCTGCAGCAAATTACAGTTACAGGCCTTTTGAAATATGAATTTTCCCCTCCGTTCAGTGCTGACACTGTTACTATAATTAGAGTGATGTTGCTCTGTAGCAGCATCTAGTGCCAGGGAGAGGGCCCTCGCAGCACCTTTTCCTTTCCTGGCTGCGCTCCTGGCCCAGAGGCCGGCTCTGCTGGCACGAAGCCACGCAGGAGTGAGACGGCGATGGGCTGTGCTGTGTCCCCAGCTTCTGCCGTGCCCCTGGCAGCGCTGCTGCCTCCTGCTTGGTGGCTCCAGGCCAT